>JAZFAU010000107.1:0-600000 GCA_037178615.1 Dione vanillae
ATCGAGGTATATATCACTTATAGCATTATCTCTGTTATAGCAGCTAGTTCAATTTCCATTATACCTAAATAGGCTTACAATGTAATTTATGTATTTATATTTTAAAGCGGCCAACAAAAAATATTAAATATCAGTTTTATTAAATCTCAACAAGTATGAAACTTTATTTCTTTGTTTTATTGAATATCTATAACTATTGCTGTTATTTAAGATGTGAGATCTTAAAATAGATAGTTGCACTAATAATGAATAAAAAAGAACGTCAAATAAATTCATAAAATGAATGTTAACAAACTGAGTTTTCGCTATGACGTCATGTTTACGGTCAAACAGATGTATTTGTTCACAGACATAATTTTCTACAATTTTGTCGATGGATGAAAGAAGTGTAATAGGACGATGTTAGCGTATTCATCTTGCTTATCTTTCTTATAAATTGGTCTAACACAGCCTATCTTCAATCTATTTGGGTATAGGTTACGTTAGTTATTGCAACGGAAATTTCCTTATTTATGACTTTTATAACTGATACTTCAATATTATCAAGGCCAAGCGCCTTATGAGGATTGAGATCTTTAATTATTTTACATATCTTTTTGCTTTCAGCAGCTTTAAATAAAATACTTGAACCTTTCCTCTAGAAGTCTTAGATTACAAACTCGGAATAACATCCTTAACAGCTTTATTAAATCTTGCAGTTATCAGCAACCTCTTTAGAAGACAGTCCTTGTATTTCAAAAGCCTTGCATATTGATTCATCAATAGACAGGGTCACTCGTCCCAATATTTTGTTAAGTATTTGATAAACTTTTTTCACATTATTAATGTTATTATTTATTTTTTTATAGTAGTATGTGTCGCTCTTAGTTATCATAACTTTGTTTAGTTTATTTCGAGTTTTATTATATTCTAATCTTACTTTAGCATCAAAATTTTTTTCTATTTACTAAACAATGAGTCACATTTCTTACATAAACGAGTGACATTATCATCAATCCAAGTTATTCTAGTAGGTTTATTTTTTATTTAGAATTTTAGTACTAGTTGCCGATTTTATTGCGTTTCGAAAAGCATTGTAAATAAATATATAAATATCATTTGGTTGTGCCATATTATTAGTATTTTTTCTTTTTTTTTTATAGCTTTATCCCGCACATGGCAGGGTAGGCAGAGGGAACTGCAGGAATCATAAGGACCTAGTGTTAAAACACTCCGTTACTTAGTAACCCTGCTTACTTCGTCCCCGCTTTCCGCCGTTTTCGAGGCATTGCGTGTTGAGTGGCGGAACTCAACGCCACGCTTTACCTTAGATGCCAGAGCGAAGAAAATGGAAATAGAAAAATCCATCTTCTCCGACTGGGGATCGAACCCAGTAACCGTCGCGTTACAGGCAGACGTTGCGCCTTTGCGCCACGACGGTCCTCGATTATTAGTTATTTCAGTTTATATTAGTCAGTTGTTTCCGTATGATATTATAATCATTAACTTTCGATGGAATAGCTAATATTTTTACAAATGCCTCATCATTTATACAAGTAAATACAATACCTCTATGATCTGCCAGTACAGTAACTAACACTGCCGTGTACATACGTAATGTGGGAAATCGTAACAATATATGTTCAATATATGACTTAGTGACAATGTCAAGTTTATTTTCAATCCTTGTATAATCTGATATTCTACATGACAGTACGGACTCACCAAATGTTTCCAGATATGCTTTCCTATGCGATGTAAATGACTTAAGATCAATATTAGTGTCACCGATTGGTAAATAGTTTTGTTTTTAGTTAAATGTTTACCAAGCTCCTTCATAAAAAGGTGTTTATTAGACGAGGGTGGTCTGTACGCAAAACTACGTCGAGGGATGCGCCTAACTTTTGCCAATTAAGGTTTCAAACATTACAGTTTTATATGGTGTAATAGTAAATTTAAAGTGATTTTTACGTAAATTATTATTCCTCCGCCCCGCTTATCATTTCGTAGCTTTGTGTACATGTTATAGCCAGGAATGTTATGTAGCGGCGCAATATTATTATCGGTTAAATTAACTTCAGTTAATACAATAACATCACTAGGATATAAACAATTACGAATACTCTTCTGTAACTTAGCAAAATTTTTAACTATAGATCTAATATTAAAATGCAAACATGATAAATATATCATCAAATATAGGAAATGCTCGGAAATTTCAAGGGACCAACTAAATCATCTATTAGTCCCGAAGGGGCTAGGAGTTAGTAATGTTGACATCAGTAAGATTTCGGCAATTCACAGTGACACGATCCGGACATTCTATTTCGAATAAATATAAACATCCAGTGAATTTGTACGGCATTTTATTAAAGTGCCATATTTATTTAATTTAATAATAATAATTTTATTTTAAGCAAAACTATTCTACTAGAAAGAAAAAAATATGTAACTCATATTAAATTAAAATACCAAAGACCTAGGCTATATTCTATCAGCGGTTGTTTTTGAAGTTATACATATTATAGTGAATAAAAAATTATATATTTAACAGAAGATTATATTTCTGTAAATATTAATTAAAGTATATAGAATAATTGCAAATATAATGATAAATCTGTGCAGAATAACTGCTACTCAAGTATGTGTATCTATGTAGAAAGGATAAAACTTCAAATAAATGTTTTCCTTAAACGTAATATAGAATATAATATAAAAAACAATAATGAAGTAAAATTTAGTGTTATTATTTAATATTTACTCATAGCAAGGAAGTGGGAATCTCCCCAAGAATCGAACCTGTAGCGTTTACAGTCAGACACTATGACACTTGTCTGACATATGAATAACAATATGGGTCTATAATTTATGGTACATATTATATTTAATTTTATTTAACTAAATACTATACAACGTTATTTTGTGTACTATGGTTATTGTGTAAGTATATAAAAACAGAAGTTGTTGAGAAGTCGAGAATAAAACTCAAAACAACTTTGACATTTGCCTTTTTCGCCAAATAAATTGTCAATGCTCTACGATCTATATTCTATTATACACAGTTAGAAAAATGTAGTATATTTCTCGCCTAGCAACGAATATTACGTAGGTTGTGTGCAATATAATATTTAGTAGTATTTTAGGCGAATGGCACGTGACTGTACTCATATCGACTAAAATGATATGTCTCGACTAATCTCCCGCTCTATAAACAATCCGATTATGGTTCCAGAATATTAATATGAAACATTTATCAGTAGATCGTTTCGTAATCGTTCAATTATATAATATGCTTCTGTGACAGAAGACTCAGGTGGTGGAAGAGATGGAAATTTGTTATATTATTGTTAGAATATAAGAAATATATTCTTATATTAAGTAACGTGTTGTCCATATATGCAATTCTTATTGAATTTTTTTTAAATCTTATTAAATAGACCGGTAAACAGAAAATAATTATAAACAATTTACTAGCTAACAGCCTAATATATATACAAATTTTATTTCATGCAATACAAGCCTTGATACTTTCAATTTTTATATTATCCAAATATAAAATAAACCGACTTACCTTTAAAATAAGTATGCTCTTTGCCACTGCCTGCAAGTCTACATATATTATAGTAAGTTATAAATTCATCAAGTACACAAAGTAGCATCTTAGCTTATTGAATCTTCGCCAAACTAGGTTTGTCGTTGCACTGCATATAGGTGGAAATAAACTTCCCGTCACGAGAACTAAATCACGTCGACAAGAAAATGTATGTTGTCGTCAAATTATACTGCCAAAAGATACTTACATAAGATCTTTGGTTTTCGAGATTTTTATACATTTTAAATAAAAAAAATTAACGTGTCACGTGTCCGTGGTCACGAGTAGACTGAGGTCAGGTCAGGTCAGGTCAGGTCAGGTCAGGTCAGGTCAGGTCAGGTCAGGCAATCGTCAATCATTTCACATCATTATTATATTAAACTACCACAAACGGTCCTGAGCTGCCTCGCGTACTGCCCTGGATTCCTGCAGAATGAGCTGACTGTATCCTGTCCTCTGGTGTGGTGTGTTTGGGATTTTAAGTTTATATATTTGTATTTATAAGTGTATCCCAAGTAGTACAAAGCTTTCAACCGTTTTCTCTATTGAAATTAGATATTTTTGAATTTCTATAGCCTCGCAGATCAATTTAGGAATATATCTATTTTCCTTAGCGAGTAAATGAGATTTATTAAGCCTGATTTAATGGTTAGGCTTGTTCATAGAGTGCTCACACACAGATGACTTACACGCTTTAAAATCCTAAAAGTAGCCAAATTGTCGTAATGTCGAATCCAATTAAAACTAAAACTTATCAATCTCTTTTCTCTCTTTTCAGTTAGGGATCTCTTTAAAAAGAGGGTATTCTTAAAAACTTTAAAGCGATAAATTTATGTCAATCGACACGGTTGAACTTAGGCAACAGTCTGTACTGGAAGAGAACTTTAGCTTTACCTTTAAACATAGTAATCAAGCCCAATACGCTTAAAACGTATGGTCTATGCGTCTTCTGAGGCTTTTCTTTAAGAATTAATTTTAAACACTTCTTTTTTCCATCTATATATGTTTAACATATATTAATTTCATCTGTCAATTTTTAAAATGAACTATCACAAAGTCATGAGGTGTAACTAAACCTCTGAAGACCGGGCCCACCTTTAAAAACATCTAGGTATGCCCGTACTCGCCACCTTCCCAAGAGAAAGCCAAGTGAGCGATATCATCTATAATATATCAAATGTTAGTCACTAAAATTCTAAACTAAGAGCTTATAGAATTTTAAAATGTTTATTTTATATTATTTAATAAATTATAATTTTATCCGTTAAAAGATCAAATATAAATCAGGCATGGAATAACTTTGATATAGGTACAAAAGTAAATATCTTTGTAGCTTTACAATCTGAAATCCGTATAAGCCATGTTTTGTCAGACATTTAAATCTATATGTAAATCTTTTGTGACGTATTCGAAGGTAAAGGAACGCTCAACAAATTGAAAATAGCAAAGTAAGTATCTGTAGAGTTAACACATATTATAGATTTTGTTATATACTGTTCACAATAATGGTTGATCGACGCCCTATAGAGGTATTTTTTTAACTTTTGTGACGTAGGAGAAGGAATTGCCTAATTTCAGAATTCTTGTAAGAAAGGAAGCGACAATTATTTATCCTCTGAAGTGGGGATCAAATCTTGAACCATCCACGAACATTTGTAGTCTGGCGTGGAATAGGATAGTGGGTCTTTAAGAAAATTTTTATGTTTAAATTATTTTTATTGTCTCATTACACATATTCTAAAATTTATTCTACTTATAAAGACTAAGCAATATCTTCTGAAAAGATAAGTATATTTAAGAGACATGTGTATTTTTTTTCACTCATATTATTGTCCCTTGGAAATTTAGACGAATTTTTTGAAACACTGTTCTCTTTTTCCCTCGTGTAATGGATACTCAAATATACATATATAAACTATCCGTGTGATTCGAAATCCACTTCACGCTTTGTTTCAATTCAATTCTCATGTGAATGATCCCTTTTATAAAATAGTTTGTTTCCGCAGGTAAACTTAGATGTAGGGACAACCCACAATCGTCTTACTTGGCGCAGGAACACTTTAAATAAAGGAAAAAACACGAAGAGAAAAAAAGAATTTAAATGTTAGTTAAATATTTAAATCAACCTAACTTACCTTCTTCAATCAAGCTTTTAGTCGAAAACTTTAATATGGTGTATATAACTTCAACCTATATCAAAATTTTTAATCTCATGATTTTACATAACTTTGAAATATTTAATAGCATTTACATATGAATATTTTAATTTCAAAAGAGATACTAAAATTAGTTACAATTTTCCATCACAAACTACCATTAAGTTGCATCGTTTATCATCCACCCGGACGTTTTCCTGCTTTTGTGATGACGCAATTATCAAATCACTAGTTGTGAGTAGAGGTTTATTAAGCACAGCGACAACGCCACTATCTCTGGTGTAACTGTTCAACATAAAGACGAGATCCTAATAAATTATTTAATATAAATTCTTACCAGTATTGATCGTGATAATATTTTTAGATTTTCTGCGTGATTAATTTTAATTTTCTGATTGTTATACGGCGGTTGTGGGTTCAATTCGCACATAGAGCGTTATTATTGAAGTTGTGTTCCGCCACATAGCGTAACCTTTTAAACTGTTACAGATTCGTCACATAACATACATATCTTTTTACAAAAAATAATTACTGCAGCACTACACTGTGAATAAATAACGCCCCGTGTAATCCAGCGGTGGCGGCTTTGTCTACGAATGACCTCTTTTGTTTGATAGTATGCGATTATCGTCGAGTTACTTGTGTACGTCGCTTGCGTGTGATGGGGTTACAATAACATCTCCAGTTTCTGTCTATTCTATGTGTAATAATGTTAAAAGTATTTGAGAAAATTTAATTTATAAATTAATTAGTTTTTCATTTAATTATAAAAAATATAGTAATTATTATATGGATACATTAATTGTAGGCTTTCTTTAAAATGACACTTTTTTAAAAATTGTAAGGTAGGTACACGCTTCCTTTATATTTACGATAGAAACCAAAGTATTTCAAACGTTTTCATAAAATGAACAAATGAAAAATTAATGTAGATATTTAATATTTTATATCAAAAAGAAATAAATAAAATAAAAATAGAAATTTGACTTTTTGTAAATGATTTTTATACAGCAATATGAAACTAATAAAATTATGTTTGAAAAAGATTATGGCATTTACGACAATAGTAATATAATGGAAATAAATATAGTTTTAAATAAAACTAAAAAGTAAACAATAATTCTTAAAACAAGTTAATAACAGTAATGACCGAAAAATATAAATATTATTGTAAAAAAGCGTGGGGCGCTTTGTGCCATATTTTTCGTATATTAAGCAACTGAAACTATATTGAGTATGAAGGGTAAGGAAAAAAGAATGACCAACTCAATAGAAAAATATGACACAAAGCGCCAAACGCTTTTTACAATAATATTAGTATTTTTCGATCATTACCGTTTTTAGCTTGTTTTAAGAATTATTGCTTACTTTTTAGTTTGGTATACTTAAAAAGCGTGTTTTTTAGTTTTTTTAAACTATATTTATTTTTTTAGTTTAATGTGGTACACTATTATTATTTCATTTCTTTTTTATTAAATATTTTTTTTAATTTTTTACTGGTGAATAAAATAAAACTCAAATTAAAAAATAATATATTATAAAGTAAATAAAAACAAAACAAAAATTAAATAAACATAGACTAAAAAACAACATTATCACTGGTACGGACGGGATTTGAACCCACGACCACAGCATGTAAAGTCACTGCAAAAAAGTCGCTGCAAAGCCGCACTTCAGACCGCTCGGCTAACGAGAATAATACAACGGTAGAGTATACTGACAACTTATATAACCACGGTTTCTCAGTTCAAGGAGAGTTACTCAGATACAAGTGAAAGTAATAAAAGCATATTAAAAAGACATATTGTTCTTCTTTAAAGGGTTTTATATTATAAATCGCAAGCCGGACCTGTGAAGAGCAAAGCTTTCCAATCTGAGTAATTATTTTAAATTAATGCAAAGGCTGGAATTACAAATGTTATTAAAACTTTTCAACTCAATCAAATTCTAATTTAACTACAATACTCTGAAGAGCAGTAGAATTAAGCGTTCTAAATACTGATACAATTTCGGCATGAAGAGTTAAATCTTGTTTCAAATAGGCTCACAAGCTCATTGAACAACTAATCTATATAATATTTCGGCAAAGAACGTCTATGAACTTGAGATATCTGATTACTTGAAGAAAGATATTTTATTTAAAGCATGTATAATGTTCATAAAATATTAAAAACAAATTAACAAGCAAAGGGGCCTTGAATTTGTGCCATTATCTATCTAAATAAATAGAGAAAGAGGAAGAAACAACTTAGCGTTTCATGGATTCAACATGCGGGTGCCGGGCCCATCGTGTTGTAGGAAGAGGAGCTCCGAGCAGCGCTTGGGACTTGCGACCCAAGTGTAGGTTTAAAGGGTCCCTTTCAAATGCATTAACGTTCACCTTCACTGTTCGAGCTACTCCCACTACCTAACCAAATTTTAAATGATTCTACCAAAGCCGCCTTCAAAGTGCGTTCTAGAAATGAATTTGTGATAGTTCTAGACAGGCCGAGATCTTTTAGTAAACTATAGTGAGATTTCGCTGTTATACCTCTCGCTTCTACTTCAACCGCATATAAGCTAGCTCTAACCTATTCCTGGTCAGTTCGTTTGTAAGATCGAAATACTTATTGAGTTTAAGGTGATGACTTTAAAATAAAAAAAATATATTGAATATTTGTTTCACATGGAACTGTAAGTTTTACCAGTACTACTTACATTCAAACGCTTTTGACGAAAATTTAATAACGTTTATGATATAACTTTGAATTAACATAAAAATATATACTTAGCAATTATATGTACATATACTTACATATAGATATATTGTTAATTCTTAGTAAATACTAAAAATATTTTTTAATTAAATAGACTGTTGCAAATATTTTTGAATCGAGCAATGAGCACATCGTAGGCGGAGTGAAACTCAACAGATGCTTTTGTGACAATTTGTTATTATATTTGCTGTTATCAGTGTTATCATTCAATACAATTGTAGCTTCGAACATTAAATTTGTATGATATTCATTTCACAGACTTTTTATCATTTAAGCATTAGTATTGTGTTAATAGTTATACAAAAACATTGGAATAAGCTACGTAATTTAATTAAAGACAGGCTTATAAACTATGAAATATTTATGGAGACAATAACTTGTCGCTATAAGCATATCTTTTAAGAAAAACTTTTAATAATTCAATTACCATTCTAGTCATTCAAATTTATTGGTATAGTTATACTTAGACGTATGTATTTTTTAATAAAACACACTACAGACATGTCTAGTTTTAATAATTTAGGCAGACATTTAGTGGATTTAATAAGCCCATCAAAGTATACTCAGAAAGTAAGCGTAGATATACGGAACCGAATATTATTACTATGTACTGGAGTAAAAGAGATATGACAGTAAGCTCGTAGCTATCTTTATTGTTTATTATACGCGTCATCCGTCGTTTACAATTATAAATAGTGGATTGGCTTCCGCATTTCACCCCATATATGAGTCATGTAAAATTTGTATTGAGGGAATATTATTAGTATTTGATTTAAATCCAGTGAAAGCATTAAAAACACAAAAAAAAGTCATCGGATAGAAGTGCCATGTAGACAGAACATAAAAAATAAATTATAACCTCTCTGACATTTACAATTAACCTTAATATTGTACATCCTAGTTTAAATTTCACACATAAATTAACTAGATACTGCTTAATTATAACGTGTGAAATAATCATTGATGCAATTTTAAATAATAGCACGGTCGTAACGTTGGCGGTTGTAGGAAACGTCCGTTTTAGGAAATTACATTAACTCAACGTTGAAACGGGTGCCGTCTACGCGTTTTGGGCATAATCTGTTTATATATAGATAACTGTTATCGTACATATTTATTTTAAAATAAATAACATTAAAACAATTAAATGGCTATTTAAACAAGATTCCTCATCAAATATCAAATATCAATTAATGAATTTGACAGTAGTGCGAACTTGACAGTAGAACTTATATTACATCACTATGAAATATTTTTTTTTATTTTTTAAAATAATATAAGGAGATTTATATTTAAATTTGCTACAAAACTGGTTTAGATAATCTGTTTATATAAATGGCTTAAAAAGATGTACTAAAATATGACTATGTTTTTTTGGAAATTTGTTATATTTTAATATGGGTAATGACTTATGATGTGATATGAATAGAATATTATCTTATGCTTTTAATTTTATACATTCTCAGGTAAAAGCTCCCTGTGGCACAAAGTTTCACTGAGTCATATCTCATCTATTATTTAATAGATACATTTATGCCGTCTTATAAAGTTGAAATTTTTGTTGTTGTAAAATTATAGTGTCAGTGATTATGCGCTTGAGTTGAAAAATTGATTTGTGTCGGCTAGTGTTGCGGAGAGCCCTCACCTTACTTGAGACTTTGAATGTGTTTTGAGTGAAACAAACCTCTCAGTTATTTCCATTTAACCGTAGTGCGAAATTCTAGTAAAAATGTATTACTTTTTAGGAGCTGTTTTATTTACTGAACTCTTCCGAGCGAAATATTTTTAAACGTAGGCGTAACGTGTTTGTTATCATTTTTACAAAAAATGGGAATTCAATTTGGGAATTCTAATTTTGGACGGTGAATAATTGATATGGGTCCAATCACGGTGCCGTGAGATCCTCACTTCTTACTTTAAACTTAGTTATGATGTCAAAATAGGTTAAAATTATCAGCTCCTTGAAATCGTTTTTAATTTACTTCCTGAATTTCACCATACTTTAAAGAAGCGCGCAACTTGTGTTGTTGAGTAAATCGATTCCCTAAAGAGCTTAAAAAATATTGTATTCTTAATTTGTATACAACCATTTACACCAAGTATCGCTCAAAACTCTTGCATATTATTTATTTATTTTTAATTTTTTTCTTAAATATACAATTTCAATAAAAATATGACCAAGAAATAAAATTGCTTATTCGTATATTTGAGTAAAAAATGAAAATCAAAGTTTCCCTATTGACATCTTCTATCACAAAGCTTTATTAGTAATTTTATTAAACTTAATTATGCTTACCTGCTAGATAAAAGAATTTTGAAATGTGACTGACATTTCAAAAATCTTTTACCTCATGATATTTTTTATATTTCTTTGAAATAGAACATATTTTTAAATTAAATGTTCTTATAATTCTGGACAATTTATTCTTCTTTTCTATCACTTTCATCCCTCAATAGAAGAACAGAGATTACTTTATATGAGACACTCTATTTTCCGCATATTGGGAGAATTAGAAACAATGCGTTTGAAATTTAGCCATTTATCACCACCAGCTAGTAGCCACAGTCTCAGCTACAGACTCATTAAATTTAATTGATAAATTTAATTAAAACTTCTACTTAAAAGCCAAAAGTTTGTCTGATAAATTGATTATATGTTCCTTTATCGGTTGATATAATATCAATATTTTAATGAACACTTTATCTTACAAAGTATCGGTAAATTTTCTAATAAATCTGAAGACCTTATCCGAGGTGCAAAGATTTAAAGTACCTACTGATTCACTTGACATCGTGTCGCTAAGATGAATTGATGTTTGATTGAATAGGAAATCTGGTGTTCCTCTTTTTAAGTGATTTGGTATAAAATTTATTATTGCTCTAAACTATAATAGTTAGTTGTAGCGAACTTTCGTGTTTTATTATTTTACCGATTTTTTGACATAATTGAACATTTGTTTATATTAAGAATAAACAGTTTTCTTCTTTATATATTACAAACCTTTTAGTGCTAACAAGATCTGATGAAAGATATTTCAATATGAAATTTATATCCCTAAAAAAATTTCAGGTCATAAACAAAATCGCCGCGACCTCTCAGACAGCCTCCCTTGTCAATAACTAACACTAATATTGTATTGTAGATTATTCTACTTTTCCTTCTACGTAACAATATAATGTCAAATATAAGCATAAAAACGCCTGCCATTTCTCATTTTACAACTTTCAACCGTGATGATATAGACTTCATAATATTTTAAAATATTCGTTATGATTATTGAAATACTACGAAAATATTTTACCTTATTTTTATATTACTAACGTAAATCTGCCACATACTGTAGGATAGAGAGCAGAACCAAACGAGAGATTGATGAACACTACTAATAGTCTTCCAACATCGCTACAATCCTATTGTATGTTACTTGCCATTACTTTTCTAAGATTTTTATACATTTTTATTTAAACTTTTAGCATTTTATAGCTTAGCAGTGTGAAGGTCGGAAAAGTTAAATAATATACTACAATATAAATCTAACATAACATTTTGGTCTTTGTGACCTAAGTTTTCACTTATAAAGAACGTGATATTTTTCTTCAACGCTATATCTTTGGGTGAGTCATCCTATAAGTAACGTCTTGTCATTTATTATGATATTGTAACAATGTCTTTGTTTAGTCGGTTGTTTTGTACCTTAGATTTGTTTAAAGTATTTAACCATAATTGATGGCCGATATCCGCGGGTCTGTTTTGACAGTTTCTTTAAAACATTCAAAACGGGGGGTAAAAAAGTGTGTTGCTTGGTAAACTTTAATTAGAGCGACTTCTTTGCTTTAGGGCTATTTTATACTGATTGATTCCAAACTATTAATTAGTTTCTGCTTTAGCGTCATCGTCTAGTGTTGGAAATTACAATAAATGCTACGCTAGGAAATAGGTTACGAAGCGAAATTCACAGAAAGAAGGAACATCAACAAGTCATTATGAAAAGTTCGAGTAATTAGCACTCGTTAGGTTAGGTGTATTAGAAATATTTATATACGTCGCATTTTCAAAAACGTTAAAAAAAAATTGTTATAGGGTAATTTTGTTGTCGTTCTCTTACTTAAATACAAAAGTACAATAAGCTATTACTTCAGACAAAAATCTTCATTTGAGATGTTCATTTACAGTTAATATAGTCTGAGGGCTTCTTACACCAAAAAAAGAAACTTTTTTATTATTACTTTCTGTATCTATTCATATTTCAAGATCATCTTCACAAAATCAAGCTGATATGAAATATCTAATTCGCTTGCCTCTTGAAAGAAAAGAAACACATACTTCTTAGTCAACATAATCAATAGATATGAGCGTTTATGCCTAGTTTTTTTATTTTACATTATAAAATCTTGCAATAATCTACCACTACATAGCAATAAGTTAGATCTTAGAGTAAAGAACCCAATAACAATGCAAAGGAAAAAGTCTGAAAAATTGGAAATTTATTAATATGCTCCAGAAAACAATAACCTTTAATGTCATTTATTTCTTATGAAATGAGTACATACTGTAGCAAATTTTTTAATTTTCATAATAAATATTTTCTTCTGTGGAATATTTTCAATCATGAAATTGATTTTGATCGATAAATCCTATAATTATGACGAGCAAAACATTTTTTACTAGCGATCGAAATAAATATAAGTCAAAACCCTTTCGTTTCGTTTTTTATATGATAACAATTAATATAAACGGATGTGGTTGAAACAAATTGTGTTTCATATTTTATATGAGTTTATCTTGTAACAAGTGCATAATTTAACCTCGGAAAACTACTATGGAAATGACAATTAGAGCCACATTGCGGTTAAATCACTAAAATTGACTTACAATGTATTAAGCTTTGGTTCATTATGAGGGGCTGATAAAATTGTTAATAAATTTCATAATTTCAAGTTTAGCTCTCTAATCACTAATTAAACTTTATTAGTAATATTAGTTTAAAAATAAACTGTAAAATGTGCAACTTCTATAAAATAGCAAGATAAAAAAATTAAATTTTAAGAATACCTTTACTTCTTTTATATTTTCAGTTGTTCCTGTCACATAGGCATGCTCTGTACTTGACACATTAATCTACCAAAGTAACAATTCATTTTACATGAAATATAATCATTTTCAGATATATTTTAAACATATTATATTAAAAAGTAGTCAAATACATTTTTAGTTCAGGTGTTCTTTTTTATAATGTTGTAAATTAAGAGTGTTGCGAATTATATTCGGCCATATCGTTTGCACACTTCTTGTCATAAGTAGTGCGCAGTCTTATTGGATTCGACGACGATTAGTCACGGCCTTCAAGCCTGCGTGGTCTGGATGTGGTCTTAGTATTCTAGGCATGTCCGTTCACCTCTGCCTCGATGGTCATCAGCTTTTTTCTTCTATATATTCAATTCATAAAAATTATATAAAAACTCACGAAGATTAAAAAATGTCTACAAATGACTATTTCGTAAAATATACCCGCTATAAGCAATTCGTTATCAAATTTATCCTTGTATTCACACCGCGGGTTGAAGGGTGACTTCTTGACAATAGTAAATGACCCGCTGCAGCTGTCTGTCTGCTTTCAATATATCTGGAACATTTTATTTCTGTTCAATTCCATGACGTATATTATTTTAAATCGTATGGTAGCGCTCGAACTTTATAGGACTATTTTGCAGAACATTAATTGTAGCCGAGGGTTCCGAATCAATTTTATTATTATAGGTATGTAATATAATGTAGGAATTCCTGTGATTGACTTGATAAAAAGATTTTTATCAAGTAATTTCTAATAACTATAGATGGTACATTCAACTTTTAATACTGATTAACATATTATCTGTTAATTTAATATAGTTAAAATATAGGTAAAGTTCATATTATTGTGTGTAAAGAAATTGTTGCAAAATAAGTCCCAGATATATTAATTTAAAAATACAGAAAAAGATTTAATAATTCATTGATGATATTTATAAGGCTTGGTTTGACATAATAGAGACTAATTTGTCGCAAATAGAATCTCTGAACAGATAATGAGTATAATATTTATAAGATCCATTTTAACGCTGCTATATTTCATAAAAGATATATTTGAGAATATCTGGCGATTAGTTTTTAAATAATTAAGTTTAATTGCTTTTATCCAACAATATATAAATATATTAAAATGTTCGCACATCAGCTTTTCGTTTTTTGACAACATGAAATTATATGTTGAATATCAAATTATTAAAAAACATTTCAATCGTTTTACATTGCTATAGAGATATACAGGCTACACCAAAAGAAAGAGTTAATGTCTTTATAACGTGTAGGCATGTCATATTATACTAATGTATTATAGTAAGAAATATCTCTGCCTTTCTTCTTCGTCTTTTTTTTCAGAACACATAAAAACTTCTCCAGCACAGATACAGACATACAGACAAAAAATAATAAATCTTTAGAAATATCATTATTTCGTAATCACTAGCAGATACTAATCTAAAAATTAATAAGTCAATGTGTTTTCAAAAAAAAACAAATACAACACCTTAAAGGTAGGCAAATATTTTCTGGTTAAAACGAAGTTAGAAGATTCACAATAAAATTGTTTTTGGTAATGAATTAACGAGATAACTAACCGACCAACGGCAGATATTATTACCTGTACACTGTACACAGTACTAAAAACTTTTGAATTAATGGGGCGAAAGTCGTTCTGTTCAGAGGACCGTCGTGGCGCAGAGGCGCAACGTCTGCCTGTAATACGACGGTTTCTGGGTTCAATTCCCACTCGAGGAAGATGGATTTTTCTATTTCCATTTTCTTCGCTCTGGCAACTAGGAAAAGCGCGGCGTTGAGTTCCGCCACTCAACACGCAATGCCTCGAAAAACGGCGGAAAGTGGGGACGGAGTAAAGCAGGGACTAAGGAACGGAGTGTCTTAACAATAGGTTCGTATGGTTCCTGCAGTTCCCTCTGCCTAACCTGCTATGTGCGGGATAAAGCATGAAGCTATAAAAAAAATAATGTCACGTTTATTTATGGATCAAAGTAATTTAGTGAGATGGGGTAAAGCTACCGATAAATCTTGCTACATCTGTAAAGAGGCAGTGGGGACAGCTAAACATATGCTGGTGGGGTGTAGGGTACTCCTGGAAAGTGGTCAATACTCGCGGCGCCATGACAAAGTACTGGAAATCATACGTGAAGCCGTTAGTCTTTCAGTAGCAAGAGCACAGAGAAACATTACAACCAGCAAACGTTCAACAGAGTTTGTGAAAGAAGGTTCTGTTAAAAAACACACGCAAAAACCTTTCTCAATATTAGATCCAGCTCCTGATTGGACTCTTTTGATGGACACGTATGAGAAACAGTATAAAATCCCTGAGGACATTGGTGTTTCGTCATCCAGACCTGATATTTTTCTTTATTCTCGAAACCTAAAACGCGTAGTACTGGTAGAACTTACAGTTCCGTGGGAGACTAATATACCTAAAAGTCATAGCTTCAAACTTAATAAATATTTCGAGCTTACTAACGAACTGACCAGGAATAGGTTTAGAGTAAATTCATACGCGGTAGAAGTAGGAGCGAGAGGTATAACAGCGAAATCTCTCTTTAGCTTGCTAAAAGATCTCGGCCTGTCTAGAACTATTACTAATACATTTCTAGAACGTACTTCAAAGGCGGCATTAGCAGAATCTTTTCGAATTTGGTTAGGTAGTGGGAGGAGCTCGGACAGTGAAGGTGAGCGTTAATGCATTTTAAAGGGGCCCCTTTAAACCTACACTTGGGTCACAAGTCCCAAGCGCTGATCGGAGCTCCTCTTCCTACAACGCGATGGGCCCGGCACCCGCACGGTGAATCCATGGAATGCTAAGCAGTTTCTTCTCATTAGTCTAATATTATTTAATAAAGAAAGAAAGTTATGGAGAAAACAATTTTAATATTGAACGGACCATTGGAACATAGATCCGTATCCGTGTCCATAGACCTCGTGGATACCATTCAAGTGCTTTAGTCAATTTAACCATATTCTTATCGAGCTATGTGGAAATTCTTACACGTTTCACGTAACTTATTCTTGTTGTTAGTATTATTTCAATTAGTGTAATATATTCTTTAATAATATTATATAAAACACAAATTTTACTAAATATTGAACTAAATATTTTAAAGAAGTAGTTATGTAAAGATTTTCGGTCATTGCCAGCTGCTTAGGTGGCGAGAGCTTAGACGTGTTCTCATAGAGACATAAAGAATGTAAAAAACCAGATGTATTATAAGCTTTTATACGTTAATTTACATACTTATCGTTGTTTTGATATAGTATAACTGCTTTCCGATCTAATTCAATACATTATGTGTTGAGCGGCTACATTTATAATTTATTGTAAACTCTGTTCTGTTCTAATGTAATGGCAATTTGAGTGTGCCAGTTGAAAACAATTCACTTTGCCAATATCACTTTCTATGGAGAATATACGAAGAAGAATGTATGGTAGAAACCTGTTTTGTATGTACTTTTTATAACTATTTATCATTTAGTTGTCCTTGTAAATTCCATGATGATATGAAATATGTAAAAAAGTAAATTGTACTTTTTTTACTTTCACTATTTATATAGTACAAGAGATATCAAAAATATTACTTATAGCATGCTCTTTTCAGTCACTAAAATAAGTTGTGACAAATATTAAATATGTTATTTCAAAAAAATATTTGATTTTAGTTGATATTTGTTTAATCTGAACGTAGTATAATAATTGCTTGTTAGCAAACAATAAATATTGACCGTCTAAGCGCTTTTAACATTTATTTAAGATTAATGTTATAAATTATATCTTATATACAAGACATAATTTATAACACATTAATCTTTAAAAACATTAGTATGCTTAGTTATATAAATATTTTAGTTAATTAAAAATAAAAATATTGGCTATCTGTATTTGCACATTTGCTACGAGAGCCACGTGACTTTTTTTTAAAACACAAGTGTTACTGCGCTCATGCGCGGTTTAATTTATATAATTAAATTAATCTTACTCTAAGTAAAAGTAAGACCGCTGTATAAATTTTCCAAAAGTTTATTCTTTATTTCAAATGCGAATAAAAATTTTGAGTTAAATCTGAATCTTCTTAATGAGGCAAGAAATATTTTTCAAAATTTTTTGTCCTACATAATGTATATCTTTAATTACTACTACTACTACTGCTACTTTGAATTTTTTTATTTCTGAATGTCACTATTAATTAATTAAAAGCTTAAATGAACTGTTATGTAGAATAATGGAAAAGACCGTGTCACATTTTTTTTTTCGTTCTTTTTTTTCTTCTTCTTAGCTTTACGCTTTATCCCGCATATTGCAGGGTAGGCAGAGGGAACTGCAGGAACCATTTAAACCTAGTGTTAAGACACTCCGTTGCTTAGTTCCTGCTTTCTGCGTCCCCACTTTCCGCTTTTTTCGAGGCATTGCTAGTGAGTGGCGGAACTCAAAGCCGCGCTTTGCCTAGTTGCCAGAGCGAAGAAAATGGAAATAGAAAAATCCATCTTCCCCGAGTGGGAATCGAACCATCAAATGGTCACGTTTACAGGCAGACGCTTACGCCTCTGCGCCATGACGGTCCTCTTCGTTCTTAAACTATATTATTATCTATTTCAAAAAGACACGCGGTTCTAATAGTACTCCATGCTTATGGAACTAAAAGTTTTTAAAATTTTAAATTTACGGAGGGAAATGACGAAACGGAACAACTGCTCTGTAAAAATATCAGCATCACTGAACTTTATCGTTGTTTCTTGCTACACAGCATAGGGTACTCTATTATGTCTGTATCTTTATGTTACCGTTTGTTTTTATATATATTGTGAAGATAAATCGTTCAATATTCCCATCTCGTTAGTTAGTCCTTAGAAATCGTCGCAGAAATACAGATTTAAAATTTTCGCTTAGCAAACACTACCAACGATAATATATAAAATAAATGTAAGTAGCAAAAAGTGGCTTTGTTTTAAATTTTATTTGATAATATGTTGTTTGTACTTAAGTAATACTTAATTATAAAATAAAAGTAAGAATCGTGAGGATTTCTAATCAAATCTTTTAATAATAAAATAATTTGAAATCGTGTGCGTGACACGGACCGTGGCACTTAAAATTTTTGCATTTTTATGAAACAAAAAGATCAATTTTCAATCAGAAAAGTTGACACTCTCGAATGTACTTCGTACTGAAAATGCAACGTTTTATAATTTTAACGATCTTTTGATGGAATAAAATTTTAACGCTACTAATATAAAGAAACTTTCCCACATCAAAGGATTATATTATTTAATACGCAATTTATATGCAGCTATTAAAACTAGTGTAAAATTTTTTAACTACAACAAATAGTAATGTATTGGTTTACACAAGTGCCATTTAGAGACGGTAGAGACGGTATTCCTGAGGTAGCTAGGTAAAGAGAAAATGCCACATACGTACATTGTACATTAATATATATACTTATACTGTATTTGGGTCTTCTTTATAGTAGAAAGAGTTTTCATGTTTGCAATTTTTCGCCGGAGTACGATTCTATATAATACTGACTTAGTGTGGTAATAAGCACTCGCTCTTTGGCGCGTTTTTCTCATTTATTCCATCTTACTTCCGGTATAATGGTAATGTATTTTACTAATAAAGTACATATAATAAGTACGTATTAATAATATAATTTTACATATTCTAATTTTGTTTTTTACATAGTTAATGCCTGAAATGAAAAAATGTAATGTGTGTATTTTATAAATATTGTAAATGAAAGTCTTCATGTTATTAATTAAATGACTTAATTAAATGTATGTTAATTTAAATTAGCCTCAGAAAACACTTCATGTATTTTTGTATATAAATTATTAATCAAGCGATTAAAATCATCTCTCGATACGTGCTGTAAATGACACTATATATTGCCAGTCCCAGTCCGATTACGAGTATATCTGTAAAATAAATTGAAAATAAAATCATATCGTTTTAAAAGCTCACGCACGCATTGTGCGCTTCGTGAATAAAGCTCTTTCTCAAATGTTCTGTTGTTAATAATGTTGTGTTATATATAGATCCACGATAGAATAGAATTTCAATTTTTTATGTTGAATTCAAATAACGACTGTTATAGTCTTAAATATAGTTTATCGATTGTTTTTTTTAAATATTGTTACTTATTATTCCCCTAAAGTGATTTCACTAGACATAAATTAATGTTAAGGCAATGTGTATAAGATTAAAGTGTTTCATTTGAAATAAGTAAAAATCGTTTATATCATTGATTTTAGTATTGTTTCATGTTTCTCAATATATTACGATATGATATAAACGATAGTAAAATATATGTGAACAAGAATGAATAATAGATATCAAATAGAGCATCAAAAAGAACTTGAGAAAGATATATTTCAGTAACGTCGAAACGAACATTACCCTTGTTCCTTATATTGTCTTAATTTTACGTTTGACTTTATATAAAGAAAGTTAGTGCATTTCCATATCAATCTCCAGGGTGAAAAAAAATAACAGTTTCTACGTCAATCACAAACAAGTTAAACTGTTTCTAGTTAGAAACTTGAAAGTAACTATAAAATACTTTGTATATAAGATTTTCGTATATTTATATGTCGAAGGAATGATGATAAAATGAAAGAAAATTAATATAATTCAAAATATTTGAAATCAAACATATTTTTACATACCTTTCGAATGGACATGTCGGTACCACCAATCCGGGAAGCAGTTTTGAGAAGAGTCGGCAAGTAAGTTAGCATTTGCACTATTAAATATTAATGTAATAATTTTATAAATAATAGTAAATTACTATTTAGTATTCTGCTTAAAAAACAAATGATATTTATCCATTTATACGTGTAAATAGTTCATTTTGTCATTTAAATATTTCGTGACAGTGTAAAAGGCTTTACTTAACACCAATGTTTTAACATTTTCTTTCAATTTCAGTAATGACAAATTTAGAATAGATAACGCAATATTATTATAGAAACGTACATTATGTACCCCAAAACAAGACATTTATTCACAATGACGTCGGCGTCGTAAATTACTATATAAGTTTGTGTGATAGGTTTGTAGGCTTTACTTTACTAGGTATTTCATGTAAATACTTAACTATATATATACTTAAAAAACCTAACATATTTTGAAACTACAAGCAAATGTATGAATTTTGCTACATACACCACGTATACATATTTATCCTGTGCATAGCTGGGAAGGCAGAGGAAAAAGGAGGAACCGTAGGCATTTAGTGCTAAGATTCAAGAAGGAAGGAATCTCATATCAGCAATTTATTTATATATTATTAAAACATAACAAAATGCACATTCAAATCACGTTTAAAGCAAGTCAGTCATCTTTTAGAAAATCTCGTAAAGCTAGTTCAACGTGACTTCTCATTATACGAGTATTTCAATATCACTCAATTCATGGTTTAAAACGAAAATAGATACTATCGTACTGTTTTCTACTTATAGCAGGGGACTACTTTACTTTCTTACTAAAACACATTATTTGAATTAAATATATTTCAGTAAGATATGATATGTGCTAATAATATTACTTCGTAGAGCCGTCGTAGCACTTAAAACTTGCAAGCCTGTGTATGTGATCATCGTGAGTTCACTATATTTTCTCTGTATACTTGTTCTGGATACCAAATATGCAATGACTGCAATAGGGACGGAATTTTAGGAATTTATTGCTTAGTCCTTTGTGTCAATATATATATATATATATATATATATATATATATATATATATATATATATATATATATATATATATATATATATATATATATATATATATATATATAGATATATAGATATATATATAGATATATATATATATATATATATATATATATATATATATATATATATATATATATATATATATATATATATATATATATATATATATATATATATATATATATATATATATATATATATATATATATATATATATATATATATATATATATATATATATATATATATATATATATATATATATATATATATATATATATATATATATATATATATATATATATATATATATATATATATATATATATATATATATATATATATATATATATATATATATATATATATATATATATATATATATATATATATATATATATATATATATATACTGTACTAATGCATCCCATATAAAGCGTGGCGGACACCGGGAAAGTAGTGCTAAGACACTCTGTTCCCTATTTTCCACATTAATTTTAAAACACTATGTGTTGTAGCAAATTTAATGCCGCATTTTCTTTTGTTACCAGTAAAAAGAAAATAAAAATAATCTAATTTCTGAAAATAGGAATTGAACCCACAAGCGTTGTTTTTGAAATCAGGTATGTCTTGAGTCCATGACGCTCTGCTCATTTACATACATATGTCCCTTAAGTGAACACTTAAACATAATAAGCTTTACAAATTAACATTCTTTTTACGATTTTAATAATTATCATTGTTTTTGGTAACGAAGGTTTCACCACTGTTTTAAGTCAGTAAATTATCGAGTTTTAAAATGTTTTACTTTAGAAATTAGGTGACAGATGGATCAATCAACTCCCCCTTTTGTTCAATGTTTACATTATCGGGGTATTTATTAAATTTACGATTAAGAATAAAATTAAAATTATGGCTACATCAAAAATTTTTGACTGACTACCCCACTAGACATAGAGCGTGAAGATATATATGTATGTTTGTATTAATGTATTAAAAAAAATTAACAAGTGATCCGTTTTTAAAAAAATACTAACTTGTTATTCTAAAGTTTAAATTTACAAGGAAAGAAATCTTTAAAATAAGGACCAAAGGATTTCTAAGGAAAAGAGTCAATGATTATATTTTTTAAAAAGCCTTAAAAAATGTAAAACGTGAATTCATAACTTATGAATACTTCTGATAACGCATTTACGACATGCTTATACGTCTGCGTGTGTGTTGTTTAAGTTTAAACTCTAACAGTTCTTAAGTGGTCGTATAAACAAAGTGCGGTGTACACGCTCTTAGCATGGAATAAATTGAAACAGGACGAGAGTAAAGCGTTAAAGGGAACTAAAGCTTACAATAAAAGTAATTTAGCCCAATTTTTATATTACTATTAGCAACAATAGCACAAGAACAATAGTTAAAATTAATGCGTAATTACCTGTGAAGTCATAAGAATAATTTTTACAATAGAACTTAGAATAATTTTTATAATAGAATTTAGTATATGTTTGTAAAAGTAGCAATAGGTCACATAAATGAATCCGTAATTACCTTTGAAGTAATAAAAATATTTTACAATTAATAAATCAGAATAAGTACAATAAATCAAAACACGCAAAGCAGTGTTACCAAACGACTTCCTTCTGCTCCACAAACCGAATTAGAATTCAGAATAAAAATTTATAAAGGAAATTTTTGTAAGCCTCAATTAGACAGAGGCTGAAACCATTCAACCATTTTTTTCTTCTTCAACTGTCTATATATAGTTATGTATATTTATTTACAATCTGGTAATAACTTGTATAAAATCTCTTTTCTCAGAAAATTCGTTTCACTCCTCGCAACATTACGGCAAACAAAATTAAAAGGTAATATTTTAATATATTACTAAGAAATTGTAAAAGCATATTTTTTTTTACTTTTTTTGTTACTAATACTTATTTGTCGTATAAATTTAATCTATTCTCATATAGTAACATTTTGTACCCGTCATCCATCACCGTCATCCGTTCAACTATCTAAGCAAGCAAAATACACACTAATATCAAATTGGTTTTTTCTTGTGCGACACTTCGTACAGCACTCTAATAAGAACTTATAATAAAACATCTTAATTTTATATTATTTAATTTTTATTAAAATCGAAATCATTGTATTATATCAATGTATTCAACATATTCGAAAATTACGACAATTTCAAATTCAACTAATTTATTTAGTGATATTCAAAATGAGAATTATTTGATTTTTTGAACCTTTTTAATATTACACAACAGTTCACTAAAATTAATGTCTCAGATCTGATTTAGATGGCCATTAGAAATTAACAATTATTGATTTTTGACAATGATATATTTGAAAGAAATTGGAGCAAGCATTTCTTTCTAGTATTATACAACAGTCAATATATTAGTTTGCTTAAACTTTTGCCTTACGTAATCTCTAGGCCCTGAATCATAGATCGACTGCATTACCTCAAAGTATAATGTCATAAGACATAATATGACTAGACTATGAAATAAAAATAAAAATAAAACAGAATTGTATGTTGTTATTTTTGTTGGGTGTGTTCGTGTATGTTTGTTAACTCATATGTGTATCTAAAGTTGCTCAAAACTTGGCTTGAAAATACTTTTTTGTTTTGAATTATAATTGGCAAAGGAAGTTAATATCTACGTCGCGGGTGCCTAGTTGCCAGGAAATGGAAAGTAAAAGATTCATCTTTCCTGAATAGGAGTTCAACCCAGAAACCGTCGCGTTTACAGGCAGATGCTGCGCCTTTGAGCCATGATGGTCCTCTTTTTCGGCTCTGCGTCGACTTCTTACTAGTATTAAAAAAAATAATATAGTATAATGCAAACAGGAAATGTGTCTGTCTATTAATATAAATACATCGGAAGTTTTTAGTAGAATAACTCAACTTTACCTTAGCCTTTAAAAAAGCTGTATTTCCATGGGAATTCGTATGAGTGTCTTGTATAAATGTTTTGTTAGTAATATTCTAGTATAAATGGTATTTATTGATTACCATTAAACATTTTAATTCGGTTTAATACTTTTTTTAATTTTATGTCCTGGCAAAGTAAGTATTTTTGGAGTACATCAGGTGATTGCAGAGTAACCCGTGTTGCAAGTAACAATTACAGTAAAATAAAATTGTAACATTGGTTTTACAGTGACTTGCGATGCCACAAAATAAGTAAGCTAGCTTGATAAATTTTTAAATTTTCAATTATTTGGAAGAAATATGCAATTATGTCACGCAAATAGAGATATTCTAACCGTTAATATTTTAAAAAGTATTCTGGCATAATCTGAAAGACTAATAAATAATCTGAAAGGCTAACTTCAACATTATTATTATAATTCAATTCTAAATCCAAAATTTATTCAATCTTCGCATCGGACACATTCCTACAGTATGTGTGTCGCCATGATCAGGAAAATATCGCAAAAGGCACAAAATGATATACGAGATGTCATCAATCAAATTGACTATCAAAATTGGGCTATATGGTATCGAGATTCCTCGAAATGTCGAGGTACACTGAGCCAAATATGGATGCTACAGATAGCAGAACCTCTGTCATAGCAGTTAGTTCAGTTTCTATTATAATTAAACCTATTTAATGGAATTTATGTGAATATATTTTAAGCAAACCTTTGTTCCTAGTTACAATCTAGACATGCGGTAGCGTTTCAAGCCAAGTTCATGCAAAGAAAAGGTTTATTAGCGCCGATTATATGAGCCATTTGGAGCCACTTATGACCTCACCAAAATTTAAACCCTACTTGACGTAAATACATAAAACCACATGTTTAATTATGTTCACAACGATGCTCAAATCTCGACTCGACTTACTCACTGATATGTATTGACATGTTGTTCAAAGGCAACCTGCTACCAGATAGCCTAGAAAAATAAAATTTAGGAACCGGCTCGTTAATTATGTATAAGCATAAGAAACAATCATAAAATAAAAAAGAGTTAAAAAGTAGCAGCATTGAAACCGTTAGAAGCAGAAATTAGAGACCATCCAAATGTTTGCTGTACGAGGGTCAAACTGAAAGTTCTTAGAAAATCAAAAACTAAGCATTCTAGCAAGTTATTAGTTTTATTATAACTTTTCAAAATAGCGTCGATTTACATCAATATATCGCTGCATTCGATGGAACCATTGAGAAAAGCACCTTGCCCACTCGGCCTTAGGGGTCTCTTCAACGGCGTTTTGAAACGCAGCCACTGCTTCTTCGGCGTCCATAAAATGTTTTCCTCGAAGTTTTTCTTTTTTTCGGGAATAAATAAAAATCGCAGGGTGCGAGGTCGGGGCTATACGGCGGGTGATCCAGTAATTCCACGTCTAATGTCGCCAAATAGTCGATCGTTTGCCTGGCGGTGTGCGACGAGGCATTGTCGTGATGAAGGAGGATCCTGCTGCGAGGTCGTTTCTCTCGAACTTTTTCCAAGACAAGTGGCAAACAGTTGTTAGTGTACCACTCTGCATTAACCGTTTTCTGATCCTCTAAGACAACTGTCGCGTAATGACCTGTCTTTCCGAAGAACGAGGCCACCATCTTTTTTCCAACACTTCGACCTCTCTTCACTTTAGTTGGCAACTCTTCGGAAGGAAACACCCACTGAGCAGACTGTCTTTTGGTTTCCGGATCATAACAGTAAATCCAGCTTTCGTCACCCATTAGAATATCGAACACAGCATTTGAGTCACCTCCGTTAAATTTTTGGGTCATTTCTCGGCACCAATCAACACGGCGGAGTTTTTGAGCCTCGTTCAAATTATGCGGTATCCAGCGGGCACAAAGCTTCCTGACCGCTAAATGTTCATGGAGGATTTTGTGCACTTGACTCATACCTATGCCTAGACTTGACACTGATAGGTCTCTCTTTTGTCAGTCTCTATCATACGCCGCACAACACTGATATTATCTTCAGTCGTCGCTGTAGAAGGCCGTCCCTCACGCAAATCATCGGTGAGATTAGTTCGACCACGTTTGAATTCATTAAACCAGTTGTAAACTGTGGCACGAGATGGGGCTTCACCGTGAAAAGCCAATCGAAGTCTATCATAGCTTTCTTGTTGACTTATATGACATCGAAAGTCATAAAAAATCATTGCACGAAAATTTTCTCGGCTTAAATTCATTCTGACGTGCACAGACAATTTTCAATTTGCCGCCAAATCGTAAAACAAATGACAAATGAATGAAATGTATACTGAATATTATTGGTAAAGAGTTCTATTTTCAAAATTTAAACTTATTTTTTTAATATAATGCTTTTAAGTTGCCAGTTCTAAAAACTTTCAGTTTGACCCTCGTATGACAGAAATATAAAGTTAAGTCAAAAAGTGTCTCCACCGACCGACCATCACGGAGAACAATAAATTTCAATACCTTCCTAAGGTACGTTTGCTTTTTCATTTTCTTTACAAAAACTAATGATGTCCACCAAAAACATAAAAGTAAAAAAGGAGAGCCAAGTTCAATAAAAAAAGTATGATTGGCTAAGCCTCGCCGCAATAAGTACGGGGCTCTAAATGAGTACTAAGTTCTGGTCAAAATCGATATATGTGTTTATAGAAACAAATAAACATTATGAGCAAGTATGAAACTCTATTTCTTAGTTTTATTGGATACCTATAGCAATTGCTGTTACTTAAAATGCGAGACCTAAAAGTAGGTTAGATTTAAGTTGACTTCTTTTATTTTTTATACGAATTAAAAAATAATATTGAATGATTTTATATAATACTGATGTTTATACAATGACTGATGTAATGAGAACTGAAAACTATATATGATTTATGTCGTTTATCCAGGCGTAACCATTCTGCTTAAATCCGTATACAAGATTCAAAGAAGCATCTGTACATTAATAATGACTCTAATTCATATTTTATTAGAATTTTTACATAACCCCACTAGTTTTTTTAAAAAAAGTTTTTTTTTTGACATAAGCAGGCAACTGGTTACGACCGAATAATAGTTCGCCATTTATTTCATAACAGTTGCACTAGCACTTCTATATCGCAATTATTTGGTTGATATGTTCATATTATATATAAACGCATTAACCGATTCTCTTAAAAAAATATTCTGTATGTCCTTTGTTTGTACTGTAAGTTGTGACTTTTTGTCAAATTATACAATTCCTTCTCTTACCTCAACGGCAACTGGCCAATACTATATTGATTTCAATTACTACAGGAATACCGTACAAAATGTGAAAAAAATATTAATAAGCAAGTATTGTAGAGCGGGTAGATTTTTCAAAATTTATAGTATTATATTGTATTCTTAAGATATTAAATTCTCAACTTAATCATAAATTTCATTTAAACAAAATGGTTTTTTAAGATGGACAGACCGACAAACAACAGAGTGATAATATAGGGATTCAGTTTTTTACTGACTGAGGTACGGACCTTAAAAATATCCAATGAAAGATAATCAACTAAAAGCAGGTTGGCACTTTGAATTTATATTAGATAGTAGACGCCAGGTGCTACGGCTTTTATTTCCAGTTTTCTATACTATTTGTTCAACTTCTAGTTTACAAATGTCTCCTGCATGAATGTATGCCGTTGACATAAATGAATAGCTTTCATACGTCTCACGTAGCTATGTTTACTTCAAATGCACTATTACTTATAAATAAAATTGAGGGCTCAGACTATAGTGGAGCAGTGTGGCTGCGTTTGTCTGTAAATAATGATATTTCTTCTTTCTTTGTTTAATCGCTATTAGGAGAACTACTTCCTGAAATTGGGACATAATTATATAAAACTATATATTGGCATAAGTACTTATATAAAACTATACAGTTTAAATGATTCGAGGGGATTAATCGTGTTTATTGATTGAATATTTTGCAATGAAGGTAAACTAAGGAGATGATTTTGTACTTCATTTCATAAAAAAATGAGTGCACACGCCTACAAACTTAATTAGTTCAACCGTTGTAAATTTTACTTTACGTTGAACTATAATTACCATATTGGTATAGAACCATCAGTACGCGAACCTAACTCGCACTCAGCCGATATTTAACACTGACATTGATACGTTAATATATTCTGCAGGCATTCCAGTTTGTTCTTTATTGTCTCTAAGTAACTTCTTGAATATGTAGATGTTTTAAGCTTAGCCGTGTTAATATTACATTAACCCGGCCCAGCTTGTGTGAACATAACAAGACACTTACAATACGAAAATTTCTACCACTATATACTGTCGTTTTAGCTCTTACACTGCGACCTTAAGTAAACAGGGAACTAAAATGTTTGAATAATTTGTATAATACGTGTATGCATTACATTTGTATCAGTCAGAAACATTTCTGCGATTTGCATTTGTTTTATATATTTTTTGTATGGCTAAGTAACTACAGGAAACATAGTAAATACAGGGTTCCCGAATAATATGTAAACAATTTCAGTCTCTAAAATTTCTATATACTACCGATGTATACATCACTTTACTAAACAATACAGAATACATCGAACTAAATTCATTTAACTTGTCCCGAGCACAGCAACGCAAGCCACAAATACTCATTAATTGCATACCGATTAATGTCATTTGTTACCTTAGTGAATTTTTCATGATGCTGTCAACAGTGGAATGTGATCAGTAGATAAATTTATAATAGCAACTTTATTTTTCTTTTAACATTAAATTGTATTGATATAGAGTACGACTAAACAAGTTGTTGGTTTGATCTGCAGCCGGAAATACATTTGAATATTTAGTTTATTTTGTGTTTTTATTTCATTAATACCAGTGGTAACATTTAAAATTGCATTTCACTGTTCAACACAACGCAATAGTTAAAAAATTGAATGGACAATGGAGGGCCAAATGACTAAAACATTAAATGATATCAAAAAATGCGATTGTAGTATTGTTATTGTTAAAACCAATTCTAGAAATTTAATTTTAAAGAGCATCTATAACTGTTAGTTATATTTATAATTCATTAACGTTTTTTGTGTCACTTCGTATTTTATCGTATTTAAATCTTTTTCTGAGACGATCAGTTTAAATATCTTAAATTTTAAGCAAAGTTATTAGTGAGTGCTTACTTATATTGAACGTGTATTTTATAGAATAAACATGTTCCCATATTGTTTACACTGTGGATCGAATTGTTTACATGTTGTAAATTACCAAGATTAATTCAGGCGTAAAATTTCAATTACTATAAGACAAGGGATTCTTGATAGGTGTATTACTCACATACATATTGTTATAACACACCAGTTTCTCTTAACTAGTACATGCTGTGATAACATCAATTTATTAATATATTCAATATATTAACTCTGAATACCTATCACATTTCAATAGTAAAACTACTGTAATTGGACATGTAGATATTCAATCACAGTAGTTCAATGTAGATAGAATGACACTGAATTGTAATTAAAGATTCTATAATAATTATTTTAATAGATAATCAGCTTACGAAATCAGAACCTAAAATAAGTTTCTATTGTGGCGGCGGATGGTTGCCACAAGGGTAACGACTTTTGAATTTTTAATGTATTTAATTATGCTAAAGCTATAAAACGTGTAAATGAAATATTCGTACACTTAAAGAAAATATATAATAAACATATTTAAACACAGCAGGACTTGCGCATCAAGGAAGCAGACCATTTGCAGACCGCTTTAACCATAAAGCCATGCGTTCTTCTTTATTTAACAAGTGGCTTCTATTCAGCTATTCTAAAGCCGCTATACATTTGCTCGTTTGGAATACTAACTAACTAACTATGGCCATACATGAGTCAAGAAAGTGTTAAATATTTCTTGAAGAGCGTATGGAAGTAGTGTGTCATGAAGTTTTCATTATTAATTTGATTTTCGATCAAATTGACAATTACTTTTCTACGTACTACACACAATTTTTTATTCGGTTGAGTCGCTTGTAAATATTGTATTAAGTGCGTTCTTTAGGTATGTAATTTAACGTCGTTACGGAAGCGACAAAATATTTTACATACATTTATATATTATTACGTAATTCAAATGTTGGAATTAATCAATTAATTAATTTTGGCAACTCATCATAGAAAATGTGATATTTCATGGGACCAATTAAATCACGTACGAGTATAAATCCCGAAGAGGCTGAAAGCTAGTAATGTTCACATCAATCATAGTTCAGCAAATCACAGTGACACGATCCGGACACTATTTGGAATAAATATAAACTTTCACCGAATCTTTTTAAGATTTTTACTATTGAGATATATTTTTCTTTTACTAGAAATTGACAGATATATAACTTACATAAAAATAAAATAGAATCGATATAGGCTATATTATATGTACAGTTGTTTATGAAGTTATAAATATTATAGTAAACCAAACATTATTTATTTAACAGTAGGTTATATTTTTGTAAAAATTATTAAAGTAAAAAAATATCAGAACTCAGAAAAACTGTACCTACATAGAAAGGACAGGAATTCGATAATTTAAAAAATGAATATCATTTCAAATTACTATTTCCTTTAAACGTAAAAAAAATATATAGAATATAAATAAAAAATGAAGTAGAATTAAGTATAATTTTTTATTTTCACTCATAGCAAAGTAGGGAAGTGGGAATCTCCTCAAGGGGGAGTCGAACCTATCGCGTTTACTGTCAGACACTCGTCTCGCTTGACACATGACACACTATTTGTTATTTTGTATCGTTTGTCATTTTCGATGTCATTTTTATACGTATACATATTTTAATAATAAACTTAATAATATTGTACTTTCTACACAACGTGACATTGGCGAAGTGAATTGTGCTCAACTGGCACACTCAAACTGCTATTACCGTAGAAAAGAACAGAAGATCATATAATATTATTAAAATATATCGTTATATGTTGTACCGTCGTGACGCAGAGGCGTAGCGTCTGCCTGTAAACGCGACAGTTTGTTGGTTCGATTTCCACGCAGGGAAGATGGATTTTTCTATTTCCATTTTCTTCGCTCTGGAAACTAGGCAAAGCACAGCGTTGAGTTTCGACACTCAACACGCAATGCCTTGAAAAGGGCGGAAAGCGGGGACGGAGAAAGCAGGGACTAAGCAACAGAGTGTCCTAGGTTTCTATGGTTCGTATGGTTTCTGCAGTTTCCTCTGCCTACCTGCCATGTGTAGGATAAAGCGTAAAGTTGTATAATAATTAAACAACATATTAAACCACGAACGCGCGAATAATAATTGTTAATTGACAATTTATTTGTAATAAAATATCTAGTGCAGTACATGTTGGCTAAGTTTATGAGGAGTAACAATATGTGTCTACATTCTATAGTATGTATTATATTCAGTTTTATGTAACTTAATACTTTTTATAAAGTTTTTTTTTTTTTTTTTTTTTTTAGCTTCACGCTTTATCCCGCACATGGCAGGATAGGCAGAGGAAACTGCAGGAACCATAAGAACCTAGTGTTAAGACACTCCGTTACTTAGTCCCTCCTTACTCCGTCCCCACTTTCCGCCGTTTTCGAGGCATTATTGCGTGTTGAGTGGCGGAACTCAACGCCGCGCTTTTTGCCTTAGATGCCAGAGCGAAGAAAATGGAAATAGAAAAATCCATCTTCTCCGACTGGGGATCGAACCCAGTAACCGTCGCGTTACAGGCAGAAGTTACGCCTCTGCGCCACGACGGTCCGACGGTTTATAAAGTTGTTTTAAATACTATGTAAAAAGTTATATTAAATTATCAAAAATAAAAGTTGTTGTTGAACAGTTGAGAATAAAAGTCAAAATAACTCGGACATTTTCCTTTCTCCTTCCTCTACGATTTATATTATATGATTTTTTCTTAAACATAGAAAGAAAAATGTAATATATTTCACGCCTAATATTTAGAAAGAATAGCACGTGACTGTACTCATATCGACTAAAATGATATGTCTCGATTAATCTCACGCTCTACAAACAAACCTATCATGATTCCAGAATATTAATATGAAACATTTATCAGGGGATCGTTTGGTAATCGTTCAACTATATAATATGCTTCTGTGACAGAAGACTCAGGTGGTGGAAATTTGTCATACTTTCTTATGTTCAGTTGAAATTCAAAAGTTGTGTATGCCTTCGTCTGTTACTATTTACATGATTTACAATAAATAATAAGAAATTTTATTGCCTTTATAATAAATAATTAGTTCCTTTTTTAAATGCGCATGTCAATTAAGGTGTACATTTATTGTTTATATATTTATCAATATATGTGTAAAGTACATATATTTTCATTTATATTTATTAAATACAGAGAAAGAAGATATAATATTGAGAAGATTAGATAAAATATGATATAATTATACAAAATAATGAATAAGATTACATAAAATATGTAGCGATTTTAAAAAGTACATATCTATACCAATGTAGGGTTACTCAAGGTTACCTCGAATTCACACAATTATTACAGTTTGTAGTGTTTCCATTTAACTTCAAGTAACGTGTTGTTCTTATTGTATAATATTTTTTTAAAAGTCTTATAAAATAGATTAGTTAATAGAAAATAATTATATATAATTTATGACTAAAGCCTGAAGCCTTAAATTTAAAACTTTAAATTTTTCATCATCTTGATTTTTTTGTTTTTTTATTCGATGCCGGCCTATATCTATAAATCTCCTTGCCGCTTGCAAGTCATCAAGTAAACTAGCGCATTCTAATTTATTAAATCTTTGCCAAACTAGGTTGGTCGTTGCACTGCATACAGTTGGAAATAAACTTCACGCAACCACAACTAAATCAAGTCGATAGGGCCGAAAGATATTTTGTTTAGTACTCAATTTATATTTTATATAATACTAGCTGTTGCCCGCGGCTCCGCTTGCAGATTTTAAAAGTTATATTTTTTATTGGTATGCCCGAGTTAAAGTATCTTAGTAATTTGTAACATTTGGTTTGATAACATAACGTTACTCGTTTAAATTATTATGAAAAGGAATTATTATGAACATTTTTGAGATTTTTTTTAAACCTTTAATAAATGCTTTTTATAATATTTGTTTTGAGTATATTATATCGTGAATTATTATAAATATTTTTTAATAAGGTCTATTTCAAAATCCACTACAATACAATAAAGTAAGTTTTTGATTATTTATTTATGCAACTGAGGGATGATTCTTCTCGTTATGACTCTTTAAACAGATAGCCATCACAAAACAAAGGGCAGAAAAGCTTAGTATTCACTTAAATCGTTTTAATTTTCATTGATTTAGCTCCAAATCTTAATTGCGTACTAATCCTTATTGCGTCATTCTTAGTTTGTAACCAAATAGCCAAATACTAATTTCAAGCGAATTAGCTTCAAAACTGAAGGAGTTTCATATAAACTTACCTCCCTCCTTTTACCCCCTTAAAGAACGAATTTCCAAAAAAAAATCTAATACCTATATACCAAAAAAAATTCATCAAAATCCGTTGTGTGTGTATATATATATATATATATATATATATATATATATATATATATATATATATATATATATATATATATATATATATATATATATATATATATATATATATATATATATATATATATATATATATATATATATATATATATATATATATATATATATATATATATATATATATATATATATATATATATATATATATATATATATATATATATATATATATATATATATATATATATATATATATATTATATATATATATATATATATATATATATATATATATATATATATATATATATATATATATATATATATATATATATATATATATATATATATATATATATATATATATATATATATATATATATATATATATATATATATATATATATATATATATATATATATATATATATATATATATATATATATATATATATATATATATATATATATATATATATATATATATATATATATATATATATATATATATATATATATATATATATATATATATATATATATATATATATATATATATATATATATATATATATATATATATATATATATATATATATATATATATATATATAAGATATTTTCTAGGCTTTTTATGATTTGGCCGACACAGTCAATCAAACAATTGAGTTTCTCTGTAAGAAAAGATTTATTTGTTTCAAAATTACATGAACGATGTTCTACATAAAAAATTTAAGTTTAACTAACTAACTAACAAAACCTTACACACCTGTAAGAAAAGAAACGACATATAATGTTATTAATTACACTGTCAGTTCCCAAATCACTTTTTAACAATAATTATTTGATTTATAATAAAAAAATAGTTTTATACAACTACGAAATGTCGTAACATTTTTAGGTTGACTTTTTACAACAGATTAAAAAGTTCTTCTACACTCGCGGTCTTAGTCGATGGCGCTTATTGTGCAAAAATTAATTAAAAGAAAATTATAATTTTCTTTACATCTCCCCTCCCAGAGAAGAGAATGAATAAAACTAAGCGCTTTTTGATAAAGCTCTTTATGCAAAGCATTTTTTCAAGCGTAGACAGGGGCTGGTATTAGCTTCGAAATGTGGAAAAAGTTTGACTCTAATTTCTTATGATGCATGTTTATCTTGTAAATTGAGTTTGATATTTTTTCTATGATTTTGTAGGGTCCAAGTCTCAATTCGTCGAGTTTCTTCCTATTTAGCTTGTTTCCATTTTCTACAAAAACGGTGTCACCAACGTTGAAGACTATTTGTTTTCGATTTCTATCGTAAATTTTTTTGTTGTAATCATGCGATTTTATTGTATTTTCCAGAGCTTTTTTCCTAGCCTGAATCAAATCATATTCAGTTTTCTTCACTTTTAGCTCATTTGGCAAAATCGTAACATCTGTACCATAAAGTAGGTAGTTTGGGGCATATCCAGTAACAGTGTGTTCTGTATTGTTGTAGTTTCTTACACAATCATGTGCAATAGTTGTCCATGCTTTTTTTGTGTCATTTTCATTTATTTTGCATCGGATTTTATTAAACAAAGTTTGGTTTAGTCTCTCGTTTAAGCCATTTGAAAAAGGAGAATTAACTGATGTAAAAATAATTGCTATATTTTTTTGATCCAAATATGTCTTGAATTCTTTAGAATTAATACCTGGGTATTGGTCTGAGAGTATCAATTCAATGTTTTCAGTTTCTGTACAGTTTCTTATCAACTTTATGAAATCATTGGCACTTTGAGTACTGGATGTCAAAATGTATGCATACCTAGTAAAATGATCTGATAGCAAGTGTAAGTATCTCTTTGTTGACCTGGAACCTCCAAAACCACCTATTGTATCAATAGAGCATATCTGAAAAGGTTTTGTAGCAGGACCCAAGTGGGACATTAAACCATATTTATTCTGTCCTCTTGATTTATTTTTTAAGCTTACTGTACAGCTTTCACAGATTCTTTTTATATTTTTCGTCATATTTTCTGCTGTATATTCGGAGCTAATCATTCTTTGCATCTGTTTAATTTCTATGTGACTAAGATCTTTATGTACATTTTTCATTAATTCTATGCTGAATTTCTCTGATACAATTACTTTTTCTTTTTTCTTTATTTTCTTGTAGTATACATTGTTTTTATTATTAACTTGTCTTTTCTACATTGTATGAATGGATTTTTTTCTTGATCGTCTAAAATATCTTTTAGTGCTATTGTATTTACCACTTTTAACTGTTCCTCTTCATTTTCATTTCGTTCAAGGACTGGGTTTCTGCTAAGACAGTCAGCTTCGATGTTGTATCTTCCTGGTGAATATTTAATTTGGAAATCATATTGTGATAAATAGTATGTTAGATCACCCAATTCTTCATCTGTTCTAGATTTTATGTTCATATTCTCCAAAGGCTTGTGATCTGAAAAAACCGTAAATTTCCTACCTATTAACAGGTGTTGCCAATACTTAACACATTCTTTAATTGCCAGACATTCGAGGTATATAGCCATTTTCCTCTTTTGTACTTCATTAAGTTTTTTCGAAAAGTATGCAACTGGTTTTTCTTCATTGTTTTCTTGTGGTTGCTTTAGGACTGCTCCTACTCCTAATATACTAGCATCTGTGTATATATAAATGGGTAAGTTTGGGTCAAATATTGTTAATATTGGTTGAGAACATAATATATTTTTCATTTCATCAAATGACTCTTGGCATGCTTTAGTCCAATTAAAGGTTTGTCCTTTTCTCAAAAGATTATGCAATGGTTCCAATTTTATTGCTATATTTGGCACATATTTATGATAAAAGTTTATTTTTCCTAAAAACTGTCTCACATTTTTAAGTGTTTTTGGAGTAGGAAAATTTTTTATTGATATTAAGTTACTTAAAGAAAACATATAAAAATTTGAACGCAGCGGGACTCGAACCTGCGCCCTCCTGCGAACCGTGCAGGCGCTCTCACCACTGAGCCATGCGTTCTACATCACGCCGCGTTGAAATTCTTATATGCTTTTATACAACTTATATCGTTGTTAGCATCTCTGTAGGGAGATTTTTACAAATTTCCGCTACCCAAAGACCATTACAAAGAACAATCGTTTGGCGAGAGAGAATGCTATTTTTATTAAATATTTTTGATGATTTTTAAAGTGTTAATCCACACTGAGGATAGAAAAAATACTTAAAGAAAACATATAAAAATTTGAATTTATACAACTTATATCGTTGTTAGCATCTCTGTAGGGAGATTTTTACAAATTTCCGCTACCCAAAGACCATTACAAAGAACAATCGTTTGGCGAGAGAGAATGCTATTTTTATTAAATATTTTTGATGATTTTTAAAGTGTTAATCCACACTGAGGATAGAAAAAATACTTAAAGAAAACATATAAAAATTTTTATATGTTTTCTTTAAGTATTTTTTCTATCCTCAGTGTGGATTAACACTTTAAAAATCATCAAAAATATTTAATAAAAATAGCATTCTCTCTCGCCAAACGATTGTTCTTTGTAATGGTCTTTGGGTAGCGGAAATTTGTAAAAATCTCCCTACAGAGATGCTAACAACGATATAAGTTGTATAAAAGCATATAAGAATTTCAACGCGGCGTGATGTAGAACGCATGGCTCAGTGGTGAGAGCGCCTGCACGGTTCGCAGGAGGGCGCGGGTACGAGTCCCGCTGCGTTCAAATTTTTATATGTTTTCTTTAAGTATTTTTTCTATCCTCAGTGTGGATTAACACTTTAAAAATCATCAAAAATAAAAAAAAAAAAAAAAAAGAAATGATATTAAGTTGTCTTTCAATGGTCTTACTGAATTATTCTGTATGATATGACCCAAATATTTAACTGTATCTGCTGCAAATGTGCATTTAGAGAATTTAAGTTTAAAACCTTCGTTTTTAATTGCATGAAATAGTTGTTTCAGATGTCTGACATGTTCCGAGAAAGCTTTTGAAAATAACAAAATGTCATCGATAAAGCATACTGCGAACTCTCCCAGCTTGTACTTTCTTATTATGTTACACATTATTCTTTGGAATATTGCTGGCGAGGTTTTTAAACCAAATGGCAAACATGTCCATTGATAATGTCCCTCTTGTGTCACAAATGCAGTTTTATGTCTATCCGTGATACGTAAAGGTATAGACCAAAATGCTGAGTTTAGATCCAATGTTGAGAAAAACTTGCAATCCCTTGTTTTGACTATTAAATCCTCAATTAGAGGAAAAGGCTGTGATTGTGGTACAACTATTTTATTCAAGTCTCGGAAATCGATGCACAATCTTGATCTTTTATTTTCGTCTCTTTTATAAGCTAATGTGACTGGTGCTGCGAATGGGCTATATGACTCTTCTATTATGTTTTTTTCCAATAATTTTGCAATCTGATTTTCTATCTCCTTCTTATCTTCCATTGTACAACGATATGGTCTCTTACTACAATATTTTTCTACTAGTAAATCAATGTGCGCTTCATAATCTGTGACCTTTCCTATGTCATACTTATCTTTTGCAAACACAGACTTATTTTCCGATATTAATTCATCAATCACTGCCTGTTGTTGATAGTCTAGATGATTTATAAAAATTTTGAAAAAATTTTCATTGAATCCTTCATTGAAGTTTATTAAATTACCAGATTCTGTTTCCTTGGAATCAATATCTGTTTTTTTAGTTTCCTTAGAAACCATTTCACTTCTTTGTATAGGTATTCGCTGACTTATTTCCAAGTTTTCATTTTGAACTAAGTAAAACTCTTTGATACAATCAAGTCCCACCAAGAAATCATAATCGAAATTTTCTTTATCTATTACGAAAACATTGATTTTTTTTTCCACATCAAAAATGGTTACATCAAGTGAAATTATTCCATTAGCTTTTTCAATGCCATTAGTCGTTTTTAAATTTGTATTGTTGTTATGACTGGTTTCTTTATTATTTATCTTTAACCACTTTGAATTAATCAATGAGACATTAGATCCCGAGTCATAGATTCCAAATAATTCAACATTTTTGTTGAGTATTAGTTTTATTTTGATTAATGGCGGCACTATTAGTTTTTTGGATTTTCAGATTGCAGCTCACATTCCAACTCTGAATTATTAATCAGCTTTATATGCTTTTCATCCTTTTCAGTATTTATTTTTGTCTTAAACCAACAGGAATCCTCCGAATGATAGCGTACTCCCTTATTTAATTTTTCACAAATACCACATTTATCTTTAATCATCTTACTGTCTTCTTTTTTTTTTATTATTTTTTTCCTCATCACCAAATGCTCTAATTTCCCAAGTTCATTAAATAAATTCTTTGTTTGTAAAATTTCTTCTTTATTTATTCTATCTGTAATGAAATCTGGTAAGCCAGCAGCAATTATATCGATAAGAGTCCCTTCATCCATTGTTTTTCTCACTTCAAGTAAAAGTTTTTCTTTTTTCACTGCATATTCTAATAAAGATCCTGATTGATACTTAAAAGATAAAGCATACTTGCTACTATTCCAACCTTTATTACCATAGGTTTGCAAAAACCTTGATTTCCATTGCGACCACTCAGACTGTAAACTAAGCCTGATCATCGTAGCAGAATACCAATCAGTGCATGATTTTTCTAGAAATAATCTGAAGATTTCAATTTTTTCTTCATCTTTCACTATATTAAACCTTTCACATTCTTTTTCAAATATTTCCATAAAATGACACCCGCTTGAATTTTTTCCATCAAATTTTTCAATAACAAACCTCTCGGCTACCTTTTTTATACTTTGTTTTTCTTTATTTTGAACTTCAATTAATTTTTCCAAAATTGTCACTAAAGGGTCTTCTGTACTCTTTTTATTAGAAATAGCTACTTGTTCTTTGGTAATTTCTTCTAGAAATTGGTCCTGAAAAATCATATTGCCCTCCTCATCAACGTATGTTTGTAATATTTCCTCTGTTGCTTTTATCCAGACAGTTCTTGTTTAATATCTTTTTTTCAATGTATTCTTTATTGTAGTGTAGGATTTCAAGGCTTGGATATGTTTGTGAAGTGTTACTGGTTGATATTCTTCAGGAATAAGGAAAACTTTGTCATCTTCTGTAGCAATCGACGTTATGCTGATATAGTTTGACTTTCCATCTATTGTTGGTTTCACTTGAAACGTAATTTTAAACTTTTCCATTTTCTGACAATGTATGTCGTTTTATAAGATATTTTCTAGGCTTTTTATGATTTGGCCGACACAGTCAATCAAACACAATTGAGTTTCTCTGTAAGAAAAGATTTATTTGTTTCAAAATTACATGAACGATGTTCTACATAAAAAATTTAAGTTTAACTAACTAACTAACAAAACCTTACACACCTGTAAGAAAAGAAACGACATATAATGTTATTAATTACAGTGTCAGTTCCCAAATCACTTTTTAACAATAATTATTTGATTTATAATAAAAAAATAGTTTTATACAACTACGAAATGTCGTAACATTTTTAGGTTGACTTTTTACAACAGATTAAAAAGTTCTTCTACACTCGCGGTCTTAGTCGATGGCGCTTATTGTGCAAAAATTAATTAAAAGAAAATTATAATTTTCTTTACATATATATATAAAGACATATATATATATATATATATATATATATATATATATATATATATATATATATATATATATATATATATATATATATATATATATATATATATATATATATATATATATATATATATATATATATATATATATATATTATATATATATATATATATATATATATATATATATATATATATATATATATATATATATATATATATATATATATATATATATATATATATATATATATATATATATATATCTTTTTAGATATATAGTATGGACTTTTAAACTTTAAATACAACAGTTATATGGGTTCATTTATGGGTTTATCACACGGATTGTAAATGTTACAAGTACATCGTTAAATTTCGCCACTTTACACTAGACATGTCGAAAGAGGGCTCGTGGAAAATGGAGTGACCCTAATTTATTATAAAATTTAATTTAATTTATAACACCAAGGATAAAATGTATAAACTTGTGTAATTCGCTTATCAGCCATAGCCTTAGTTACTAAGTAATATTAAATATTAAAAAAATGTAAAGATTAGTATAGATGTTCATTATGATAAATATTATTTCTATGTATTAATATAATCAATATTTGTAATAAGAACATCTATATGTTCTTGTAAGTTAAAAAAGGGTACGGACCAAGAGTCTGAGCTAACTATTTTGAAATAAAAAAAAAACACTTGATTTTACTCGGCTTACCTTATATATTAGAAAGAGTGTAGTACTAAAGCTAAAGAAAAAAAGAAAACTGTCGTAACGTCGAATCTTATCAAAATTTAGGAATATCTTTTCTCTATTTTCAGTTCGCAATCTCTTTTAAAGAGATGGCACTTAGACAACTGTCTGTACTGGAAAGAAACTATCCAGAAGTATTATTATTATTGAACGATTTATGTCATTTTAAGCAATTACGTAGAATCTTTGTCCACACTCGAAACGTATGGTCTACGAGTATTTCGATTTTTTTCTTTATATATTAACTTTAATCAGATTTTTATCTTAATATACATATTTAATATAATACGGCATTATCATTAAACAATGTTTATGTCATTAAAGCTCTGGAGATCAGGCCCGCCCTAGAAAATATCTCTAAATACGCCCGCACTTGCCGCCTACCAATGAAAACTCGGAGATTTTATCTATAATATGAAATTTTACATTAAAATTCTAAATAAAGAGCTTATATAATTTTTAAATTATTATATTATCTTTACAAATAAATTTTAATTTTATCCGTCCAAGATCAAATATAAATCATGCATGGAATACATTTGATATGGGTACAAAAGTAAATATCTTTGTAGCTTTATAATCTCAAATCCATATAAACTGTGTTTTGTCAAGCGTTTATGCCTTATTCAAAGGTAAAGGAACGCTCAACAAATCAAAAATGTGTATAATAATTTATGCATATTATAGATATTTTTATGTACATGGAAATATTTAGCTCACGATAATTTTTGATTCGATATCCAAATTACTTATAAAGACTAAGCAACCTTGTGCACTAAACTCTCAAGAGATGTGATGTCTAGTAATATTTACGAGACATGTGTATTTTTTTACTCACATTAGTATCCCTAAGGAATTTAGACGTCTTAGTGAAACACTGTTCGCTTTTTCGTCTATGAAGTGAATCTTTGTTTGTAACAAAGAAAATACATAAACTATGTATGTGATTCAAAAATTCAAAATCAACTCAACAAGAGAAGTTAAAATGTTCTTTTAACCTTCTTAATATATACGCCGACTTTAATATTATTAACATAAGTATTAATTACGACACGTTAGTTCCTATAGGAGATATAACAAAATAAAATAAACTTTTTTCCAAATTACGTCTACAGAGACCTAAATTTAAATTATTTTATTTCTTAAACAAGTAAATGAATTTTACATATTTTCTTTTCATAAGTTGTTACCGTCAATAAACTGCGTAACCGTGTCATCTCTAATTCAAGAAAGCAACAATTTGAATACTTTTACGTATTATGTAATTCTTGTTTCAGGCTACGAATAAGAGATATGTAAATGCGAACTCTGTCAAGTTATCTGCTTAGTAAAGAAGATTTTGTTAAACATATAATTCGGTCATTTTAAATAGATATTACTAATGATAAACGGATTATTGTAAGGGTGAAAAGGAATTCACCAGAGACCTTTATACCTACATTATTATGATAAATGTCTTTTAAAATTACAGCATCGTAAATAATGTCATACTTGTTAATGTTAAGTTAATATTTTTGTATGTTTATTTAACTAAATCCAAAAGTTTTTGGTCAAAATTTAATATATTTTATATACGTTATGATCTGTAACCGGTATTGATTACGTGGCAAATCACTAACATCTTCTGATCACTGTTGATTGCGGGTGCTGAGGTATTGTTTGATGTGCTCTTAGAGATAACGAAAAAAAAGTCTTGACAGGCGGTTAGATAGACTGACTCAAAGTGATCCTATATTGTACCTACTTTATGGAACCAATGTGTATCCTAAAACTAGGTAACTAGTTTACTTAAGCATTCAAAATCATTGGTTTATCTCGTCAGCTTAATATTTTTACCGACAATGTCATATTTAATCTATTGTAAATATAAACTTGAAGCCACATTGAGTTTTGAGATACAAGACATCGCACCACGAAGTTACGAATACGAACTGTCCTGTCCAAGGCTGTGCAGCCGGAAGTCCCTGACAATATAAGAATCGAATTACAGCACGTGTTTTTGTCATGTAAAAGCACTTGCATACCGAAAATATTTTGACAAATGCATTTGTGGCTAAAGACTTCAGTACTTATACTTAAGAAATGCCTGGTGGAGAGGATTCATGATTGATAATTTAGTTGCAACTTACTCCGTATCCTGGGAAAGTTTGCCATTTCCAATATAAAACTCATTCTGGTAGAAGTATATAGTTACTACCCATTTACAGCAGGTATTTATAGCTTTTTCAAATCATTCCATTTATACAACGATTGAAATGTATACCTGATTCTATGGATTAAGTAATTCAACATATTTCATGTAACCGCAACATAGATTTCTATAGTTAGGACGTAACTTCAAATGATAATATTCCTCGATGAGCTACTGAAATCTATTCACTGATTTGTATATGAATAGGCGATTGCTACTTTGGTACATAAGTCAATAGTATGCTTTAGGTAATGGCTTATTACTATATAATGTTTATTCAGCTTTAATATGTGTCTTACTTTGAATTTATGATTTTGGAAATAACGCCTAAACAAACTCTATAAAGTGGCGGTATATTGAGAAGTGGACTATTTTGAACATATTATACCTAACATATAAAAAACGTTTTTCAATATTATGATACGTTCCGTACTTAGCAGTGGCGAAAAATTTAATTTTTATAAAGCATAAAAGAATAGTTAAATTAAGTGTATATTAAAAATAGTTAAATTGAAAAAATAAGAACTTTAATAATAGTTAAATATTTAACATTTACAAAGTTTATTTACTCAGCAATATTTTATAATATTTATCACACGAAACAAGTTTGATTTTCAGCAGGAAATTGGTTAGTTAATTATTATTACATTCTCGTTATTAATTGCACTGGAATTGTAATATATGAACAGTTTGCCACTGGTATGTAGTTATATTTACATTATTTTGAAAGAGTTGCAATTAATATTGTTTTACCATATTTGCTATCAATATAATTTGAAAAATGCGATATGCATGTAAATATAAATTGTAAAAAGCTCAGGCCTCTTGATATAATAATGTAAGCAAGGAGAACTTATGACCTTTTTGGAGTTGTGGAGCAGTGTTGTTGGAAAGTCTTCATGGTTTTAATTTCGACCTCCATACGTGTAAATGAAATAATTCAAATTCTGCACCATGTGGTGAGATAAAATGCGATGTTGAATTTAGCAACTGAAAATATAATTTAGAATACATAATAGTTCTATATTTACGTTGTCTGTTCTCAGTAATTAGTAACTTAGTTTTTTTTAGCTTCACGTTAGCTTTTATCCCGCACATGGCAGGGTAGGCAGAGGGAATTGTAGGAACCATAGGAACCTAGTGTTAAGACACTCCGTTGCTTGGTCCCTGCTTTCTCCATTCCCGCTCTCCACGTATTTGGAGGCATTGCGTATTGAGTGGGGGAACTCAACTCGGGGGGCCGTGTTTTGCCTAGTTGCTAAAGCGAAAAAAATGAAAATAGAAAAACCCATCTTCTCCGAGTGGGAATCAAACCCAGAAACCGTCGCATTACAGGCAGACGTTGCGCACCTGCGCCAAGACGGTCCTCGAAGTAACTTAGTTATTTATATAAACTCTACATACTTGAAATAACTCAATGAATACAAAGTTAGAAACGAAATAGCTGATTGTAAAATTATTATTTTAATCTGAAATCGACCATCACAACGGTGTTTGTTAAATTAGAAAATTAATTGTAAATGTTTGTCATAAATCGAGTAACCAAAAACTTATAAAACAAATTGGTGAAATCAGAATTTAGTAAATTGGATCGATGTTGAAACTGGATGAAATTTGAAGCTTATTATGAAAGATTTTATGTTTCCTTTTTTAAATATTTGATATTCAGTAGAAAAAATTGTAAAGGTGATTTGTTTACTATCATTATATGATTAGTCAATATAAATAAAGAATCTTCGTGAATGCATGTCGTCCACATTTCTTTGAGCTAGTTTTGGGGTATGAGATGTAGCGGATAAGCTCCAAGAGCATAGCTGAGATGATATGCACGTTTTCTGTTTTCTATCTTAAGTCTAATAAAGGGATTGAATATGTGTATTATAACATCTTGCATAACATCTTAGATATCATATTTTTATCATCAATCCTATAGGGATTAGAGATCGTCTCATTATTTTAAATATTTTATTTTACTTTATTACCAGAAGATACTTTTAATTTCGTTGGCGTAAATTTCACGATCAACTGTTTTCGATTTCCAAATATCAACTTCAAATCAAATCGCAATCGAAAGTTGAATTCCAAAGGCGCAATTACGTTATTTCTTATAATTTATCTGGACATACATAGTTTCTTTATAAGGTTCTTCAGTTCACGCTCAATTAATTTTACTAAGGCCCCATTTTCATATTAGCTAAGCTGATGTGTCTTCATTGTACATCAGGTGTTAGTAAAAAAGATATATTATAGAAATATACCTAATTCAAAAAAAAAAAGAAATATTTTTGAAACCAGCGCTTTTTGAATACAGAAGTATTTAGAGAAAAGTCAAATATATCCTGCTTATGGCAACGTTGTTAACATCCTCTGTTGCACATTTTCTACCAGAATTCAAAAAATTGCATGTCACGCGTCGTTTGGCGTGAAGAGCGGTAAATTAAAAATAATTAAACTGTCTGAGTGTGCCAGGTACGTAACATCATTTTTTCAGTTTGAAAATATGCTTAGCGTCTTAGTGGCCTCTTATCTTAGATCTACTCCTATATATGTATGTGTATTCATAACAATTAACATTTCTTGAATTGTAATTCAAATCGTTATCTGAGATTGGAATTATAATTCAAGAAACTATGCTAAAATTCGCATTATAATGCCTCCTTTAATCCAACGGCGGCTTTGTCTACGAATGACCTCTTTTATTTCATAAAGTGCGATACAAATGCAATGTTCATAAAAAAGTTCAAGGTATTTTTATAATAAAAAAGATAAAAAAAATAAAAATAAAATAGAAAGTTTATATTTTCTAGTAATTAGTTTTTATATAGCAGTGTCAAATTAACAACATTATGTGTGAAATAGCGCTGTAAGCTTAACAAAAATAATGTATTGTCTTCCTTCAAAGGAATATATTATCAATCCCTACAACGAACGAAACCAGCTAACTTCCTATTTTTATAATTATTTTAAATGAATGCAAAGGCTGGAATTACAAATGTTATTAAAACTTTTCAACTCAATCAAATTCTAATTTAACTACAGTACTCTGAAGAACGTAGAATTAATCGTTCTAAATACTGATATAATTTCAACATCAAGAGTTAAATCTTGTTACAAATAGATTCTTAAACCCATTGAACAACTAATCTATACAATCTTTTGGCAAAGAACGTCTACGAAGTTGAAATATCTGAATCCTTGGAGATAGAGAGTAATGTAAGTCAAAATGTTAGTTAAATTTACATAAAATGCACTACATAAAGTAAGTATAATTTAAAATAAATGACAAGCCAATGAACTTGAATCTGTGTCATTAATATGATACTATTTATTGAAATAAGTAGTATAATAAGTTAAACTCAACAGATGCTTTTGTGAACATCAGAGTTACAATTTTATTATTGAATACGTTGGTGGCTTTGGAACACGGAATTCGTATGACATTCTTTCCAGAGATATACACAGTATTCAGTTAGCAGTTATACAAACTACAAAATTCAATTAAAGACGTGGTTACTCAGAATAATAAATTATGAAATACTTTTTTGAGACGATAACTTGACGCTATAAACAATAATTTTAATAAGTCAATTCACATTCAAACCAATCAATTTATCTGTAGGTTCTTTTTCTGTAATTTTATTAGCATAGCTATTTGTAAGATTTTTGTTTATTTTTTTATTATTTTTTTACCTTCACGCTTATTCCGCACTGCATGGCGGGGTAGGCAGAGGGAACTGCAGGAACCATATGAACCTAGTGTTAAGACACTCTGTTGCTTAGTCCCTGCTTTCTCCGTCCCCGCTTTCCACCTTTTTCGAGGCATTGCGTGTTATGTGGCGGGACTCAACGCCACGCTTTGCCTATTTTGCCAGAGCGAAGAAAATGGAAACTAGAAAAACCATCTTCCCCGACTGGGGATCGAACCCAGAAACCGTCGCGTTACAGGCAGACGTTGCGCCCTCTGCGCCATGACGGTTTTTTTAAAACATAAATCACACCCAGATCATTATTTATCATCATTATTACATATTAGGAGGACTGAAGCAATCCACCCTATTTCAGTCCGTAAGCATTGAAATGCAATACTATTAATCTGTTCTCTCAAAAAATATATATACTAGAAAGAGACACAAAGATAAGCTCGTAACTGTCACGTTCATTCTTTATTTTACGCGTCGTCCAACTTCATCTTAAACCACAAATATAAGTCATGTAAGGTAAGTTTTGAGAAAATGTCATTCGATATGATGCTTTTAATACTGACTAAGCATTGAAAAACGTCACCTGAACTGAAGTACCATTAGAGATAGATAAAACAAATATAACCTTTTTGACATTTACAATTAAGCTTTATATTGTTCATCTTAGCATTAATTTCACACATAAATTAACTAGATAATGTTTAATTATAACGTATGCTTTCATCATTGATGCAATTACGTAATAGCGCGATTGTAACGTTGGCGGTTGACGGGAACGTCCGTTTTAGGAAATTATATTAACTCAGCGGTGAAATGTGTGTTCTCTAAGCGTTTTGGGCATAATAAATTATACACTCTAATTCATTTTGTACTTATCTGATTAAACACGATGGTAATTGATTCGATACTGTTTGACTGTAATATCTACTGTCAAATTATAACACTATCATCCATTTTCTGTTTTTTATATTACTTATGAATTATGGAGGAAATTACACGCATAAACGCCATATAGAAAGGTTCCGATATATTTCCAACATACTCAGAAAAAAGTGAAAAATTTAAATGTACATTCAGGTACAATGTGATATGTCAAAGTTATATAAAAAAAACGCTTATTGAAATTTATTAGTGGTAGAATTTTATACCTTTTTCAAAAAAGCTTTAATTTTTCCTTAGCCTGGAATTACTTTAAAATTGTTGAAAAATCTTCAAGATGTCTATTCTAACTGTTATATATCTATACTTACCGTTATATATATATATATATATATATATATATATATATATATATATATATATATATATATATATATATATATATATATATATATATATATATATATATATATATATATATATATATATATATATATATATATATATATATATATTTTAACCGTTAAAGAACAAAAATGTAATCAAGACTAATTTACAAAGTTAAAAAACAATCAAGATCATAATAATAATAAACTGGACTATTATGGGTATTTCTCTCGGTCTTTAGTGACTTTTGAATAAGCTAATTAATTATCGTAACAAGACACACAATTTCCATGAATTAGAATGATATCGTGTTATAGCTGATAAAATGCTTAATGTAAATTTAAGGAAAATTCTTCAACAAAATATCAATTAAATTAATTGGTACGCAGAAGTTTAACTTTTGTTTTATCTTCCTTAACAATATGAATATTGATTCACCGTGCGGGTGTTGGGTAAGCGGGTGTTGGTGTAACGCAATGACTTCAGTGAGTATAGGCGAAAGTTTAAAAATTGCCTTATGTTGTGACTGCCTGTATATGCAGTGAGCCCTCAGGGTTACCTGGAACACTAAGAATGTGTCATAAACCTCTAAGTTGTTTCCATTTAACTATGTTGCGAAATTGTATTAAAAATGTATTATTTTTAAGGAGCTGTTTTTATTTAATGAACCCTTCCGAGCGAAATATTTTTCAAGGGTAGGCATAACGAGTTTGTCATTTTTACAAAAAATGGGAATTCAATTTGGGAATTCTAACTTTAGACGGCGAAAGTAATATTTGAATAATTGTTGGGGGTCCAATCGCGGCGACCTGTGATCATCGTTTATTATTTTTAACTTAGTTGCTGTGTAAAAATAGATGTTAGCTCCTTGAAGACCTCTTTTAATTTACTTTCTAAATTTCGGAATACTTAAAAGAGGTATAGAGGAGAAATTTGTGTAGTTGAATAAATCAATTTCTTAAAGAGCTATAACAATATATATATAGTGTTAAAAATAATAATGAGTGACGGAACTCAAATGCAATGCAATAAATAAAATTGTATTTAAGTATTGTGTATTTAAGTAAAATATGATGATCAGAATTGTTCTTTTTATTTTTCTCTAAAAACTTTATTTTTATTTAATTCAATTCTGTCTTACTTACATTTTAAAAATATTTTCATCTGCATACATTTTTGATATTTTTTTTGAAATGAGAGAGAGATATTGTTATTATTCTTCGGGAAAATGAATTATTCTTTTTTAAATGCTTTTTTTTATTCCTCATATAGAAGATCAGACAGATAGTTACAGGTTCAGTATAGTATCAAGACTCGAAGCATTGTGGGTTGAATTTTAAAAAAAAATCTAATAATAATTTTAGTAAAAATAATTTAATCATACAAGTCAGAAGCTCTACCACTAGCTACAGTGGTCTCATTAAATTTAATTACAAATTCAACCTAAAAGTCATAAATTCGCATGATAAAGTCATTTTATGTTCCCTTATCAGTTGATTTAATATCAAACCTTTATCTCACAAGTATCGGTAAACTTTCTAATATATCTATAGACCTTAATCGAGGTGCAAAGTTTTAAAGTACACAATGAATCACTAGACGTCGTGTCGTGAAGATGAATTGTCCATTGTTTCTATCAATCCATCCTGGATTGAATAGAAAATCTGGTGTTCCCATTTTTAGGTAATTTCATATAAGATTTAGCAAAAGTGAAGCGGTGCAAAAGTTAGAAAATAGAAAAAAGTACTACGCTATAAATCTATCATAATATTTTGGTCTTAAATGGTGTGAGTATCTTGTTTTTTATTTGACTATATTGCTGCATAAAAGAATATTTTAAATATATTGTCACCCTACATTGTTGTCTATCGTTAGCATATATTTATTTCAGAGATTCTACGTTTTCTTTGACACTAAACTTCACGAAGTTCATCAGAACAAGCTGCCAACTCTCCACAAGCCCACAGTAGACAACCAGCATCTACCATGTGTGAAAGCATTTACAGACCTTGAATTGCAGGATTGGCCAAACACGAGTTGAGTTTTTATAAAAATTATTTTTAAATATAATAAAAAAGTGAGCCTATCGTTTAGATCAGTTTAAATGTAATTAGTTAAATGTAATTCTTTCATAATGTAGTTAGTGTGTATACAAACTTGATTGTGGCTTATCTTCATTTGTCAATCAAATAAAAGTGTCGGCGTAGGGTGAAAGGACAAATCTCGTATGTCAAGAATGAGGTTGTATTGAAGTCTACTGATTACATTAGGTTTGATAAACCTCATATACTAGTGAAAACTAAAGACAGAAGATATGTTACCAGAATTATGCGTGAGGCTATCGAAGTACAAAAATATCCTAACTTAAATAGAGAAAACTGTTGGAAGCTTTCTACTGTATGGGACACAGTAATAAAAACTTTAAAATACAAAACATACCAAACTAGACTGCAGGATATAGTTTTGTTATTCTGCAGGAATCCTTAGAAACCGTTGTCGGTAGTTTGATAAAATAATTATGTCGATTGGCAGACATACACCACCTCAGTTTTCACGTGACCACGGAATACTTCAAAGTCTTTAAATCGTCGGATTTCCAAAAAAATGATAATATATTCTCAATAGTTTTATTCAAAAAGGTATAAAAATTAAAATAAAATGATTTTGTGTCCGATTCTTACTCCGAGAGAACGAACAAGACAAAGAGCGGCGTTGAGTTCTGCCAGAAAAATCTCGCAATCTCTCGTGTCGATTGACCATAAGTGAAAAATTAAGAAATATATCTTTCTATATTTAATAATATAAATTAATTACCACAAATTATTTCAATGTTTATAATCATAATTTTCCCAAGTAAGTGAAATGTAATTTCTTTTTGAGAAATAAAGTATCTTTAACCATATTTCGATTAATTTCAACATTTCGTAAAGTTAAGTGACACAAAGAAAAAATATGGCTTCCAAATTTGATATTGCGATTGTCATTATTTGTGTAATTAATAACTTGTTGTTAGTATATTGGCAATTAATATTTTTATGACAATAACCTTTGATTGTTTGTTGATAAATAGGTTGTTTAAAAATTTACATGAAGAGTAAAGGTAACGAACACTAAGCTGCCCCATTGTTAAGCACATTGATGTTTAACTTATGTGAAAGATTGAATTTGATACTAAGGGATATCTATGAATTCATAAAAATTACAATGTGTAGGATATTTTATCAAAATTTGCATAGTACCAATTCAAGAATAAAAATTAAATGGTAACGGCTGGTTAAATGGAGATTTTTGAAATACTATTTGGTAAAAATGTTACAACCACAAACTGCGTCCCTTTTGAAAGTTTCTTTAAAACATTTATATATTATAACGTGTGGTAAAAAGAACGTGTTGCTTGGTAAACTTTAAATAGAGCGACATCGTTGTCTTTGAGGCTATTTTATATTCATTCATTCAAAACTATTAGCTAGTTTGTGACTTGGCGTTGCCTAGTCTTGAAATCCACAAATAAAGTACGCTACAAAATGGTTACGAAGCGTTTACGCGAGAGAAGTAAAATCGACAAGTAATTATTACTGAAAAGTTCGAGTAATTAGCACTCGCTAATCATCATCGCATAACTTGGTGTATTTTACAAAAATATTAATATATGTAGCTTTTTCTAAGCATACACACACACAGTGCTACACACTATACTGATATAATATATTCATTAGTGAGAAATTCATAGACAAAATATATATTTTATTGCTAAATAAATTAAGGCTTGTCAGACAAAGGGTTCGTAATTTGATTTTTAAATAATGATTCTTAAGTAAAAAATAGTGTCTGAGTAATGTTTCTGCAGATTACGTTCCTATTGTTTCAAGTATTAGTATTATATAGTAATACAAAAAATTGACATTTTTATGATATGGTACCTCAATCGAAAAAGAAGAAAGTAAATCTTATAGAATCACCTTGTAGTCTGTCTCTCCGTCTGTCTTAAAGATATTTTTTCAAAATCGTATAGACTTATGAAGCTGAAATTAATATCAAATATGCAAGTTTATAAACAAATTACAGAGACTAAAAAGACAACCCAAACAGTCTACAATGTATTATTTCGTAAAATAAAATCCACTTCAAGCAATTTGCTATTAAGCTTTTACACTTTGTTCACACCGCGGGTTGAAAGGTGATATCTTGACGACAATAAATGATCCTCGCTGCAGCTGTCTGCTTTCAATACAGCTTGAACATTTTATCTCTGCTCTCCAAGTTCAATGGCGCATATGATTTTTAATCGTATAGCAGCTCTCGAACATTATGGACCATTTTATAGAATATTTTAACGTTCTTGAAATAAAAATATCAGTCAAAGTGTGAGCAGTACTTGCGCACCGTTTATTCCCATATCAATTTTGTGGTTGTAGGATATTATACTGTGAGAATATTACTTATACAAATGTAAACTGACTTTGATTTCGACTTCTTTCTATGTTATTCTAATAATTAATTAGCACTGAGATTTTCTTTTCCGTTTCACACTAAGTCTCCGCTCAAAGTCATATTGTCCTGGATAAGCCTTTGTGTCGTACCCGTTGTTACAACAGGTCGCTCACTGTTCAGGCAGCGAGACTATGGAATGCTTTAAGGCAGTCACGCTATAAGGCAGTCTAAATCCATAAATGTATTTTAATACAAAGTAAGAAATGACCATACTCGTATGTAGTGTACATATCTGTTTATATGTATATATGTAAATGTATATATATATATTTGTATGTGTTTTTTTTTTAACAGTTTCACGCTTTATCCCGCATATTGCAGGGTAGGCAGAGGGAACTGCAGGAACCATGTGAACCTAGTGTTAAGTTACTCCGTTGCGTAGTCCCTGCTTTTCTCCGTCGCCGCCGTATGTGTATTTATGTGTTTGTATAAGTGTTTATGTGTTTTATTTTTATTATTTCTTTAAATAAAATATATTCTATGACATATTATTTGTGTTTGTTTATGAATAATATATTGTTATTATATATTTACGATAATTTATATATAATAGACAATAATGATAGAGTACCGTCGTAGTGCAGAGGCAGAGGTTTGTGGGTTCGATTCCCCTCGTGGAAGAGAATTTTTTTTATTTCCATTTTCTTCGCTCTGGCAACAAAACGCCGCAAGCGTTGAATTCCGCTTCTCAATACACAATGTCGCCTAATAATTATATTTAATGTAATAAAGTCATGATTTAATTATTATCTCTTTAATAATTAATTTAATATAGAACAAATTATATCATATATAGAACAAATTATATCATATATATAAAGTTCTAAAGTAAGCCCCAGATGTTTTAACGTAAAAATATTTTTAAAAAATATTTCGCAATTCACTTATGATAATCGTAAAGTATGGTTTGATATAACAGAGACTAATTTTCTCCAAATAGTTTCTCTGAACAGATCGTGATAAGAATATTTATAACATCCATGATCATGCTTTAATATTTCATACGAAACACTTTTGGTAATAATTGGCTATTTTTTAAATAGTTTTCTTTATTTATTTTTTTTGTTTTATTTTACTTTTTTAAAGTAAATTGTGCTTTGAATAAAACTTCTTGAAGTTGAAAAAAAAAATCTATTAAAAAATTATGCTTACATAATTTCTGTAGATAAATTTTAATTAAATAGATAAGTTTTAATTTTCGGTTAAATTGTATAAAAAATCTTTTTTGTGGCAATATTTTACGAATTTATATAGAGATATACTTTAGTTTAGTTTGAGTTAATCCGCAAGCGTCTATAATATAACCTCATAGTATACAAAAGTATTATAGGTATATTGTATACTGATACAAGCACACAGACTGAAATTATAAAAATGTTGAAAAAGACAGGCTCAGATCCTAGCAAAAGCTAGGCAAAAGGAGATTTTTTTTTGTAAATATTGGGAAAATATTTACTTATTAATATTTAGAAAATGATGAAATGAATTCTATTATAAATTTTAATATTATTTACAACACCAAAGATGAAGTGTATAAACTTGTGTAATTCGCTTATCAGCCATAGCCTTAGCTCTAAGTAATATTAAACATAAAAAAATATGAAGATTATTGTAGATGTTCATTATGATAAATATTAATTCTATGTATTAATATAATCAATATTTGTAATAAGAACATATAGTGTAAGTTAAAAAAGGGTACGGACCAATTGTCTGTAGAGATAAAAAATATTAAATAAATAAAAATATTATGCGTCAATGATTTCAACAAGTAATAATCACTTAGTCGGCTAATTTATTAATAGCGGAAGATAAATAACTTACTACGCAAACACGCAATATTATCACGATCATTATTGATAAGACTTTTTATTAATGAATTTGTTAAGATCTCGTCTTTAAATTGCTTAGTTGGACCGGAAATAGTCACGTGGTAGTGGTGGACTTAATAAACCTCTACTCACAACTAGTGACTTAATAATTGCGTCATCACAAAGGCAGGGAAATGTCCAGGCGGATGATAAACGATGCGACTTAATGGTAGTTTCTGATAGGAAATTGTAACTAAGCGTTGGTTTGGCAATGAATGCTATTTACTTTCAGGATAAGAATACAGCTTGATTTAAACTTTGTTATTAATTTAGTTTTTTTCTTTTGAAAACTTTAATTATTTACTTAAATACAACTCGTTATACTTTGGCTTTAATTCATACTCTTTAATTAATTATAAATTTATACTTTTCTTTATATTATATGTCATATTTTTATACAAACTTCTTGTAGATAAGTTCTTGTAGGTATCACGTAAACTACAAATATATACTTCATGGGATCCAAAAAGCTTTTGTGACCTTCAAATGAAGAAAAGACCAAAAAATAAAAAAAATAATATTTGTAAATGAATTCAAAATATAATATAACGTAGGAAAGGTGTCACCTTTCCTACGTTATATACTTAAACTTGTAAGTACACTCACATACACACTTTTACTTTTTATATTACAGTGTGTTAAAAAAACATGTAATGGATTTTTACTGTGATACAAATAAATTATAAATACTATAATATCCATTTTATCCCTTTGTTTGTTCTGAAATTCTTTAAATGCACTCGTTTATTATGAAAATAATCACAAATATAAGGTTATAGGTCTTTTCTGGGATACACCTACAATTTTCCTGTAATTTTCGAATTTTGTTGCAAAACGTTAAGAAAAATTTCAATCATTACGCAATTCACTTTGAAATAGTACTAAATAACAAAAAGCAATTGACCTTTATAAAAATTAAAAACCAGAAACACATCTGAGGGTTATTTACATTTTAACGATATTATGTCATATAAAAATAGTGGTATATTTAAAGGTGAATGAATTAAATAAACCCTATAATAATTAAACCTTATTTAGTACAAAATGTTTATTATGTTCACATGAATTTCTACATTTTGAAACATTTGTTCACAAAATATTCATTTTTTTTATATATTTAGTAGTGAACGTCCTACGGCTGATATGACCGATGACTATTGAAGCAAAGGTGAAAGATACCCAGCGAGCACGTATAGAAGATCAGGACCATATCCAGGTCACGTCAAAAGTTAAAAGTTGCTTGAAGCTCAGGATTCATTATCGTAGAATCCTTTAAGTAATTTTTATTCCATTCGACATGGCCGAGTATAAGTCGCAACACTATAAAAAAGGATACGGAACAGTCGAGCTTCTTAGCATTCTTATGCATTTGCAATACTTTTTAATATAATATATTTAAAATTTATAATATATATATATATATATATATATATATATATATATATATATATATATATATTTATTAATAATGCAAAATGGATTGTTACTTTGGTAGATTAACGTGTCAAGTACAGAGCATGCCTATACGAGTATGTAAAGAACAATTGAAAATATTAAAGAAGTAAGGATATTCTTAAAATATTCATTTAAATTTTTCACGATGAACCAAAGCTTAATATATTATGAGTCAAATGTAATGATCTAACCGCAATGTGGTTCTAATTGTCATTCCAATAGTAGTTATCAGAGGTTAATTTAATGTTGAGTATGCACGTGTTACAAGATGAACCCATATAAATTATTAAACTTAATTTATTTCAACTACGTTATTTCCTATTATTTCTATTAATCATTATGATACAAAAAATAACTGAAACGTTTTTACCTTCTGCTCACTTCGATCGCTAGAACTAGATTGTTTCGCTCGTCATAATTAAAAAGATCGGTCGGTTATCGGTCAAAATCAATTTCATGTTTGTAAATATTTACTGAAGGAAATATTAGTTACGAAAATTAGCAATATCACATATGCAGTCATTTTGTAATAAATGAACTACAGTAAAAAATTATAATGACTTTTTTCTGAAATATATCAAATAATTTCCAATTATCAAGTGTTTCCATTTGTATTGTACTTTATACTTATAAGTTCTAACTTAAATACAATTTCAATTTTTTGAACGTAACTTCATATAACTAAGCTATAACGTTTACATCTTTATATAAACGTGTTCTGATTATGTTGATTTAGAATTTGTTTTGTTTTTGTTGACTTAGATATTTCATTACTTAGACTAGACATTTTATTACTTAGATTCATCGAGGGCCGTCGTGGCGCAGAGGCGTGAGCATCTGCTTGTAAATACGACGGTTTGAGGCTCCGATTCCCACTCGGGGAAGATGGGTTTTTCTATTTCCATTTTCTTCGCTCTGGAAACTAGGCAAAGCGCAGCGTTGAGTTCCGCTATCAACACGCAATGCCCCGAAAAAGGCGGAAAGCGGGGACGAAGAAAGCAGGAACTAAGCAACGGAGTGTCTTAACACTTAGGTTCATATGGTTCCTGCAGTTCCCTCTGCCTACCCTGCAATATGCGGGATAAAACGTGAAACTATAAAAAAAATAAAAAAATATATTTCATTATTTTTATGTTTGGGCCACGGAACCCTAAACTGTCCGAAAATCATAACTATGATGTAATTTTTTTGTATTATTTTACTCACAACAGTAGGTACCTAAATAAATATGTCACTACAGCGCTACAGTGCTATTAAACATGCCCCATATATGAATATTTTTGTGAAACACACCTAGCGAGTGCTAATTATTCGAACTTTTCTTCTCTCTGTGAATTTCGCTTCGTCATCATTTTTCATCATCATCATCATTTTCAGCGTAATATTTACTGTAGGTTTTTAAAACTAGACACCGCTAAAGCAAAAACTACGAGTAGTTAATAGTTTGGAATGAATGAATATAAAATAGCCATAAGGGCAACGCTGTCGCTTTATTTAAAGTTTACTAAGCAACGTGCTTTTTTATATGTAGTGCCGGCAGATAATGTTTGAAATAGTTTTAGTATAAATTTATGTTTAAAAAAATCGTATAACCGTGCCTTTTTTTTCTAAATTTATAACAGAATATTTTAAATCTTTTAAAATGTTATTTACCCAACAAGGAAAGTAGCATATTAGGGAGCGTATACAAATTTTTACTTAGCGTATCTCGAAGCTTTTGGAAACTGTTCTACCGATGTAGCCAATTATTTACTTACTATTTTTACTAATATCACTCTAAAGTAAACTTTAATAACAAAAATAATTTCATTTATATTTATAAATCTAAAGCTACTTTTTTAAACGTGCTAATTTCAAGATAGTTTCAATGTTCTCTACTTTACTGTACTTGCTGCATGTGTCGTATGTCACATCAAACTCCTAGTTATTTCCGCTTGACCACGAGGTCGAAGTGACAGGTAAACACTAGAACATTTTATTAAGCTCTTATTAAAGTAGTAATGAAAAGTAAAAATATGTTATGAAAAGCAATTTTAAAGTCAAGCCGAGATAGAGCCAATATACAAATTAAGACTGAAAGTAAATTCAATTAACATGAAAGAAATTACTTCTTAATAAGGAGATGCTTGTAATTCTGAAAAGTTAATATTGTAATTATCTATTAAGATGATGTTTGTTCATTATAACGTAATTGGGGGTTTTTAATAAAACTAATAGGCATTTTTATCATTCCTCCGTAATATAATTAAACAATAAAATCACTCATATCTTCTGGATCTCTGTGAACACAGGCTTATAATGGCTACAGTAAAACACTTTATATAGAATATATATATTTAGGTGTCCAGTTAAAGTAAAAGTAATAATGAAACGTAGTATACAAAAGATAAGACGTTCTCCAATCACTTGTAAAAATTAAAGATCGATGCCAGATCTTAGTTACATTATGATCACAATAAAAGTTATCTTTTAGATATAAGGAAGAAGGAATTTCAAATAAAACCCAGGGGATGAAATAACTGACTTTTAATAGACCAGACTAAAAATTTATTGAGATTACGAGCGTCATCGAAATATAAGCGCTTCAACACAAACTATACTAAAAGTTTCTATCGCAACATTCTACTTCTTTTTCTCTTTGTTCGGTAAAATGTACGGTAAAAAGGATATAGCATTACACACATCGCAACATACTATGGCAATAACGTTAATTGTCAACTAAACACTGTATACTATTAATAGTTTAATAATTATACAAACAATATCAAATCGGAGGTCTCATATTTACTTTGTACTACTAGAAAAAAAATTTGAAACTAATTAAAATAATTGCTTTTTTAACTTTTTAATTAATAAAACATTAAAATGATCTGTGGTAATTATTTTATTTATTAAATGTAGGTATAGTGAGTACAAAACTCTTTGCCAATGTAACGTTAAAACACACAAAGGAGAATGTACGATTAAAAAAGAAATAAAATTATAAAGTAGAAGAATGCATAGGTATGTAATATTCTTTAGAAGATTTTAAACAACTTTTTTTATATTATTACTTTAACGAATACTTTAAGAATTACTTTGGTTAAATTTATTTTGTCAGTAAAAAAACAAAAAGTTTAATACATTTTTTAATCTTTTCAGCTTTTAGTTTCTATAATATATTAATTAAATTAATTTGTGTAATTATATAAAATCTCTGCTTTATTCGTTAAGCAACATATATGTAGTTTTCATGTGTATCTAATACTGGATGTTTTTTTTATTTTTAAATACTAACCACTCATATTAATTTCTTATAATAATATATATAATATTATATTTACGAGCTTAACTTTTGTCCGTTATATAGACAGAGAGAACAAGAAATATCGTCGCGTCCGTGCAACCGCACCGGAACGGTTGATTGTGTTGTGTGTCAAAATATCTGAGAATTTAATTAAATGTGCGAATTGTAAAGTGGTTATTTCGCAAGTATTGGCGTTTATACGCTTATTGCGTGATGTGACTTAATGTGATGGACAATGAGAGACTCATAAGGATTTGGCAGTCTGCTTTGATTTGAGTAGCTTGGATGACAACTTCACATACACGGGCAAGTCATCGATGGGACTCATGGATGGGAATCGTTAAGGGAAGATGATGGAGTTGCCTTGCTGTGGAGAAAAGGCGCGTTCCAGTCTGTGCCTTTGATTTCGTGTAATAGTAATAGCTTAGTAGCAATAAAAATTGTGCATGATAACCGTGAAATACTGTTGTTTTCTGTGTATGTGCCATTCATGATAATAGTAAAAATGATAGCTTAATTGAATTCAGTGATTTTTTGAGTCAAATATGTGTAATAATAGACTGAGAGGGTGTGGAATCGGTTTTATGGTTGGCGACTTTAACGCTCATCACGGTGAAAAATTTTCGATGGAGTTGCTTAATTCATGCACCGAGCAGTTGTGGTATTTTATGGACTTAGAACTATTACCTAGTGATATACACACACTTTCATTTGTCAGTCTAGTGGTTCTCAGCGGTGGTTGGACCACTGTATAGTAACTGAAGCAGCGAGAAATCTATTTGTCAAAGCGTCTGTATTGTACTTGGTTTATGCCTCGGATCGCTAACCTGTTACTTTTGAATGTGATCTCACCATTATCAATCATAAAATAGTTAAAAGCAATGTAATTTGTGATAGGGTAAAATGGGGTGAAAGACACATTCAAATAAATAAATAGCAAGAATATTGTTTTTCTAAATTGAAATAAATCGATTTGTCAACTGAATGTCTCGAAAGTTGTTTTAAAATATGTAAGAACTCTAGTCACCATAAATCAATAGATAACATGTATGAAAATATAGTGTCTGTACTGAGGAGGGCGCTTATTATACGTATATTGAAAATATAAAAGTGAAAAAACATAAACATGTGATAGGCTGGAACAAATATGTACAGACTGCTCACCGGGAAGCTCGATTATCTTGATGCATACAGTATTTGTGCCCATTATTAAGAACAAAACTGGGGGTGCTTCTGAAATGTCTAATTACAGGCCAATATCTTTGGCTACCGTAGTTGCTAAGGTGCTGGACAGTTTGCTTGACAAACAGCTGGCTAAGCACTTTGAACCCCATGACGCCCACGTTGGGTTCAGACTTGGATTATCTACTGAGAGTGCCATACTGTGTCTCAAGCAGACTGTACAATACTATACAGCTAGAAAAACGCCAATCTTTGCGTGGTTTTTGGACCTGTCGAAGGCTTTTGACCTTGTGTCTTATGATGTGTTTTGGGAAAAACTGTATAATGATACGACGTTACCACCTGAAACTGTGGCTTTGTTTGCGTACTGGTATCGCAGTCAAACAAACTGTGTTAGGTAAACGGGAGCTTACTCGGGCATGTACGGGTTGGAGTGCGGGGAGCGGCAAGGGGAATTGAGTTCGCCCCAGCTCTTCATGAACCAGCTGTTTGGTGAGCGCAGTAGTGCCAGTGTCGGATGTTACGTTGATGGAGTTTGTATGAACAATATCAGCTATGCTGATGACATGGGACTGTTGAGCCCATCTATTGGCGCTCTTTGTAGACTTTTGGCAATTTGTGAGTCATATTCGGTGGCTTAGGTACAATACCATGAAAAGCCAGCTTATTGTATTTAGATCTGGCGCCAAGTCTTACTCGAAGATACCGGTGGTCTCGCTCTATGGCACACCGCTGTGCTGTTTTATTTAGATGTGAAAAAATATTATTATGATTTATTATTAAAATATCTCTATTTTAAAGGAGGAGGATACGTGAAAAATAAAAAAAATAAAATTAAAAGATTTTCGTAGTATTTCCATTATCATAATAAATATTGCAAATTATTAAAAAAATCCAGGTAATCTCGCTTGAAAGTTGTACAACGAAAAATGGCGGCCATTTCTTTGTGTTTATATTTGTTATTTTAGTGTTAAACCGAAGCGAAGGTAGAATCACCTGCAATATAATCATAATACTCGGAATATATGATAGTTAAAACTCTCGTGGCCCGGTGACACAGTGACTCACTGGAAAGGTCGTAGATTTAATCTCTGGGGGTAGTCATTCATTTCATTTCCTCGTTCTGATAAAAGACAAATGATAACGTTAAGTTGGTCAACGCGTCGAAAATTTTGTCTGTGCTAAAAATGGAAAAGATCTCTCTATCTATCTATGCATGTAAATAATCTGTGAAAATAACATGGATTATTCCATTAACATAAAAAATTACATGGATTTTGTACTTATTGTCTAAAAACATAAATAAATTTTAATATAATTTACGTGCACGGTCTCAAATTTTTATGGGGTACGCATAAAATGTTGATCAAATATTTTTCATCAGATCTTGTTACCCTAAGAGAAGAGTTCCATAACATATAAAGAAGTAAAATATTTTTAGTATCAATAAATTTTAAACTATCTTTAAACAACATACAAAACAATCACGGAAGTTCGCTAGAAACAACTGTTATAACTTAGAACAATAATAAATTTTATGCCAAATCACTTAAAAAGGAGAACACTGGATTCTCTATTCAATCCATCCTCGATTCATCTTCGCGACAAGACGTCAAAAGGTTCATTGTATACTTTAAACTTTGTAACTTTAAACCTCGGTTAAGATCTATAGATATTTTAGAAAGTTTATCGTCAACTTTAAAATATTGGTATTACATCAACTGATAAGGGAACTTATTATTTACATCACTTAATTATTTTTATTAACATTGTAGAATTTGAAAACATAATTTTTCGAGTTTTGACGGCAAGCAGAGAAAAATTGCCCAAAATTTTTTTAAGCCCAAGAAAAATATCCTATTTTGTTGTCATCATATTTTTTACTTACCAACTAATAACTTAAAATAAAATAAAAAAAAATATAATGTTTTAGAATACCTTTATAAACTAGCTATTTATAAATATTATTTGTCATTAAGCTTTATCTGTACCAATTTTGTAAGAATAACCATACATTTAAAAAACTAACAATAATGTATTTCATTTCGTATTAATAATGTTACCAAAGATAAACTATCATTAAAATTCTGCGTATCAATTTAATTAATTTATATTTTTGTTGGGGAATCTACTAAGAGAAGCTATGACCACTTTAGATTTTGCGATTTACAGTAACATTTTTACAAGCTACATTTTTTCATGTAAATTATTTTAAAATAAATAAGTACGATAACTATCTATATATAGGTATCTATATAGAACCAGATTGTGCCCGAAACGATTAGAGGGCACCCACTTCACCGTCGCGTTAATATAATTTCCTAAAACGGACGTTCCCGTCAACCGCTAACGTTATAACCTTTCTATTATTTAATATTGCATCAATGATTATTTCATACATTATAATTAAACATTATGTTTTAAAATAAGAATGCCAATCCACAGTGACACAGTGAGAACAGATGCTTACGGACTAGACTCCAAATATCTACCTAAGTTATCAAAACTACACAGAATGCTGGTTTAATTTATTTAAAAAAATTCATACGTAGTGTTACGCTAAAAAATTGCAGAATAAAAGAATTTGATTGGCTTGAATTGGCTTGAATTGAATTTGACCGTCGTGGCGCAGAGGCGCAACCTCTGCCTGTAACGCGACGGTTACTGGGTTCGATCCCCAGTCGGAGAAGATGGATTTTTCTATTTCCATTTTCTTCGCTCAGGTAAATAAGGCAAAGCGCGGCGTTGAGTTCCGCCACTCAACACGCAATGCCTCGAAAACGGCGGAAAGCGGGGACTGAGCAACGGAGTGTCTTAACACTAGGTTCCCGCGGTCCCTGCAGTTCCCTCTGCCTACCCTGCCTTGTGCGGGATAAAGCGTGAAGCTAAAAAAAAAAATTCTTTCATTGAATGAATTCACTTACAAAAACTTTTTTTTATGATTTGATTGTAACAATGAATTATTGTGTCCAAAAAGTATTTTGTCTGTTATGAGTCTGAATATATGCGTCTTTGCATTTCGTACTTTGTTGCAAATTTTCCTATAATTGTTCACCCAATAAAAGTCAAGTGATGTAAAATCTATGGAATTATTGTCATACGAATTTGATGTTCGATAGCTATCATTGTATTTAATGACAAAATTGTAACGTTGATGTTCACAAAAGCATCTGTTGAGTTTCATTCTGGCTCTGAGATGTTCTATTACAAAAAAGAATATAGTTAATTTTAGAGTTAATTAGTATTTACCAATAATCTTTAAATGTAAATAATTACTAAATATTCATTTATTTTGATACTAATTTGAGATTGAATCAGAAACGTTTTTCATTTGTCGTCAGAAACGTTTGAACATGAAATTTTTTACTAAAATAGATTTTTTTAGCTTCACATTCATTTCATTCATTCATTTTTTCAGCTTTATGCCGCACATGGCAGGGCAGGCAGAGGGAACTGCAGGGACTGTGGGTACCTAGTGTTAAGACACTTTTGCTTAGTCCCTGCTTTCTCCGTCCCCGCTTTCCGCCGTTTTCTAGGCATTGCGTGTTGAGTGGCGGAACTCAACGCCGCGCATTGCCTAGTTTAACAGAGCGAAGATAATGGCGCATATTTAGATTCAGATTTGCTTTTTCATTTATTTATAAATTATACTTACATTTTTACGATATGCTATAAAATCATGACATTTATATCGTAATCATGGGTAGAGATTGGCTTATATCTTCAATTTTTCGCTAAAAGCTTGATTGAAGCTAAGTTTAAAGCATATTCTATTATATAGAAATTGATATGATTTAAATATTTTTGAGAAACATTTAAACTCTTCTTTTTCCCTTTATTTGAGATGTCCCTCCTTGTATTCCGGCGCCAAGTAAGCTTGAGTTATCCCTGCATCTAAGTTCCCACGCCAGCTAACAGTTTATTTATTAAACAGCATAAATTTATAGAAATATATTCACGTGAGCTGAATTGAAAATACGGCGTGGAGTAGATTATTATTATCACGTACATAGTTACGTATTTTCTTTATTTGATCATTCGCTTCATGAACGAAAAAGAGAACTTCACTTGGTCGTCTAAACTACTAAGGGATAATGTAAGTAAATACAAAAAAAAAAATCAAAAATTTAAAGATAAAACACAATGCTGTAGTCTTTATAGCCAAAACAAATTCTGGAATATATTTAGTATATATAATAAAACAGAAAAAAATCGTGTCTGTACATTAAATATTTTTCGAAATAAAATATATAGAGTTGTTAAGAAATGAAAGTATAATAGCTTCACGCTTTATCCCGCACATGGCAAGGTGGGCAGAGGCATTACGTGTTGAGTGGCGGAACTCAACGCCGAATGAAAGTATAATAAGAATTCGAAAAGTAATTTTGTCTGTTTGTGTGTTTGAATGTTTGTCACATGCTGATCTCAGCAACCACTGGACGGATTTTGATGAAACTTTTTTGTTATATAGCTATTAGTCATCGCTCGATATAGGCTTTTTTTGATTAGGATTTTTTTAGAAATTGAAGCTGTTTACGTGAATTCTAAGCTTTTCTGCCCTTCGTTTTGTGACAGTTACCTGTTTAAAGAATCATCCCTCAGTTGCATACATAGATAATAATCAAAATCTTATTTTATTGTGTTGTAGCGGAATATGATATACGCCTTATTAAAAATATGTTTAATATTTCGCAATATAATATTACTTAAAAAAATAATATAAAAATCATTTATTTGCCGCAGGCAACTAGTTTGTAATATCATAATAAAAATAGTTTTAATATACAAATTGATTTTAAGACCCACTATCTCAATTCGTGCCAAGACTACTAACAATTCATGAATGGTTAAGGATTTGATCATGGGGATCCAGGTAATGTATTATTTTCACTATATATCTCCGCAGAATTTTGATATAAGGCAATTGTTACTACCTACTGCCTACCCTGCTTTATGTACGGTAAGCAGATAAAAAAAAACGTGTATTGTGTATCGAGTTAACAATTATAGTGAGCAGAATAATGCAACAAAACAATCTATAACATGCGTAAATTCTTACAGACATTTACTTTACTATTTTAGATTTTATGAGCGTTCCTTCACCTTTGAATAAGACATAAATGATTTACATGTAGATTTAAATGTCTGACAAAACACGGCTAATACGGATTTCAGATTGTAAAGCTACAAAGATATTTATTTATTTATTTTATACCTATATCAAATTTGTTTCATGCATGATTTATATTTGATCTTGGGCGGATAAAATTCGATTTCATGTAAAAAATAATAATTTTTATTTAAATTCTATAACCTCGTTATTTAAAATTTCAGTGAGTATAATTTGATATCATATAGATAATGTTGTATGAGATTTATATACATAATAAGGAAACGAGAGTGATTAAGTTAATTTTTAAAGGATGACATAGAAATACACGTACATTGGTCGTAGATCATATGTTTCGAGCGCATTCGGACATAGATAACAATAACTTTATATTTCTTTATGTATATAAAAAGATAAATTATATTTATATAAAATACATATTGAGTACTAAACAAAATATCTTCGGTAGTATAATTTGAATACATATATATGTTTTCTTTAGTTGTCGTGGTGGGAAGTTTATTTCCACCTGTATGCAGTGCAACGACAAACCTTGTTTAGCGAAGATTCAATAAATAAAGTAATAATAACGTATACGTACGTATAAAAGTATGATTATTATAAAGGTGATTTGGCTCGAATTATAAACACAAATTCTATTAGGATAATATAAAATTTAAACACTAGTCTTGTATTGCATGACATAAAATTAATATGTACTGAAAATTTTGCTTGTAAATTATTATTAATTATTATCTCTTTGGTGATATATTTAATAAGATTTACAAAAAAATAACCAATAAGAATAGTATAAAATGTTTATATGAAATGCTAAAAAACTGTAATAAAATCGACAAATCGTGTGCTCTCGAGGTAACTCTAACTATAACTACAGTGGTATATGTCGGCGCTAGGCCAGAGTGCATTTTTCATGATAAAATAATAGAGTGGTAGCAATTGATTTATTCTTGTACAATAGCTAATACAGAAGAGATCAACAATAGGTACATAATCCAATCCTTTTATTTATTTAACAGCTGACATTTCTGTTCAATATTCAAAATTAATATCATAAAAAACTCAACATTACAAATAGGTTTTACTGATTTAAATAATTAAACATTAATTTCAATATTAAATACTTTCTAACAATAAAATCATAAAATGTATATTGATTTGCGCCCATAAGGCCATACTGACTCTAGCGCGTCTTTTGCGCTGTTTTACATTACAAATCATTACAAATTTTAGCCAACACCCAACGCGTCACCCATCCCGAGATCCAACCAACTTCAAGGCATCTCTCATATCGAGATAACACAAACAACTTGTCAAGGGTCTCTCGTGTCGATACATAATCAGTATATAAGGCATCTCTCATGGAGAGATGTATAAGGCGTCACCGTAGAAGGTAAATTGCCAACAACACCAGGATTTGGATACGCGTGGTGGCTAGCTAGCATCATAGGAAAGATATTCAACACAAAAAATAGAACTTTTACTTATCTCAAAAACACACATACAAATCATGATTTTACCCAAATTCTTTTTTTTTTTTCTTTTTTTTCTCTTTTTCTCTTTATTTCTCTTTTTCTCTTTTTCTTGACCCTCACCTGAGGATTCCTGTGCCAATACGGTCGATTCAGCCAAGACTCCTTATCTACTTTGAGTTGTTTTCCGCTTCCCAATAGTAAGTGCCATCACTCTTCCACGGAGGTATTTTCGACGTCCGACACCATGTCCCTCAAAAACTTACAATATTGTTAATTAAAACAGTCTTATAAATTGTTCCCATATATAAGGAACCCTAAGAATGTTAATGCAAAGGTATTAATTTGTTAATGTAATATTCTAAAATTATTTAAAATGAAAATGTCAAAAACAACAAATGAAATCGTATGTCAAATATTCAAAACGACTGTTGCAGCAAAACTACAAGAAAATATACATTAATCTTTAGATGATATGGTATTTAAAATTAAATTACTCAAACTCAGATTTTTTTTGGCGATTACGTAAAACATATCTCTATATCAATATTAATTAAGCAATATTTCTATGCAATATTATTTTAAAATTCCATTTAAATTTCCTTTAAGGCATCTAATAATAAGAAAATCATCAAACTTTTAAGGATAGATTGCAATTTTACATCTATAATAATGCGTTTTATTACTAAAAGACCGCTCGTCCATCCTTGAATAACCAAAAAATCTAACCTCACTCAAGTCGTCTATCAGTTTATTATAATTTTCTTAATTATAATACTATAAGATATTTACCGATCCTATTTGAAGAGTTATATTATGGCTAAAAAAATGTATAGCTAATTAATGTTTGCAATGATATGTTATGTTTTATGTTTATAAATACTAATTCATTAACTTAACTTAGCTTATGGCTTGGTTTAAAGTACAGCTGCACCATACGTGTATCTGCATACTGGAACTCCTCACTTGCTCCCTTGTTGTCGTGCTGTGGCTGCAAAATAACCTTCATTCGTGCGCTCGCTTTGTTGTGTGTGTTAGTGCTATGTCCGCTGATGGCTTATCTTATTCTTTTATTATTCTTCGTAAAGGATGTGTATAAGAAAATTATCATAGAATATAAATTATAGAGCAGTGACAGCTTATTTGGCGAAAAAGGCAAATGTCAGTTATTTAGAGTTTTAATCTGAACTGTTCAACAATAATTTATATTTTTGATAATTTAAACATAATGTTTAAAGAAGTTTTAATAAATTGATGTTACCACAACATATACTAGTTAAGAGAAACTGGTGTGTAATAACAATATGTATATGAGTAATACACCTATCAACAATCCCCTGTCTTATAGTAATTGAAATTTTACGCCTGAATTAATCTTGGTAATTTACAACATGTAAACAATTCGATCCACAGTGTAAACAATATGGGAACATGTTTATTCTATAAAATACACGTTCAATATAAGTAAGCACTCACTAATAACTTTGCTTAAGATATTTAGGCTAATCGTCTAGGAAAATGATTTAACATATTTTAAATTACCAGATGATATAAAAGACGTGATTCAATAATGAAAATGACGTAATGTAACTATTTTTTGAGATAATTTAATATTTTTGTCATTTGGCTCTCCATAGTTCGCTCTTTTTGTTGAATATTGTGGTGTACTAGTAAAATGCAATGCTAAATTTTACCACTGATATTAATGAAATAAAAACAAAAAATAAACTAAATATTCAACAGTACTTGCAGCTGCAGATCAAACCAACAACTTGTTTAGTCGTACTCTATATCAATACAACTTAATGTTAAAAGAAAAATAAAGTTGCTATTATAAATTCTTTTATTTATTATTGGTCACATTTCACTATTGACAGGGTTTTGGAAAATTCACTAAAGTAACAAATTAAATCAGTCGGTATGCGATTAATGAGTATTTGTGGCTTGCGGTGCTGTGCTCGGGACAAGTTAAATGAATTTAAGTTCGATATATTCTGTATTGTTTTGTAAAGTGATGTTTACATTGGTGGTATACTATAATTTTGTGTTGTCGTATTTAGACTATTGATGTATTGACGGTTTTGATTGTTACTCTGTTACTTCTCACTCTGTGGTAAGGATTGCGTAGCGATTGCATTGCATTGTTTTATTGTTTTTATAAAATATGATTTTTAGTATTGCTCTTTATATATTAATAAAATTAAAAATAAATCAATAAAATTAAATTGTTAATTATTGGGGGACCAAAATGTAATGCCTACAAAATATATTAACAAGTCTATGTCAGTGTTAAATATCGATCGAGTACGAGTTAGGCTCGCGTTATGACGGTTCCGTACAAATTTTGTGATATAGGTCTACGTGAAGTATAATTTATAAAGGTTGACTAACTTGAATTACCAGGTGTGTTTATGCATTATTTGTCTTGTTTGTCTGAAATGATGTACAAAAATACGTGAATTTTGTAATTTCCAATGAAAAGAAATAAAATCTACGTAATGCAATAAGGTCATTGACTTTTTTTAATTTTTTTTTTTTTAATAAATCTGATTTTCACTTAGGGAAATGGTTCTCGTTATAGATGGTTGAAGGAAAAATAGAGGAAGTAATATCACTATTTCATCATTATTTACAGTCAACCGCAGCTACACTCTTCCACTGTAGTCTCAGTCCTTAATTTAATTTATATGTAATAGTACATTTGAAGTAAACCCCTGTTATATGGCCACGTGATGCGTATAAAAGCTATTCATTGATGTCAAAGGCATACATTCATGTAGGAGACGTTTATAAATTACAAAGTGAACAAATAGTTTATAAGAATGGAAATAAAAGCATCTTTGAGGGTCCATACCTCAAACAGAAAAAAAATAAATTGCTATAGTATCACTTTTCTGTCTGCAACATACTAACAACATACTATAGTCTGTCTGTCTTTCAAGACTGCTGTTTAGTTTAATTAAAGTTTGTGTTTGAAATTGAAATTAAATAAACAGGGTTATAACACGTATAAATTTAGAACAATCTAACTGCTATACTGTGTACTATGCTGATTTTTTTTTCCTTCTTGTATGACATTCGCCTAGTCATTAAAAACTATATGTTACTTACTGTTGACGTAATAGAAGGAATTTAAATTGGCAAGAAGTCACAACTTACAAATTACAAGCAATGGACATTAAATAAGTGTATACGCTCGCAAATTTTGATAAATTAAGTTGTGTAAGTGTTTAACTTATGTTGAAGAGTACTTTCCGTAGACCTACAATTATATAATTGGTACGCAATCCGGATACTCTAGATGATTCTACTTGACCAAAATTTTTATATTTGAAATATATTCTATTCCTAAATTTTTTAAAACTTTTTTAACGATTGCAGTTAAAATTATGATAGGAATCATGATACATAACGATTAATTTAAATATATACATAATTTATTTATAGTTTCACACATTTTGATAAAGTCAACAAATGCTCGCCTTTTTATTACATTCAAATCTTACTTTCTCTATACCCTAATTTTTCTGTATCCTAATTAATTTCAATTTTATATATCTATGTGAAATTAACGTCAACGACTTTGACAAACGAAGATAAACCGACAGATTACACAGTGATCATAATTGTTTTTTCCTTTTTATTACTTCTGAAACACATATTTATTAAAGTGGTTATGCATGCATGCAAAACATAGTGTGCCACGTGATATTATACCTTTACCTGCATAACATACAGAACTGTAAACGTCATCCTCATAAATTTTTTGATATGAATTGGTCATAATCTGATATTAACACATTGTAGCTATTTATGAGTAAAGCGAAGCATGGTAAACTGTTCGACCCAGTTAGACCTACGCGACTGTTGCCTTGCGACTATGGTCGTTTTTTTACATTTTATGACATAACACATAGTTTATTCTGCATTTAGATAGTATGCAAAAAATTAGGTATTAATGTTTTATAATCACTTGACTTACGATTACAATGGAATGACTAAAAATAGATTAAATTTCTTAAGTAAGTATTTTGAGGACCGTCGTGGTGCAGAGGCGCAACGTCTGCCTGTAACGCGGCTAACGCGACGGTTACTGGGTTCGATCCCCAGTCGGGGAAGATGGATTTTTCTATTTCCATTTTCTTCGCTCTGGCAACTAAGGCAAAGCGCGGCGTTGAGTTCCGCCACTCAACACGCAATGCCTCGAAAAAACGGCGGAAAGTGGGGACGGAGTAAGCAGGGACTAAGTAACGGAGTGTCTTAACACTAGGTTCATATGGTTCCTGCAGTTCCCTCTGCCTACCCTGCCATGTGCGGGATAAAGCGTGAAGCTAAAAAAAAAAAAAAAAAAAAAAAAAAAGTAAGTATTTTATGGACCTATCAAATATTTACTTATAGAAATTTTATCAAATCTTGGTCATAAATAGCCATTCGATTGAAGCCATATAGTAAAATTTATAATTGATTGCTCACAAAATATACTTCCATTATACAAAATTGCTTTATTAAAATTGAAATCGCCAATAGCAATTCCAGCGCCCGCATTGAGTAGCTTCTCGGTATTCAGTGCGTAGTAAGATTTAGAATAGCGCCTACATCACACAGTCAAATTGTTAACTAAATAGCATCTTCTCTAGCCAAATTATCTTGGATATCTTTCGATAGTCAAATATTTGAGGAACATTATAAGTAATATAAAGTGGCTGTTAACGTTATTTTGAATACTTTTAAAAATATTGCAAATTTTTTAACATTTGTAAAACTGTTAAATAACAGTGCTACAATTGTACTAAGCTTGTGTTGTCATAGCTTTACCATTAATCTTGACATAGAGTTCTGTGTTCTACTTAGAGCGGCTTGAAATCCTCAGGCATTGTCAAATTGTTGTGTCGAGTTGTCACATTGGACAAATAATGTCCTAGTATACAAAACCTAGGTGATACCGAGCATGATACTTACTCGTAAAAGATATTTTATTTTTCATAAATTCATTACACGACACAGAGTTGTAAAGGTTGTTTCAAAAATACATGCATATTGAATAGATTTAGAATTCTAAGCATCATTTGTCTCTGTCCGCCACAACATGCACGTTGTACATAATATAAACTTTTATGCTTACTTATAAGTGATTTTTATTTTTATTTTTATTTTTATTTTTATTTTTATTTTTATTTTTATTTTTATTTTTATTTTATTTTATAAGGATCTCCAACGTTAGTACACAAAAAACTTACACTAATACATTCACAAAACTTAACCTATATGCACTCACAATTATAGGAGAACACAACATGATTCGTATTTTATAAAAATATCTTAAGACTAGACAGACATTATATTAGTGATTGTTTTATTTACGCTGTATAATATTTTTTTTATAATTTGTACCCATTATTGACACGACCGTGTCGCGGGTTATTTATTAAATTTTTGCTGATATGATTGAGCTCGAATTAGACTTGATTTAATTTTCTGTATATGTAATTAGACCTTTTCTGCCACGTGATTTAAACAAGTGAGTTTCGCGAGTGTGCCTAACCTAACTAACGTTACGATATCTGGTATTTGCTCTCGGTCTTAGCAATTACTTTCAAGCTATCACATACTAATAATCGTATAAACTATTTTTATAGGACTTATGGCCACTACTTAATGATCGTCCACTAAACATAATAAAATATGTAAGTCAATCTATTTTATTTATTTTTTCTTCAATTTATTATTTTACTTACTAATCTATGGGCTCCTAATAATTTTATGTAATTTTCAGTCACAGGAGTTTGACTTTGGAATGAGTTGCCGAAGATCATCTGTAGAGCTCCCTTTCGTGAGGTATTTTTTTCGTGATTGCTTATTGCTTGAATTTATATATTTATATGTATATTTTAATATACGTTTAATTCGTCTGTATTTTAGTTTATATTCTTGTCGTTAAATTTAATGTATAATATTATGTTATATCAAATTTATATATAGAGTTATGTTTTTAAGCATATATGTATTCTTTATTTAGTTTTACACTAATTTGTCTTTAAAAATATTTTTTAATTTTTCAATTTTATTTTGTCAATTTTATGTACACCTTCACATTTATTTTCCACGTACCCCAAGTTGGCTGGTAGAAAATGGTCTTTAGCATTAAGTCCACCTGTTGTGCATTTAATTTTATTTTTATGTACAATAAAGAATAAATAAATTAATAAATAGTCAGTTTGATTGATAGTATCTAATATATCACGTTGTGGCATCCGATAATATTAATAGTGCGACATTTTGAGAATAACCATGATGGATTTTCTCACTTACATGTGGAGGACATATAGAGATATAGAGACTGCCAAGACAAAACACAAAACTATTAAAAAGTCGCTTAAATAACAAACCGAATAAAATCCATCTAAATTATGTTCATTTTAAACCACTACAATGAACGTCATTAGTTCTGCATTATATTTGACGCCTAATGATTTGCACACCAAAGAATACCTTACTAAGAGACGGCTCTTATCGTTTTACTTTGTCAGGTCGCAACACTTTTATTGCGTTTCAAAATAAAAACATTAATCTTGCACAATTTTATTTCTTTGTAAGCCATTAATACTATTTATACCGTGTATCGGGGAAAAGACATTTGAACTACTAACTTATATCGAGGAGGAAAATATATAGTTATTACTTGCTTAAAGAATATAAATAGTATTCAATAATGTATTTATACCACAATGTAAATCAAATAAAGTCAGTCAGTGTAATAGAAACATTGCCACAAACCCTGTCAGGATTGTAATAAATGAGCAAAAGAAAAGAATTGTTTATTTCTTAGGTTTTTGTTTTGCGGTATTTTGTTTGAAATTTTTACGAATTCCTATGGAAATGTATCTCATTTAAAGAATAAATTTGGTGTCTTTTGTAACTTACTGCATCATAATAAACAGACATATGCCCTGTTTGTATCATACTATGTTGAAAATTAAATACTAGTAAAAAGTCGACGTTGAGTCGAAAATCCACGTGGCGCAAAAGTACAATGTCTGACTGTAAAGGCGACGGTTTGTGAGTTCAATTGAGCAACTTTAGAAGCACGTGTAAGTTTTCAAACACAATCCAACATACACGAACATACACAAGAAAAACAACAACACGCATTGATTTTTTATTTCGTAGTATTACGTCTTACGGCATTATACTTTGGGTTATGCAGTCAATATTGCACAATTTTCGCTTTGCAGAAGCGCTCAATCTATAATCTAGGACCTAAAGTTTCCTTAAGGCAAAATTTTAAACAAATTAATAGTTTCATCTTATAGTCGGTAACCTAAATATTATACTAGAAATAATATAATAATATATTAAATATCATAATAATAGCATGACATGCTCGCTCCAGTCTTTTTCAAAATTATCATCGTCAAAAAATTGTAAAATTGTAATGATCATCTATCTATACAACATGTCCTATTGAGTTTTTTGCGCTGGTTCTTTCCAGGTCTGGGGCATTTATTTTAGTGAACAGTTGGTGATGTTTATGAAGTTCTGAAAAATGAATAAATGAATAATTTTCAATAATAATTTTAATCTGATGTAAATTTCGAATATTGAACAGAAGTATCACTTATTACACTGGTTTTGGATTAAGGTTTAAATTAAAATAAAAAATCAAAGGTTTTTGTTAAAGTTCTTGTTGGAGTTCTATACTTAGTATATTACGAAAACAAACCGATTGATATTAGTGTGTATTTTGCTTGCTTAGATAGTTCGAAGGATTATGGTGATAGATGACGGGTACAATATGTTACTATACGAGAATATAAATTTATACGAAAACAAGTATTAGTTTAAAAAAAGTAAAATAAATACGCTTTCGTAAATTCTACAAGTCACTACCAAATTGTAAATAAATGTATATAACTATATATAGACAGTTGACCAAGAAAAGAATGATTGTATGGTTTCTGCCTCTAGCTAAATGAGGCTCACAAATATTTCCTTTACAAATTTTTATTCTGAACTCTAATTCGGTTTATGGAGCAGAAGGAACTCGTTTGGTAACACTGCTTTGTGTGTTTTGATTCATTGTAAAAGATATTCTTATTACTTCAGAGGTAATCAAGGAATAATTTTAACTGTGGGCTATTGTTGCTACTAGTTATATAGGCTAAATTATTTTTATTGTACGCTTAAGTAATTTTATTTTTATTTAGTGATAGCTATAAAGCTTAAAATGGACTGTATGTGTTTTTAAAATATTAGATTAAGTAAAACACACCCGTACTTCTGCTCTGCTTTATTACGACTGATTTTTATGCAATACATTTTTAATTTGAATAGACCGAACGTGGGCGGCCCACCAAAGGACAATAGTCCTTTAAGTTACTTAATGTACTTACAAAATTAATTTCTTCCTTATCTTAAGCTTTTCAAAATTTATACAATAAAAGTTAATTTAATCATTTTACTAAAGAAACAATTTCATGCAAGCATTTCACAACCTTACTATAAAACCTTATAGATTTAACATTTCAATTATCTAAGTAAATTTTAATGGAAGCTTTCTTTTTGATAAAACATCTTAGCAAAACTCTAAAAAGTGAGAAAGTTCTAAACTAGATAATAAGCATATGTGGATTTTATAAAATAAAATAAACCTATGTACCTACTTAGATTCTATAGGTAAATAACAAATTTTTGACACCGATCTCTTTATTACATCACTACCACTTTTAATACTATACACTCTGGTGATATTATCAAGTCCAGGATGTTTAGCAACCACACGCCCTAATGACCATTTACCTGGAGGTAATTGTTCATCCTTCAGTAGAACAATATCGCCCATTTCAAACTCTTTTATGGGTTTGAGCCATTTGGGACGTTCTTGTAGCCTAGATAAATACTCAGCCTGCCACTGATGCCAAAAGTCTCTAACCAATCTTTGTGCATATTGCCATCGCGATAAATTACTTAAATTGCAATGTCGTAGATCTGGACCTGGTATTGTGACAGGTGCTTCGCCGATTAAAAAATGCCCTGGTGTGAGTATTTTGAAATCAGTATCCGTGGTATCAATTGGTGTTAATGGCCTTGAATTCAAACAAGCCTCAATTTGACAGAGTGTAGTTGTCATTTCTTCAAAAGTAAGTCTGGAGTTCAAGATGCGTCTTAAGTGATATTTTACCGACTTGACGCCGGCCTCCCATAGGCCTCCAAAATTTGGGCTGTATGGCGGGATAAAATGCCACTGTGTTCCCTCAGAAGCCAAAATGTCATACAAGTTACTTGGTAATTCAAGCCTAGCTTACTTGAAGGCTTCTATTAGCTGTTTATTGGCTCCAACGAAGTTACGTCCTTGATCACTCCAAATATGAGTGCACCTTCCTCTTCGAGCAACAAAACTGCGGAACGCTCCAATAAAAGACTCAGATAATAAGTCACCCACCAATTCTAAATGAATGGCTTTCGTGGCCATGCAAATAAATATAGCGATGTAGGCCTTATTTAACTTTGCTCCTCTACCCTTTGACATTAAGACTTGCAAGGGACCGGCAAAGTCAACTCCGGTATGTAGGAACGGACGCGAAGGAGTAATGCGCTCTTTAGGTAAATTTCCCATAATTTGAGTCCTTGATGCAGCCTTCTGCCTTGTGCAAATGATACATCTGTATATAAATGCCTTTACTGCGTTCTTTATACCCAGAATCCAGTATTTAGACCTGATATAGCAAAGCATCAATTGAATTCCGCCGTGCATTGTCTTCTTATGAGCATCTGCGATGATTAAGTAAGCCAAGCGGCATTTGCTATCAAGTATAATAGGATGCTTTGATTCATCACTTAGATCTGAATTTTGTAATCTGCCGCCCACCCTGACGACATTGCATTTATCCAGATAAGGATTTAACGTTTTCAGTCTACTAATTTTCTTTACAAATTTCTTAGTGCTTAGTCTGTTTATTTCTTCTTTAAAATATTTTTTCTGAGATATGATGATACATGTATTTATAGATTCTTCTAACTCCTTTAACGTTATAATCTTATCTGTATTACTCTTATTTCTTCTATAATTTAAAAACCTTCTACAATATACCAATACTCTTAAAAGTTCATCTAAAGAATCAAAATCTTCAAATATTGTTATATTCTCATTTTCTTCAATTTTTAAATTTATGTGTATTTTCTTTCTTTCTAAATCCGTAGTTATAATATTCAATTTAGCAAAATGTATTTTCTTTTCTCTTAGCCAATTTGGCCCTTTCCACCACAGTTTATTTTTAATTAATTCAGATAATACAAGACCTCTCGAACCAATATCAGCTGGATTCGAAGACGATTGTACATGAAACCATTGAGAATTACTTAAATTATCCAATATTTCTACTACACGGTTACTTACAAAAACCTTCCACCTTAGAGGATCTCCACAAAGCCATGACAGAACAACTGATGAATCCGTCCATGCGAAAACTTTATCTTGCGGTAACCGCATCGCTTCCCTGACTTGAGTTAAAAGTCTTGCCAATAATACCGCTCCGCAAAGCTCAAGTCGTGGAATTGAAATCGGTTTCACAGGTGCTACTCTGGTTTTGGATGCTATGATACCGGTTTTAATTTTATTATTACTTTCCACTCTATAATATACAACAGCGCAATAAGCCTTATTTGAAGCATCGCAAAAACCGTGAAGAGTGATATTATCTAATTCCTTCCTTTCTGTCTTGATCCATCTTTGGACTCTTACTTTACTTAAATTACCAAATTCTGTTCTTATTTTTAACCATTCTTCTTTAAGTATATCTCCAACATATTCATCCCATCCTAGTCTTTCGATCCAAAGTTTCTGTATTAGGATCTTAGCTGGAACAATTGCTGCACCCAACCACCCAAGGGGATCAAATAGTCGCTGTATATCCGCGAGGATTGTTCTCTTAGTGATAAGCTCTGATTGTTGTGGCAATCTAAATTGATACTGAAAGGAATCGGTTACCATGTTCCACGTTAAACCTAAAGTTTTTATTATACATTCATCTTTATCATTCTTCAGACTTTCTTCTTTTGGTCTTATGATATCTAAAAATTCTTGATTGTTCGATGCCCATTTTTGTAATGTAAATCCACCTTTACTTAATATGTTCACAAGCCCTTTACTTACTTCTATAGCTTCTTCAATTGTAAAACCACCACTCATGCAATCATCTACATAGAAATCTTCTTTGATCGTTCTAGCTGCCTCGGGATATTCTTTACCTTCATCTTCTGCTAGTTGCATTAATGTTTTAACAGCTAAATAAGGCGCTGAGGCCGTACCAAATGTGACTCTCAATAGACGGTATTCTTCTACATCTTCTTCTATATTATTTCTCCATAAAATCCTCTGTAAATCTGCATCTTCTTTCTTTACTAATATCATTCTGTACATTTTTTGTATATCAGTCACGAAGCATATTGGTTTTAAGCGCCACCTCATGACTAGATTTCTGAGATCTTCTTGTAATTGCGGTCCTATCATGAGTATATCGTTTAATGATTTCCCATTTGAGCTTTTACAAGAAGCGTCAAAAACGATTCTTATTTTTGTAGTTTTGCTTTCTTCTTTAATGACTGCATGATGAGGTAAATATATTGCCTTTCTATTTCTTTCTTCTTCTGGAACTCTTTCCATATGGTTTAATAACAAATATTCCTCGATAATTCTTCTGTAGTCTTCTTCAAGTTGTGGTTTTTTTTTCTAATCTTCTTTCTAATAGCTGTAATCTTCTAAGAGCTTCAGCCTTTGTTTCTCCTATTTGATCTGCTGATTCTATCAAAGGTAACTTAACAATATATCTCCCATCTGGTGATCTAGTATAATTAGTTAAATAAATCTCTTCACACTTCTTTTCAGTTGCCGTAAATTCCCTTCTTCTTGATTCATCAATACACCATAAATTTCTTAACATATTGTCTACCTCTACTTCGATTTTATGATGCATGACTATGATTGTACTTTGAGTTTTGTTATCATAAATGTTTCCAAACAAAATCCAACCTAAACTGGTTTCCTGTGCTGACGGTGATCCTATTTTACCCTTGATTAAATTGTTTTTAACAATTTCCGTGTACACTTCAACCCCAAGTAGTATATCTATTTTACTAGCAGTATAGTACTGGGGATCAGCCAAGTTGAGACCTTCCAAATGTGACCAATGTGACCTTGGCTTGATTGATTGATACGGTAGTTTAGTCGTTACGTGTGAGGATAAAACATATGCATGTACAGGGAGCCTGAATTCCAAATCGTATCGTGATAATAACTCCAACTGTACCACGTGACTGACTGTAGTTGTGGTTGACCCTACACCTGTCACCGTACCATTGATCGCAGTTTTTTTGAGTCGTAATGATTGAACTGCTCTTTCACTGATAAATGATGCCTCTGATCCAGGATCTACTAAAGCCCTTAGCATTATTTTTTCCCCCAAACAATTCCTAACTGGAACGAGTGCAGTTGCCAAGAGCGCCATTTTGGGTCCCGACGATAGGTGTGACATTACTGAAATGTTTGGTAAATCGTTATCCTCACCTTCTACTTTTGAATGCAAAGAAGATAGCCCGGTTGAATTATTCTCCGCTTGTCCGGTCTTTTCCCTCCTGACCTCCATATTATAATTGTTTTGATGTAAAAGTGAGTGATGTCGTTTACCACAAATCCTACAAAAACTCTTTTGTTTACAATTATTGACCGAATGATTTGATGATAAGCAATTATAACATAGTCTATTATCTTTAACGAACTCCCTTCTTTTGATAGTATCTAACTTTCCAAAATCCTTACAAGTATACAAATAGTGATTTTTATTACAAAGACTACAAGTTATATTTTGCACAGAGTTGGCATGAAAAGAACGTTCTCGTGTGGGGCGTATAGTGGATGGTTGCGTTAAAAACTAATGTTTGAATATTAGATTCTAGAAAATTAATAAAACTTTTAAATGAAGGTAATTTTTTAACCTTTTGGTATTCAGTACTTACAAATTTCTCCCATTCTTTGTGAGTCTCTAAATCTAGTTTCTGAGAAATTAAAAATATTAATATCGGATCCCAATTAATAATAGATATATTTAAATTTTGTAAACCACTTAAACATTCTTGTATACTATCAACTAAATATTTTAAATGATTTGCAGATTGAGTATTTATTTTTTTGATACCAAATATTTTTTTCAAAATAGCATCTACAATAAGTCTTTTATGTGAATTGAATGTGAAATTTCTTAAAGTCTCATAAGCTACACTGTAATTCTTCTCGATTACTTGAAAGTTTTTAATAGTATTTTTCGCTTCACCAGCCACACATGACTTCAAATAATGCAACTTTTGCACATCACTAAGCCTTTTATTATTTTGGATAAGCGACACAAACACATCCTCGAACGACTGCCACTCTTCATATGCACCCGAGAATGTAGGAAGGTTAATCTTAGGTAGATAAACTTCTGCGTTGATCGACCCAGTTGACGCCATCTCTGATGCCACGTGCTCAGTCTTGCCGGAACTGCTTGCGGATTTAACGGATTCCAACATATCTACCAGCTCGCCCCTTAACTCCAAATATAGATATTCTATAAGAACTGGCTGTGTTTATCTTCCGTAAAATATAACAACTTTAATCGTTGATCTTTGTTCGTATTCGTTACCAACTCCCTATGAGCATCCCGAAAGGAACTCCAATATTCTTATGCACTTTATTCTCGTTTGTAAATATCCACCGGTCAATCTTGCTTTAGGACTTTTCTTATGATTAATTCGAGCCTTTTTCAACAATTCGTATAAATTTTCTGTCGTTGCAATTATATTTTCCACCAAAACCATTGTAGAAAATATGAAATTTCAGTAATGTTAAAATTTTAATTAACAAATGATCCTCGTTGAATAATAATTACTAGTCATCGATGCACACAACTCTATACATAAAAACTTCTTCGGCTCAAAGTGTTTTTTGCTAACGCATCGAAGTCCATATGAAAAAAATTGTTTACGCCAATCGTTATCGCTCGTCGGCCGGCTTCCGAGAAAAATGATGCACCGCACTATCCGGTTCGATTATGGACCAAACTATGATAGCTATAAAGCTTAAAATGGACTGTATGTGTTTTTAAAATATTAGATTAAGTAAAACACACCCGTACTTCTGCTCTGCTTTATTACGACTGATTTTTATGCAATACATTTTTAATTTGAATAGACCGAACATTTAGTTAAGTATTTTTATTAACACTTTACTCTCGTCCTGTTTCAATATATTCCATGTGTTCGATGTGTGGTATTATTATGTGGTATTGTGCACTATCTACATAATGTACGAACTAAACATAATTTTATTTCATCACTTGTTACAAATGATTAATATATTCATACACACATAGGCCCTATCATTAGCGGGTTATTCAAAATCTTTAATATAGGCATAATTCTGATTTAATTCTTAATTTTTTTCTTTTCTTTTTTTTTTAGCTTCACGCTTTATCCTGGCAGGGTAGGCAGAGGGAACTGCAGGAACCATATGAACCTAGTGTTAAGACACTCCGTTGCTTAGTCCCTGCTTTCTCCTTCCCCGCTTTCCGCCTTTTTCGAGGCATTGCGTGTTAAATGGCGGGACTCAACGCCGCGCTTTGCCTAGTTTGCCAGAGCGATGAAAACAGAAATAGAAAAATCCACCTTCTCCGACTGGGGATCGAACCCAGAAGCCGTCGCGTTACAGGCAGACGTTGCGCCTCTGCGCCACGACGGTTTTCTTAATTTTTTGATACAATAATTGATTGATTACTTTATTTCGTAAATTTCCATAATAAATACCTCGATAATGTACACAATGAACAACAAGACAAGTTGATTGATCCATCTGTCACTTAATTTCTAAAGTAAAACATTTTGAAACTCGATAAGTTATTCAATATGAGATTGTAAAGCGGTTGCGGTTTTGTATCAAAATTTGTTTTATCATACTTGTCTTACCCCTTTTTGTGCTAAAACGTTTAATCTTTTGATTGTACTCGGATATGAGTTTGATTTTGTTTTATTTTTCTATATTTACAATAAAAGATATTTATAGGAACAGTTTCCACACTATTATTAAACGTATTTCAACCTAGATTCCTGATATTTAGCTTTATATTTTAAAGTAAAATAATAAATTAAAATTCTTTTACTTTTTGTAAGTTTACATAATTGACTTTCTATTTGACATAAAAATTTACTACACCTCAACTTATCTTACAAAAAAGTATTCTCATTCATTAGTTTATTGTATTTAATAATTTTGTTGCCTTTACAGTTTTTAAATGATTCACTGAAACACTTGCTGCATTACAGAGGCGCTACGAATACATATTTGTCATATTGTCATAAATTTTTATTTGAATTTGAGTATTGGTATTTTCAATATTTACTGCACTTATCGACCAACAAAAAATTAAAAATAAATTATATTGAAAAGGTCACAATTAAATAAAAATACGCTTATATCTTATACACGAGTTTTGCCTTTTCTTTTTGAATAATTAATTATAAATATATATTATTTTTTTTAGTTTATTGAGTCAAATCTAACAGTCGTGGTAGAACATAAAATAGTAATAGTTCACTACGTAGTCTCTATGACCGTCCTATCTGTCTTAATTTGGTAAATTGGCTTCCACCTTAGCTACGTATAAATTAAAAAAGCGTTTTGTTTATTTTTTAAATACAGATGTCACTCGTAATAAGTTCATACAAAAATATTATCTTATTACTTCAGATTTAAATAGAAGAAAAAGTTCATAGGTGATAAAAAGTTGATAGAAATAACGGTCTTTTTTTAATTTTAGGGCTTTTCATAAAAAATATAAAGGCTTTCTTTACAAAATATAAGATTCAACATACAGATATAGCAGAAAGAAATGTGCGATTACTGTCAGAAACAGTTGTACTAACCTAATTTCATTAATAAACGAAGCCTAATTTATGACTAAAATACTTTTCTTTTATTTCCTTATTCTACTAAGTACTTAAAACAGCGCGAACAAAACCTTCGTTACCAAAAACAATGATAATTAGTAAAATCGTAAAAAGAATGGTAATTTGTAAAGCTTATTATGTTTAAGTGTTCACTTAAGGGATACAAATGGGGAGAGCGTCATGGACTCAAGACATACCTGATTTCAAAAACAACGCTTGTGGGTTCAATTCCTATTTTCGGAAATTAGATTATTTTTATTTTCTTTTTACTGGTAAGAAAAGAAAATGCGGCATTAAATTCGCTACAACACATAGTGTTTTAAAATTAATGTGGAAAATAGGGAACAGTGTGTCTTAGCACTATTTTCCCGGTGTCCGCCACGCTTTGTATGGGATGCAGTAGTACAGTATATAGACTAAAAATATATTTATATAGTAGAATTGACACAGAGGACTAAGCACTAAATCATTGTCAAATTTCCTAAAATTCCGTTACTATTGCAGTCATTGCATATTTGGTAACATCCAGAACAAGTATACAGTGAACTCACGAATAACTAATAACGAAATATAGTGAACTCACGATGATCACATACACAGACTTGCAAGTTCGAGTGCTACGACGGCTCTACGAAATAATTAAAAAAATACACAAACATAAATGTTTTACTGAAATGCATTTAATTTAAGTAATGTATTTTTGTAAGAGATTATAGTAGTCCCCTGCTATAAGTCAAAATGGTGTGAAGCTATTTTTATTTTAAACCATGAATTGAGTGATATTGAAATATAATGAAAAGTCAGGTTGAAATAGGGTAAGAGATTTTTTAAAATACGACTTACTGACTTTGAATGTGTATTTTCTTATGTTTTATCATTAGATTAGTAAGGTTTTACTAAAATTGCACCAAAATTCTACATAATAGTTCTACATAATTTTAATATTCTTTATGTAACAATTATTCAAATATGGTAATAACGTATAAATCATTTCCTGATGTAAGATAATAAGATTCTACTCGAATCTAACACTAAATTCCCATGGTTGCTGCGGTTCTCTGGCTTCCCATGTATGGCTACGCTTATATGTTATACACGTAATATGTTATACACGTTTTGCTTTTTCTTTTTGAATAATTAATTATAAATATATATTAACTTCTTTAGTTTATTGAGTCAAATCTTACAGCCGTGGTGGAACATAAAATAGTAATATTTCACTAGGTAGTCTCTATGACAGTCCAATCTGTCTTAATTTGGTAAATTGGCTTCCACTTTAGCTACGTATAACTTGTAGCTTGACGGTGATAAACATTACAATAAATATCCAGAACAAGTATATAAATAATTAAGTATTTATAAAATACTAGAACACAAACAAACGTGATCTTAATTGACTTTTACTACAATTATGGTGTGTAACAGGAATGTACCTAGTAAAGCAAATTCCATATACCAGACTGACTTAAATAGTAACTTATGACGCCAATGTCAATATGGGTCAATGTCTACTTTGGGGGCACATAGTATACGCGTTTATAAAAATATATAATCTAATAAGTTCTTTGATTTTAGCGATTTTTATACATTTTAAATAAAACAATTTAACCGGATTTATCGCGTATATTAACATTATTTTGTAAACCCGACGTTTCGAACACTTTGCAGTAGTCCGTGGTCACGGGTAGACTAAGGTGGCATTCGTCTGTCATTTGATATAATTATTATATCAAACTACCGCCAACGGTTCCTGAATTGCCTCGCGTACTGCCCTGGATTCCTGCAGAATGAGCGGACTGTATCCTGCCCTCTGGTGTGGTGTGTTTGTAAGTGGATCCCAAGTGGTAGAAAGCTTCTAACCGTCTTCTCCATTGAAATTAGGATAGGATATTTTTGTATTTCAATAGCCTCGCGGATCGTTCTAGGAATATATTTATTTTCCCTAGCGAGTATATGAGGTTTATCAAACCTGATGTAATGGTTAGGCTTGCTCATGGAATGCTCACACACAGCTGACTTTAATACACGCCCATTCTTGATATCTGAGATGTGCTCTTTCACCCTAACACCAATGCTTGTCTTTGTCTGACCAATGTAAGATAAGCCACAGTCACAATCAAGCTTGTATACACCTGCACACTGTAAGGGAATATTACGTTTAACTGGTCTCAAGAATTGTTATTACAAAAATTGAAAGAAAATTTTACACCATTGCTAGTTACGTAAAGCATTTTACACGTTAAGCCTTTTATACAAAGCGTTACGGAATATTTAAATTATAAACTGTAAATTATTTACCCGTATAAATTGATAAATATCATTTATTTTTTAAACACAATAACTAAACATTAGGTATTAAAAAATTTGACTTTAATTATTCTCCAACGCCAACGCCAACTATTCTCTTCAGAACTGCATTTAAGATCGGTGGTAGCGACATGTCCATTCGACAATCTAGAATAATTTGTAAAAATATACTTGATTCAAAACATTTTCCATTATATTAATTTCCTTTGAACTTACTGTTATTTCTTCAACATATAAATATACGGAAATCTTATATACAAAGTATTTTATAGTAACTTTCAAGTTTCGAACTAGAAACAGTTTAACTTGTTTGTGATTGACGTAGAAACTGTTATTTGTCTTCACCCTTGAGACTGACATTGAGTTGCACAAACGTTCTTCATATCAAGTGAAACGTAAAATTAAGACAATATATGGAACAAGGGTAATGTTAATTTCAATGTTACAGTAATATACGTTTCTCAAAGTTCCTTTTGATGCTCTATTTGATATCTGTTATTAATTTTTTATTGGTATATATTTTATTATTCTTTATCGTATATTATATATCGTATCTCCTCCTCCTCCCTCCTCCTCCTAATACATTTAGAAACATGAAACAATAATAAAATCATTGCTATGAATGATTTTTACTTATTTTAAATGAAACGCTTTAATTCTCTACATATTGCCTTATCATTAATTTGTCTAGTAAAATGTCTAGTAAAATCACTTTAGGGAAATAATAAGTAACGAAATTTAAAAAAAAAGTGGTTAAAATAAATTTAAGACGATAACAATCGTTATTTGAACTCAACATATAAATTGAAAAAAATGGGGACCGTCGTGGCGCAGAGGCGCAATTTGTGCCTGTAACGCGACGGTTTCTGGGTTCGATCCCTAATCGGGGTATTTTGGATTTTTCTATTTCCATTTCCTACGCTCTGGCAAACTAGGCAAAACGCGGCGTTGAGTTCCGCCAATCAACACGCAATGCCTCGAAAAAGCAGAAAGTGGGGATGAAAAAGGAGGGACTAAGCAACGGAGTGTCTTAACACTAGGTTCCCACGGTTCCTGCAGTTCCCTCTGCCTACCCTGTTATGCGTAAATGCCATGAATAAAGCGTGAAGCTAAAAAAATAATTAAAAATCTATTCTATCGTGGATCTATTTATAAAGCATTTGAGAAAGAGCTTTATTCACAAAGCGCATAATGCATGCGTGAGCTTTTAAAACAATGTGACTTTACTTAACTGAAGACTGAAAATGTAGAGTGTAAGTTACGGCACATGTATTGCGTTGATTAAGAGATTTTTTAAATAATTGGTTAGTATCTTGTATACAACAATAGATGCAGTGGTTTCTGACGCTAATTTGTACATTTAAGTGAATAAAATAAAGATTTTCATTTACAACATTTTAAAAATATACACATTTAATTTTTTATTTGCAAAAGTTACTGTATAAAAATCAAAACTAGAACACGTAAAATCACATTACTCCTACGTATTTATTATATGTAGTTTACAAATTAAATATACGGAAGTAGAAAGTAATATATGGACAAACGCGCCAACGAGCGAGTGCTTATTACCCCACTGAATATGTCAGTGTTATATAGAATCGTACTCCAGTGCAAAATTGCAAACATGAAAACTCTTTCTACTGAAGAGAAAACACAAAAATAAGTATAAGTACATATAAATGTACTATGTACGTTTGTGGTATTTTCTCTTGAATAATGTCTATCTACCTACGTACCTACTTACATTTAAATTTTAAACTGTTAACTTATTTTCGTTATTACTAAACACTTAAAAAATAAACAATACTACTTAGTTTATGAATGATAATACTTAGTCTAAATTCGAATATCTATATACAAATTATACGTAACAAATTTATAATACCTCAATTTTTCAATATGAGAAAATTTCCTTATTGAGCAGTGTTCAGTGAGCAAGATCATCAAAACTATATAAGGTTCCATTTTCAGTACAAAGTACATTTGAAGGTGTCAATTTTTCTGATAAAAAATTTAATCTTTGGTCCGTGTCATGCACACGTTTTCAACCTTCAAAGAAATATGAAATGCTTTGCATTTATATATGTTCAAAATATAAAAGGAATTACTTAACAAGTTGACAACTTATATGAATTTAATTATTAAATATATTCATTCATTATAAAAAACAAAAATTTATAATAATGTTAAAATGAATATCATGAGACGCAATAATTATTGAAGTGTAATACCACATTTCTTTTATCTTCATGCTTATGCCGCATGATGCAGGTGTGAATCAATAATACTCTGTATACGGCTGTATATTTATCATTTATTCCTACTATTCTACAAAAAGATTATGATTACATTTTAATATTGCTCGCGTCTGGATTGAACTTCCTTCTACAACATTAAGATACGTTTTACCAGAGTATGGTGACATTATCGGTCGGTATATAAAATTATATACATATATTTGAACTTGTAAGTAGACAGAGTAGCTCTCAAAGTGCAAACCAACAGACCCTCGTCAGCGCGATAATAAATTGAATTTTTCAAAATAATTTAATGAGAGAAAAATTTGTCCCGATTACTAAAATCCTTCGAAAGGTTCCACCATGTAATTGTACGATGATGAGTTTAGTCGGATACGTACCTCATGACCACGTGTCTTCTATTTGGTATTAGAAACATTTTTGACGGAAATTTAATTCTAAAATGGTTAACGAAATTGTCCTTTTTAGCACCTATCTTTCTAAAGCACTACTTTGTAATTTTCAGTCAATTTTATAACTATAGTTTAGTACTAAAGTTTTACATAAGCTGACACTGTACAGAACTTGCACATCCGACCTTACTTCAGCATAAGTAGCATCGCGTTCGCAAACACTAAGCTGACATAACACAAATATTTCCTCCTACGTGGTCAACCTACGTAGATTTCGAATTGTAATCAATCCTAAGGTACTCTGTAAAGGCCTCTCCAGACACTACTTTGGGCACGCAGCTATTCACGCAAGGCTTCTTATCGTATAGACACCGTACACTTTAAATTTAAACCCAGATGCCTGCGTTTTTATTAGACCCAGAGTTCAGTTGCTAACGTTCCTAATTTTAAATATAAATCACACAATACGTACACGAAACTCTCATCGTCGTCGACAGACATGACAACAAAGAGAAACATATTTGTCTACACGATCACGCGGTAGGATTCAGTACATAGGGACTGCCAGTTTCCCTTAGATTGATCCTTAGAATGCCTTACATTGACCATTCATTGCAATGACCTGCTACGTAAGTAAGTAGGTATTGGGTATTTCAAATGGCGATGATTATTATTAGATTGTTTTAAAGTAAATTATTATTCTGTCCTCTTTCCACCGGATATTCATTTTTATTGAAATCGAACCTATAACGACTGTTCGAAAGTCACACTAAATAATTTAAGAATCCAACAAAATTTCAATTATTTAGAGTTATATCACATTAATACTACATTCGTATGACACACGTGTCTCAGCTCATAACTCAATGGTAAAAATATATATGAGTTATTTATTCATCCCACACGCTTCGTTTATTGTGTTTACACAAATTGTGCACTTCAATTAGCCGAATATCAAGTTAATTGGATAACGTTCCTATGGAGTTAAACGTGGCTACTGTGAAATTAACTTATTACTAACGGTAGTCGGTAGATACGTTTAGGACAAGACTATTTATATCATTAGATAAACGGAAGTCCAATTGTGATTACTTTTCGAGTAAAAAAGTTTTGATTACAAATATGCTTAATACATAATAGAAACTTTGTATATTATGAAAAAAATATATTTTAAATTAAATTCGAAATATCTATTTGTTTTGAATGGATAAACTCAATGGAAAATTTTGGTTGAAAGAGTCAAGGAAAGGACAGAATGCAAGATTTTCGTGAATGTAAAATTATTAGAACAAGTGAATGAAGTAGTGTACTTGGGAAGTATGTTAAGTAGAGATGGCAGATACGAAATGGATGTGGAAAGACGTGTTGCTGCCGGTAACAAAATGAACGGTGCCTTAGCTGCTTTGTTGGGTCGGCAGAACTTTAGAGTCGCTGCACGTTTGGCTGTACACAATGCTGTTCTGGTTCCGACGCTGTCATATGGCAGTGAAATGTGGGTATTACAGAAGAAGAATGAAAGAAAGATGAATGCTGTGGAGATGCGATCTCTTCGAAGGATAGGCGGAGTCAGCTTAGCTGGCCGAATCCACAACGAAGAGGTACACAGGATGGTAGGTACCAGTGAGAATATCACAGTAAGAATGAAGAAGAACGTGCTCAGATGGTTTGGGCACGTTGAAAGAATGAGTGACGAAAGAATGTTAAAAAAGATATACGATGCAAAAGTGATTGGTAAGGGGAGACCTCGGTTGACTTTCGAAAACACAGTATCGAAGATACTAGAGGAAGGTCACGTAAAAAGCATGAGGACTCCCCGGTGGGCATGTATGAAGACGTTAATGACAGTGGACGAGGCGAAAGAGGTATGCAGAGACCACAGCGTTTGGCGCTCCGTTCTCTCTGACTACCCCGCTAGGGATAGAGCGTGAAGCTATGTAGCTATGTATGTATGTATGTAAATTTTGGTCGAACGAGAAAGAATACTTCAAACCATTCCACCTACATTAAGGCACAGTCCCACTGTTATATGCCAAAACATCTATATTTTATAATAAAAATACAGGCGTAAGGCTATAAACGCGACAGTTTGTGGGTTCGATTCCCACTCGGAGAAGATGGATTTTTCTATTTCTATTTTCTTCGCTCTGGAAACTAGGCGAAGCGCGGCGTTGAGTTCCGCCACTCAACATGCAATGCCTCGAAAAAGCGGAATGTGGGGACGGAGAAAGCAGGAACTAAGCAACGGAGTGTCTAAACACTAGGTTCATATAGTTCCTGCAGTTCCCTCTGCCTACCCTGCAATATGCGGGATAAAGCGTGAAGCTAAAAAAAATACAGAACTGTCTTAACAATTCGTGTGCTCTGACTTTTTACTCTGCATAAGGATTGGGTGACTTTGGGGTTAAAAATACATTACATGCAGAATATATCATTAAATATTATATTTAAAGTCATTATTTGTCCATGTATGTAAAATTATAGAACATCTATCAAGTAAGACACAAGCAACGCGTAGAAGAAATAATAGACATTCAATTCGAAAAGTACTACTTAACCTAAAAACCTAATGTAATTATTATATAATAACATGTACATGTAAATAAACATGTACATGTTATTATATAATATAAGTGAAGTGTGATTATGTAAGTATATAATATAGTAAAGTAAAAAAAATGTAATGCATAAAATTAAGCTTAGACATTGCTCTACTTTTATATAACAATTAAAAAAAGGCTACGGCTATTTACAATCAGTAATAATTCGATATACATATAAATACATATAACGAGGCGACGGAGGTATGCAGGGACCGCAGCGTTTGGCGCTCCGTTCTCTCTGACTACCCCGCTAGGGATAGAGCGTGAAGTTATGTACGTATGTATGTATATACAGAACCGTTCAAATAGCAGCATATATGCATATATTCCTATGTATTTACTACATACGTACATATATAATTAAGTTAGTTGCCACCATCATGGCGCAATTGGGATGTGCACTAAATGAACTCCTTTGTTTGAAAATATGCATTAAATTACGACGAGTGCTAATAGCAATTATATCGGACATTTACAGAATGTCGGCAATGGCAAAAAAGAGTGACATAAGTTAAAGCTCCAGTTTTTATTGTTGTCACATTAGAACTATAAATATTTAAAAACCATTGCAATTTTTCTTACATATACCAGTCTAGGCAGTATATCTAAAATTAGGTTACTATGTTCCTCATTTTTTGCCAAATTTTGGAGACTGAATGTGAAACGAGATTGAATGTTGCATTGTTTTAACAGACGCTGCCGAAGTGCCGCTGCTTCATTTTTTATTTACTTATAAATTACACATATATATAAAAAGATACCTCGATTTTGATGTCTAGAAACTATCACACTTCTTATTTTGTATTTGTTAATTAAATAAACTTAAATTTGTTAACTTAAATCTGACAATGTATAATCAAGTAGAAAATTTAAAACCTAGCCATTTTATTTTATAGTCATTTGTACTTCTGTGTATATTTGTAATCTGTACTTCTGTGATAATTTCTAGATAAACTAGATTTATACTGAAAATAGCTTGTGCCTAAGACTGGTTTCTTCAAACCGTATTCAGACAATCTACTGGAAATTAATCTATTTATGATGACTGAAGTAAGTTAATAATTGATTTTTTTAAGAATTTGCAAATAATGATGCTGTTACATAGTAATTAATTGTAATTTGAATTCATAAGAGCACACAACTGTTTACAACTTGCCAAAATATATATAATATTAAATACATACATATCATAGCAAACATATGTGATTTAAGTTGCTCTATAACATTTTCATATTCATATTAATCATGAATAAACACACATAAGTGATTTACATAATTATATTATTTCCAGTATGAATACTTCATATTAATATTATAATACGTTATATTTTCATGTGGGTACATTCGAAAAATATTCAGATTGGTTTAAGATCTAATTTTCTACTTAATAAATAAAGTTGTAAATAATAAGTTTAGGGCATAAAAGTTATGCACATTCCTAAGTTTGTATCAACATCATATAAGATACTTATTCTATGAATTAACAAACATTGTTTCTATGGATTCATATATATATACAGGTATATATAAATTGTATGTGCAAAAAAAAAATTGAAAGTAAATGAGACTCACTTTGTTAATATAAGAACATTCACGCTGTTCAATTAATAAAAATTATAAATATAAATAAAAATTAATAATAAATATAATAGATAAATTTAATAGATAAAATAATATAAAAAAAATACAATTTACTTTTCACATTCAAATAAAAACGTAACAAAATACGTTTTACTTTTTGTTTAAATTTTATTTAAACTTCTTGATTAATAAATCGATTAGTGGTGGATTCAGGAATGACGGAGTCATTGCACGGCACCAATCCAATTGGTAGAATTAATTATGTATAGGTCCATATATAGAGCACGCCGAGAACACGAGTTATTTGAAGTAATTTTAACTTTTCCTCCTTTACTTTGCTAACTTAGCTTCGTACTATTAAATACTATTGTTTATATTATAAAATATATGTGTCTCTAATAATATTTTAACGCACATCTGTAACGTTTGTTTGTGGTGCATATCATCAATTTCCAATAAAACTTTGACATTAAATTTTATAAATCGATTTGGCTAAAATAATTAAAAATTAAAACAAATTCAATATTTAATTAATGGAAGATTCGTATTAGGAGTAGGAAATTACAGTGTTAGAGATATTATGAATACATAATTGTCGATCAGCTTAATTGGTAATTGAACAGTTCACTGGAATTGTGCTATTTAAATGCTACTCACTAATACGAAAAAGGCACTAATTACTAAGCGTATTAACTGTCCGCTCGACAGTCAATATTGAATCAGGCGACGCCCAATCCGATTGAGTTTCACTAAGATACACTTAGCGGGTCCAAATGGTGAGTACTCGTGAAGGTCGGGGATGAAATGGAAAAGTTAATGCTTCTATTATTTTATTTAAAATATGGTAATTTTAAATTGGCCACGCAATGGAGAAAGTACTTTCGCGATGTTCTTTCTCCACTGCGTAGCCACTCAATATCTTATGTTAGGGACTCTTACCATTTTGTTAGCGGACTGAAAGACCTTAAGTTAGCTAATAATGAAACCATGGTCAGTTTTGATGTCGAGTCTCTGTTTACTAGTATACCCATTAAGGACTGCATCAGAATTGTCAAGAGAAAGCTAAAAGAATACAATATGCCTATAGAATATCTTGAACTTTTACAACACTGCCTTACTTACATCTGGTTACCTAGTATTCAATCAAGTATTTTATTAAAAAGTAGATGGCATTGCTATGGATTCCCGTCTGCAGTAATAGCAGACATATACATGGAGGACTTTGAGGAGATAGCTCTTAGCACTGCACCTTGTCTATCTAGAATATATAAGCGGTACGTAGATGATACTTTTACCATTCTACCTACGGACAACATTAATATATTCCTAAATCATCTTAATTCTATTAATGACATTATTAAATTTACAATAGATTTTTTCTTTACATATATAACGCAAAAAACGAAAAAATGTGAAAATAGAGCATCCTATTTTGTGTAGCAAAAAACAGCGATAACATAAAGTTCAGTGATGCTAATATTTTTACAATGCAATTGTTTCGTTTTGTTATTTACCTTAATGAATGTAGAGCTTTTAAAAGCTTTTAGTCCCATACTCATTGAGAAGAAATGATATAATTTGAAATCTAAGCAAATATGAAAATGGTTAAAGATATTTTCCAATATTCTAAAATGTGGCATTACAGCTTATATTAGCATTTAATTAATTAATAGTGACATTCAGAAATTTAAAATTTCATAGTTAATTAACAATATACATTATGGATGATAAGAACTTTTAATAAAAAATTCTTGCTTTGTTGGGAATATCCACATTTAACTCAAAAAGCACTTGAAATGAGGCATAAACTTTTGGCAAGTTTATTCAGCGATCTAGTGTAGTATAAATTAAACTGCGTGTTGCAATTGTTTTGTTTATTTTAAGGCACATTTCTGTGATTTTACGAATAAACAAGCATTCAATCTTTCAGATATTTTGTCCGTTAAGCTTAATATTTTACTAAAGTATTATTATCAGTATTTAACAACTAAATGTTTAGAGCTTTTTACAAAAGAAATTATTAATATACTTTTGAACATAACTAGTATATCATAGCATAGTAGGGAAAGATTTAAAAAAAATAGTGGAGAGGTTTTATATTTACGAATTAAGTAAAATATTTTTATAGCTATATAAGCATACTAATATTTGTAAAGAATAGTATTATAATTTATATCTCAAATAAATATTAAAAGCGCGTAGGCTGTCAGTATTAATTATTTACGAACAAGCAATTATTATACTACGTTCAGATTAAAGACATATCAACTAAAATCAAATATTTCTTTTCAAATAACATATTTAATATTTGTATTCATCTTATTTAAGTGACTGAAAAAAGCATATAATAAGTAATATTTTTAGTGTATTTTGTACTATAAAATAATAGTGAGTGAGGCACTTGAATGGTCTCTATGAGATACGGGCCTATGTTCCAATGTTCCGTTGTATGTTAAAATATATGTTCTTTTTAATTTTCTTTCTTTATTAGCAAAAAATATGACACTAAAACTGTATTTCATAAATAAACCTGACATTAATTCTAAGCCATTCACAACAACTATAGAAGCATTATGTACAAAACGACTTTCGCCCCATTAATTCAATTGAAAAGTTTTTAGCACTGTGTACAGTGTACAGGTAATAATATCTGCCGTTGGTCGGTTAGTAGTTATCTCGTTAATTCATTACCAAAAGCAATTTGATTATAAATTTTCTAATTTCATTTTGACCCGAAAACGTTTGCCTACCTTTAAGGTGTTGTATTTATATATTTTTTTTTGGAAACACATTTACTTATTTCATACATATATAAAAATTAGTATCTGCTAGTGATTATGAAATATATATTTCTAAATAAATCTAATTTATTATTTTTTATCTGTATGTCTGTATCTGTGTTGGAGAAGTTTTTATGTGTCCTGAAAAAGAAAGACGAAGAAGGAAGGCAGAGATATTTCTTACTATATTACTATATACATTGTATAAAATGACATGCCTACACGTTAGAAAGACATTAACTCTTTCTTTTGGCGTTTATACATGTAGCCTGTACATCTATCTCTATAGCAATGTAAAACAATTGAAGTGACGATTTTTAATACTTTGATTTTTAACATATAATTTCATGTTGTCAAAAAACGAAAAGCTGATGTGCGAATATTTAAAATATTTATATATTGTTTTTTATCTCTATTTTAATTATATTAAATTAAAAGATAATTTGTTAATCAGTATTAAAAGTTGAATGTATCTATAGTTATTAGTAATTACTTGATAAAAATCTTTTTAAAGTTTACCGGAATTCCTACATTTTATTACATACCTATAATAATGGATTTGATTCGGAACCCTCGGCTAAAATTTTCTGCAAAATAGTCCATAACGTTCGATCCGATGTCCATACGAATTAAAATCATATGCGTCATTGAACATGGAATGGAACAGAAATAGAATGTTCAAGATATATTGAAAGCAGACAGACAGCTGCAGCGGGTCATTTATTATTGTCAAGAAGTCACCCTTCAACCCGCGGTGTGAATAAAAGGATAAATTTGATAACAAATTGCTTATAGCGGGTTTATTTTACGAAATAGTCATTTGTAGACATTTTTTAGTCTTCGTGAGATTTTATATAATTTTTTTGAAATGGATAAATAGAAGAGAATAACTGATGACCATCGAGGCAGAGGTGAACAGACATGCCTAGAATACTAAGACCATTTCCAGATCACGCAAAAAAAATATCAAAAGTCGCTTAAAGGCTAATCGTCGTCGAATCCATTAATTGATTACGTGATTGCGCACTGCTTACGTCAAGCAGTGCGCAAACGATATGGCCGAGTATAGTACGCAATACTCTTAATTTAGAGCATTATAAAAAAGACCTGAACTAAAACTATGTTTGAATACTTTTTTATATAATATATTTAAAATATATCTGAAAATTATACCATTTCATGTATAATGAATTGTTACTTTGGTAGATTAATGTGTCAAGTACAGAGCATGCCTATGTGACAGGGCCAACTGAAAATATAAAAGAAGTAAAGGTATTCTTAAAATTTAAATTTTTTATCTTGCTTTTTTATAGAGTTTGCACATTTTACAGTTTAATTTTAAACTAACATAAGTATAATTTCTGATTAGATAGCTTTCCAAGTTTATGAAATTTATTAATATTTTTATCAGTTCTTCATAATTAACCAAAGCTTAGTACATTATGAGTTAAATTTAATGATCTAACCGCAATGTGGCTCTAATTGTCATTCCCTAATAGTTTTCTGAGGTTAAATTATGTACTTGTTACAAGATAAACTCATATAAAATGTTAAACACAATTTGTTTCAACAACATCCTTATCTATTAATTGTTATCATACAAAAAACGAAATGAAAGGATTTTGACTTCTGTTTATTGCGAAAAAAATGATTTGCTCGTTATAATTATAGGATTTATCGATTAAAATTTCATGATTGAAAAGTACTCCAATGAGCAAATAACACATAAATGACACTAAAGGAATATATCAACAAAGTTCCAATTTTTCAGACTTTTTCCTTTGCATTGCATTATTGCATTATTGTGTTCTTTACTCTAAGATCTAACTTATTACAAGATAGTGGTAGATTATTGCAAGATTTTATAATGTAAAATAAAAAACTAGGCATAAACGCTCATATCTTTTGATTATGTTGACTAAGAAGTAAGTGTTTCTGTTCTCTTTCAAGAGACAAGCAAATTAGATATTTCACATCAGCTTGATTTTGTGAAGATGATCTTGAAATATGAGTAGACAAACAAAGTAATAATAAAAGAGTTTCTTTTTTTGGTGTAAGAAGCCCTCAGACTATACTATACTAAATTTATCAATTAAATTTAATGAGTCTGTAGCTGAGACTGTGGCTACTAGCTGGTGGTGATAAATGGCTAAATTTCAAACGCATTGTTTCTAATTCTCCCAATATGCGGAAAATAGAGTGTCTCATATAAAGTAATCTCTGTTCTGCTATTGAGGGATGAAAGTTATAAAAAAGAAGAATAAATTGTCCAGAATTATAAGAACATTTAATTTAAAAATGTCCTATTTTAAAGAAATATAAAAAATATCATGAGGTAAAAGATTTTTAAAATGACAGTTCCATTTCAAAATTCTTTTGTCTAGCAGGCAGACAAAATTGAGTTTAATAAAATTATTAATAAAGCTTTGTGATAGAAGATGTCAATAAGGAAACTTTGATTTTCATTTTTTACTCAAATATACGAATAAGCAATTTTATTTCTTGGATCATCGTTGTATTGAAATTCTAAATTCAAGAAAAAATTAAAAGTAAATAAATAATATGCAAGAGTTTTAAGCGATATTTGGTGTAAATAATTGTATACAAATTAACCTTTAAAGTGTAGTGAAATTCAGAAAGTAAATTAAAAATGCTTTGAAGGAGCTGATAATTTTAACCTGCTTTTACATCATAACTAAGTTCAAAGTAAGAAATGAGGATCACACGAAACCGCTATTGAATCCATAACAATTATTCAAATACTTACGTCCTCACAAGCCCATTAAGCAACTAATATATGCTACTAATACTAATATTCGAAATACTAATATTTGAAACTAGATTTAACTCTTCATGTCGAAATTTTATCAGTTTTTATAACGTTCAATTCCACGCTCTTTAGAGTATTGTAGTTAAATTAGAATTTGATTGAGTTGAAAAGTTTTAATATCATTTGTATCTCTAGCCTTTGCTTTAATTTAAAATAATTACTAAGATTATGAAGCTTTGCTCCTCACAGGTCTCGCTGGCGGTTACTAATATGAAACCCTTTAAAGAAGAACAATATATCTTTGTTCTACTATATAACGATTGTTGTAAATGCCATAATCTTCTTTAAACATAATTTTATTAGTTTTATACTGCTGTATAAAAATAATTATATTATCATTATATATATTATATAAATTAATATCATTATATAAATCATTATAGAAAGTCAATTTTCTATTTTGATTTTATTTATTTCTATTTGATATAAAATATTAAATATCTAAATTAATTTTCCATTTGTTCATTTTAGTGCAAACGTTTGAAATACTTTGGTTTCGATCGTAAATATAAAGGAAGCGTGTACCTACGTTGAACATGTTTAACAATTTTTAAAAAAGTGTCATTTTAAAGAAAGTGGACAATTAATGTATCTAAATAATAATTACTATTTAAATGAAAAACTTATTAATTTATAAATTTAATAAATTAAATTATTCTCAAATACTTTTAACATTATTACACATAGAATAGACAGAAACTGGAGATGTTATTGTAGCCCCATCACACGCAAGCGTCGTACACAAGTAACTCGAGGATAATGGCATACTATCAAATAAAAGAGGCCATTCGTAGACAAAGCCTCCGTCGCTGGATTACACGAGGCGTTATATTGTTTGGTGTATTGTTGCAAATTGAACCCACAACCGCCGTATAACAGTCAGAACATTGAAATTAATCATGTAAAAATTCTAAAAATCAAAAAATATTGTCACGATCAATACTGGTAAGAATTTATATTGAAAAATTTAATAAAATCTCGTCTTTATATTGAATAGTTGGACCGGAGATAGTGGCGTAGTCGCTGCACTTAATAAACCTCTACCCACAACTAGTGACTTGATAATTGCGTCATCACAAAAGCAGGGAAACGTCCAGGAGGATGATAAACGATGCGACTTAATAGTAGTTAGTGTGGGAAATTATAACTAACTGTTGGTTTGTCAGTGAATGCTACATACTTTCAGAATATGAATACTACTTGGTTATTAACTTTATTAGCAGCAAGGTTTTTCTTTTTATGATTATTTTAATCATTTTCATTCTAATTCCTTACTCCTCAGTTATAGTCTAAGCTTTTTGTTAATTATTAATAGTTATACTCTATGTAAACTTTCTCCTTTTAGAGGTCATGTAAATTAATTTATCTAGCTATATGTTTGATGTCAAGATATTAGGATTCGTTATTTTATTATTAGTCATATTTAATCAATGTATTTCTGATATTTGATTTGCCTATAGTTTATAGATATATTTCTTGTAATAAGTAAATATTAAATGATTATATTTGTAGTAAGATGTTTGGAAATTAAAATACGAATTTTAAGCCGTGGCGCATACGACGTAAACTCTAACTGTAAGCGCGAATATAATATTACATTACGTTTGAAAAATATTTTACATGATATTTTATTTTCGAAAGGTAGGAAAAAGGGAATAGATTGTCGTAACACTGGGTTTCTTGAGTCTATATAGTTCTGTCTGTCTTCTGATCTGTGTTTTTAGAGATCAGTAGGTACCACAATAATAAAAAAGGACCCATTATAGATGTCTGTCTATCTGTCATTCTGATATTGTGATTTTTTTAAAATTCCGTAATATATTATGGAATTCCGTAAAAAAAATCAGAAATAGTATCCCTATTTCTTAAAAAATGTCTTGAGAATTGAGAATAATCATCGTTTACAATTTCACGTTTACAAGTTCACTGGGATTCTTTTCTAAATTTATCGTTTCTGTATATCATTTCGGGTAATAGTTATTACTCTATATTTTTGGAGGCATGAATTATGCCTATAATATTATAATACTTCAGTATGTGTCACGTAACCGCAACTTGTATAGTTAGGATGTAACGTCAAATGATCGTATTGTCGTCGATGAGATATTGAAATCTGTTCACTGGTTAGTATGTGAATGGGCGATTGCTATTTTAATTTATTAGTCAATAGTAGGCCTTAGGTAATGGTTAATTACTATATAATGCTTATTCAGGTTTAACACATCTCCTTTAATTTCACGATTTCAGAAATTACGATAATATATGCTCTATAAAGTGGTGGTGAGAAATAAACTATCTGGAACATATTATACCTACCTATCATATTACGATACGTTGTTCAAAAACATAAATAATAAATCGGTATTAAATAAAACATATCTTACAGCATTTATTGCACGAAATAAGTTTAATTTTCATTAATTTTAATTCAGTTTTGCTTGTTGTTATTTTTCTATTTATTAATTATATTGTACTTGAGACATGTGGACATTTCACCACTGGTTCTAATATTTTGATATAATCGCAATGTGTGAAACGCACAATATGCGCTAGTGGATCAGAACTTATCACTTGTGTGAATTATTTACAAAATGGAGGTCACTCTGTTCTCTCTGCTCACTGATAACTGCGTTCTCTCTGCTAACCGTGATTACAAATCGTGCCGGAAATAAAGTCTTGTATACTTTCAAAACATTTTTTTGTACTAAAAATATAGTAATAAAATAAGTATATTAGCTTGTTTGTTATGTTATAGGTAGCGTATAAAGAATCCATATTTATAGTGACTGTAAAAGCTGGAGCAACGTAGAGTGCATTATACAATGACTGTGCAACAAACCGTAAAATTCAATTTTCTTCTCTTAAAATTTCGGAGTGTACTAAAATATTTATACATATATTCATACTAACGTAAGGATTACATTTATTTATTTGTGCATTCTTAAAAGGGTTCATTAGTCAAAGTGCAAACTCGAGTATATAATTAGTAATTAATCATCAGTCCCGACTTATGTCTGGAATGATTAAGCCGATTTTTACAAAACTTTTGCTAACGCTTCACAATGAAAATGGTTATCAGTCCTGAAAACCAAAGTTATCTTTTTTTAGGTGACCTACTGGCTCTGAGTTTCGCTACTAAGTCTGAGTGTCATAACTAGATTTTCTCTGCAATTTTCCCTGCGTATTATTTATAAAATTTATTTTATTCATCATTCAGATGTTTGTGTGAGATATATGTGTGTGTACGTTTGTGTGTGTGTGTGTAGATTAAGTATCAGAATTTAGTAACAACACTACTACTAGGTGACTTGGACAGAACAATGGAAATGTCTTCGTAGCTTCGTGTTGGGAGTTACAAACAATACAAAAACATTAACTTAATAAACATCAAGTATCACATAAAATATAATATTGTAATTTTTAAACACTTTTATCATAAAGATACATGTATTGCGTCGCTGGTGAATTCCTTTTCTCTCTCTTTGTTATCCGTTTATCAGGAATTATATGTATTTAAAATGACCTTATTACATTACATTACGTTAGAACAGAACAGAGTTTAGATTACATGTTACCGCTCAACACACAATGTATTAAGCTATTTTCTGATTAATTTAAAAATTAAAAAGTTTTTTAGTACAGTGTACAGCATACAGGTAATAATATTTACTGTTGGTCGGTTACTTAACTCATTAATTTATTACCAAAAACAATCTGATTGTAAATTTGGCTAAACTTATTTTCACCTGAAAACGTTCCCTTTCCTTTAATGTGTTTTATTTGTATTTTATATGAAAATACATATATTTATTTATATACACATAAAAAATATATGTGCTACTGATTATAAGATAATAGTGTTTTTAAACATTTATCATTTGTTGACTATATAATGTATTTCTATAGTATGACATACCTACACGTTATAAAGGCTTGCGCACTAACTCTTTCATTTAGTGTTTATACACGTAACCTACGTAACAATATTGAAACGTTTTTTTTAATAATTTAGTGACAAAAAGTAAAAGTAATAAAACGAAAAACATGAAATATAAAGTAATAAAATAAAAAGAAAGTATATTTAAGCAATAGTTTAATAAAAGCAATTAAAGAAAACTATTTAAAAAGTAATAGTCAGTTCTTTGATTTTCGCGATTTTTATACATTTTAAATAAAACAAACGATCTCAGATATCAAGAATGGGTGTGTATTAAAGTCAGGTGATTATGAGCACTCCATGAACAAGCCTAATCATTATATCAGGTTTGATAAATCTCATATTCTCGCTAGGAAAAATAAATATATTCCTAGAATGATCCGCGAGGTTATTGAAATACAAAAATATTCTAATTTCAATAGAGAAGACGGTTGGAAGCTTTCTACCACTTGGGATTCAATTATAAAAATTTTAAAATCCCAAACACACCACACCAGAGGGCAGGATACAGTCAGCTCATTCTGCAGGAATCCAGACGACAGTCGAATGCCACCTCAGTCTACCCGTGACCACGGACTACTGCAAAGTGTTCAAATGTCAATAAACGCGATAAATCCGTTTAAATTGTTTTATTTCAAAGTAATAGTCAGTAGTTCTCAAAAATATATTTTATGAAATATAGAAGCGTTAAAGTGGATCTTATAAATATTCTTACCGCGATCCGCTCAGAGATTCTGTTTGAGACAAATTGGTCTCCATTATATCAAACAATGTCTTATAAATAGCATTAATGAATTGTATAATATGACAACTTTTTGTATACAGTATATAAATTTTATCTAAATATTGACAATATTAAATTTACATATAAGTAAACCGGTATTTAAGGGTATAATGAATATTAGAACTTTTTTTCACACGAATTCCTATATTTTATTATATTTGTTCACAAAATATTCATATTTCTGTTTATTTATATTTAATATATTATTCTAGAAAGTTAGGGAATTTGAGTAGAAAATTTGGACGAATCACCACTGTATTTCTATATGGAATCAGAACTGTGCCTTATTCGAGCACCAAGATATCGAGAGCACCGATTTTTATAATATTTGTATATAAACAAAATATGACGTCGTGGCACAGAGGCGCAACGTCTGCCTGTAACGTGACGGTTTCTGGATTCGATTCCCAGTCGGGGAAGATGGATTTTTCTATTTCCATTTTCTTCGCTCTGGCAACTAAGGCAAAGCGCGGCGTTGAGTTCCGCCACTCAACATGCAATGCCTCAAAAACGGCGGAAAGCGGGGACGGAGTAAGCGGGGACTAAGTACGGAGTGTCTTAACATTAGGTTCGTATGGTTCCTGCAGTTCCCTCTGCCTACCCTGCCATGTGCGGGATAAAGCGTGAAGATAAAAAAAAAAAAAAAAAAAAAAAAATATGACCGCTCTTTAATATTCTTTTTGATTTTCTGTATACTTCAAGGTTTTCCAAAAACAGACGAACAACAATATACGAAACATGATAAAAATATAAGCCATTGTTACGAGCTATCTTCAGGTAACTTGAAATGAAGTCGTTAAAATTGGATACACACGACGTTAAATTAAATATACATTGTATAGCTTGTTCTATAAATGTTGTTCTGAATCGACTTACAAAGATTAAGAAGGTGTTAATGAAGTGGTTGATGTTTCTTTTTTAAATATTATCTTCGATTCTCATTCAAATCACACTTTTAATAAATAATAATAATCTAAGTAGGCACTGTAATTGGGCCAGCACTTTAAAAGTAATGGATGTAGGTTCTGATTGACTGGCAATGATTTCTTATCACTCGGGGAAATAAAAAAGATAAAGAGAAGCGTTGAATTTCGTCTCTCAATACACAGTGACTCAAAAATTGTATTATATTTCTATCGTTCGTTTTGGTGAAAAATTAAAATTGAAGACATTTATTCGCAGAACTTTATTTATATACAATTAAAAGTAAGAGCAGGTCTTTGAACTTCTCTTAATATTGAATTCTTATTATTTTTTATTGGACCGTTTCAATTGGTATTAAAATTGCTTGCAAGTTCTAAGAATAAAATTTATTATTGAAATAATATTTGTTGTTTATATTTCAAGTAAAGTGTTGTAACATTTAATTTCACTTAAGGATCGCCGTGGCGCATTAGCTGCCTGTATACGCGACGGTTTGTAGATTCGATTTCCACTAAGGAAAAATGAATGTATTTTCATTTTCTCAGGTCAGGTAAGTTAAAGCGCAGTGATGAGTTCCGCCTTTCAATACGCAATATCTCAAAAGGTGGAAATTGAGGAATAGAGAGCTTTAACATAGATCCGTCTTAACACTAGGTTTCTACGGTTCCTTCGCCTACTACCACCTACCTACCTAATCAAGTTCTAAACACATTAGATAATTATATGTAAGGGACACAAATTACTATGATTTCATTACAGCAGTGTCTTGAATTCAAGTGGGAAGCGAAGGACGCAATGTCTTAATACAAAGTTCAATTTCATTCTCTCAGATATTGATATTTTTACTTAATGAACGTTAAATGTTTCTATAATAGTCCATAACGCATATAAAAGTAAAAGTTGTAGTGAAATAAATGTTCAAGATATACTGAAAGCAGACAGCTGCAGCGGATTATTTATTATTGTCAATAAATCACCCTTCAACCAGCGGTGCGAATACAAGGATAAAAATCTGATAACAAATTGCTTATACCGGGTTTTATTTTACTAAATAGAAATTTCCGACTGGTTTCGCTGGTTTTTTATGAATTGGTTATATATAACAGAAAAAACGATGACCGTGTAGGAGGTGAACGGACATGTTTAGAAGATCAAGAACATTTCTAGGCTATACAGGAAAATATTAAAGTCGCTTGAAGACCGTGACTAATCGTCGTAGAATATAAAGTTAAGTCAGATTGCGCACTGCTTATGTTGAGCAGTTATATAACGAGAACAATTGGAAAGTAAATTCTTAAATTTTAAACAAAACAATTTAAATGAATTTATCGCGTATATTGACATTTTTTATTTTTTATTGTCTGTGAAACTCGACGTTTCGGACACTTTGCAGTAGTCCGTGGTCACGGGTAGACTGAGATGGCATTCGTCTGTCATTTGATATAATTATTACATCAAACTACCGCCAACGGTTCTTGAGTTGCCTCGCGTACTGCTCTGGATTCCTGCAGAATGAGCTGACTGTGTGACCTCTGGTGTGGTGTGTTTGGGATTTTAAAATTTTCATAAGTGGATCCCATTCTTGAAATTTAAATTTGATTTTTTTATAGTAGTATTATATAGAAGTTGCACATTTTACAGTTTAATTTGAAACTAATATATGTATAATAAGTGATTAGTCTACTTTTTAAATTTATTTAAGTTATTAACAATTTAATAAGTTCCTGAAAATGAACCAAAACCTGATACCTTCTGAGTCAAATTGAAATATCTAACCGCTATGTAGCTCTATTTGTAATTCTAATAATAATATTCAGTATTAAATATGAAACATAATTTATTTAAATTACATTTAGTGCCTATTAGTTGTTGACATACAAAAACGAAAAGAAACGGTTTGCCTTCTGCTACTTAGATCGCGAGCACCAGATTGTTCCGCATAATTATAAGATTTATCGGTCAAAATCAATTATATGATTGTAAATATTCCACTAAAGGAAATATTAGTTATAAAAATTAACAATATTAAATTTACCTAGTGTATGCAGACATTTTGTAACAAATGAACTACGGTAAAATTTATAAAGATTTTTTTTTTGGGTTATATCAAATAATTTCCAGATTTTTCCTTTGCATAATTGTACCAAGGTACTTTATTATAAGTTAAAATTTATTGCAAAATTTCATAACGTCACTTTAAAAAAACAAAGCATAAAATTTTTAATCGAACCTAAAAACAGTCGCGTTACAAGAACACGTCGCGCCTCTGCGCCACGACGGTCCTTTACGTTTATATGTTTTGACTATGTTGATTTAGAAGGATGATTAATGACTTAGATATTTCATTATTTTTTCTTTTGAGTCACGAAACCCTGAACTGTCTGAAAATCATCACTAAAATGTAAGTTTTTGTATTCTAATACTTACAGCTGTAGGTACCGTCATAGGTATATTATAGCACTACAGCGCTACAATGTCTCTGAAAATTCGAAATATATAATTATTTTTGTGAAACACATCTATTGAGTACTAATTACTCGACCTTTTGAATGATAATGACTTGTCAAATTTTATTCTTTCTGTGAATTTACTTTCGTAACCATTTTCAGGATAATATTTATTGTGTTTTCCTAAACTAGGCGACGCTATAAGGTCGAACTTAGTTAATAGTTGGGAATGAATGAATATAAAATAGCCTTAAAGGCAACGCTGTCGCTCTATTTAAAGTTTACCAAGCAACGTGCTTTTTTATCCTACGTTTCGAAAGTTTTGAAGAAACTTTTGAATCCGACGTAGTACTGGCAGATTATATTTGAAATATTTTTAGTAAAAATTATTTTTTAAACAAAATCTTATAACCACTGTTGATATTTCTTTTCCGTAAATTTATTGTAGAATATTTTAAAAAATGTTATTTAACCAATATAGAAACAAACGTTTAGAAGCGTGTACAAAATTTTACTTAGCGTATTTAATTGCTTTTGGAAACCACCTGGTTTGATCGTTGTAAATCAAATATTTACTTTTATGTAAGGTACATTCTCATTGAAAATGTAAGGTAATCCATAGCAAGAATTCCCAAATTGAATTCCTAGTTTTTGTAAAAATGAAAACAAAATTGTTATACTTACGCTTGGAAAATATTTCGCTCGAAAAGGTTCTGTAAATCGTATAATTCATAAAATATAATAAATTTTTACTGAGATTTCACGCTTTGGTCAAATGGAAATAACTTAGAGGATTGTACGTCTCACTATACATAGAAAATGCCCAATGTAACTCTGAGGGCTCACCGCATATAAAGCCAGTCATACTATTATTATTTAAACCAATTTTTCAACTTAAGCTTGGCTGACGAATGCTGTTGCGTTACACCAAAGAAAATCCCAAACATTATTATAAGTAGTACATAGAGAGCATAAATATATTAAATTATAAATGATGTATAACTAAGTACAACCGTTAAACTATATGTTACAGAGGTCTAATAAGTTTAAGCCTGAAAAATGTGCAAAATTGCAACCAAAAGTAAAACGTCACGTTTTATCATCATATACATATATGGTAAATTGAGCTTTTTTTCCAAAACACAGAGATAAATTTCATAATTTTTAGGTACTTTGTTTAACTTAAATGAAACAAATAGTCAGGAAAAATGTTTTACTAGTGCTTTATTATAATTCTATAAGCCATCGGGAGCAGCTTCACGCTTTATCCTGCACATGGCAGGGCAGAGGGAACTGCAGGAACCATAAGAACCTAGTGTTAAGACACTCCGTTACTTAGTCCCTGCTTACTCCGTCCCCAATTTCCGCCGTTTTCGAGGCATTGCGTGTTGAGTGGCGGAACTCCACGCCGCGCTTTGCCTAGTTTACCAGAGCGAAGAAAATGAAAATAGAAAAATCCATCTTCTCCGACTGGGGATCGAACCCAGTAACCGTCACGTTACAGGCACATGTTGCGCCTCTGCGCCACGACGGTCCTCACGAGTAGTTTAAACACATCTTACCAATTATTTATATACATTACACACCTTCAAGTGCCGTCAAACTTTATCTCACCAGCCTTAAAAGAAAGTCCAATATTACATTACCCCTTTATCCTGTAAAATGTTGAAAATATCAAAAATGGTTTCAAACTCAATGTGAGTTAGTATAACAAATATTGATATTATTAATGTTAAGGAAAATGACACCAAAGTTAGGCTTCTGCGTGCGAATTTAATTAATTAATATTTCGTTGGGGATTTTTTTTCCTTAAATCAACATTTAAGATTTTATCAATTATAATAAGATATATTTCTATCGCAAGTAAATACCGTGTCTTGTTATGGTAATTAATAAGCTTATTCAGAAATCACTAAAGACCGAGAAAAATACCAAAGACTAGCCTAGTTTGTTTGCCTCTGGTGAATTCCTTTTCTCTCTTTTTGTAATCCGTAGACCAGGAATTATATTTATATAAAATTACCATTTGTGATATGATATTTAACAAATTCAACTTCACTTAGCAGATTATCATGAAATTTTAGCTTCCAAAGCATATTTGAGAAAAAAAAAACCTGCGTAATTTATTATAAATTGATAATTAAGATCATCATGGAGCAGTACACATTTGAAGTTTAAGTGATTGTCGTTTACAACCGCTTTTACCACTAATTTCCTCTCTATTAAAGACAAAATCCTTCAATGAGTTCTACAATTTAACTAACAAATCTCGGATCGGGCAGAATATGGCACGGTGTCCATTTTCTCACTTTTCCACTCACTTTTCCACTGTCAATGTGTCACGGATTTGACACATTGACAGTGGAACGTGGCAGTGTTTTTTCATATCTCAAATTCGTAACTATGACAAGATTTACATAATATGTCAAAGTATTCGCATTGATTCTTTTAAGATCTAATCTTTTTTTGTATGTTTGATGAATAAGAGGGATACAGAAACGAGGTGATTACGATTTCACAACGAACGGACAGGAACAAATATGTATTGAATTTGGCTTTTATTTGGACAAAAAATGTGTAAAACACATTTTTTTTAAAACAAATCGATTAATTTATAACTATTATACTCACAACCATTCGATTGAAGCTCGTATTCTATAAAGCTTCAAAAATAATAACAACAATTTTTTTTACTTAATATTAATATTTTTTTTACTTTGTAGGGAGAAAATGGAAAAAAGCTCAAATTTATTTAAATTTATTTCGTTCTTTAATTTAACAAATGACATGAAATCATGAGATAAAAATATTAAGGATGGCGTAAACCTTCAAAATTTGGCTAAAAGCTTGATTGACGAAAACAGGCTCAAAGCATCATAGACTTAGCTGTTTAGGAAATATTTATATATATGAGCAAAAAAATATACCTGTCTCTTAAATATGACTGCACATATCTTTATAAATTAGAAAAATTTTGAAGTATGTCTGAATAAATTATTTAAATATACAAATTACTTTCCCAAGACCCACTAACTTGTTATTGATGGTACAGGTTGTAATCCCCACTCAAAAGAATGTGTTATTTTTAATTCCCTTCTCCGAACAAATTTGATATTGGGGACTCCTTAAACCATACAAGTAAAAAATTAGCTTTATTTTATATCAAATTAATAATTATCGTGAAATTATATTTTCACCTATATGAAAAATGTTTAATATGCACAAATTCTTATAGATAATTTCGATTTGTTGAACGTTACTTTATCTTTGAATATGACATAAACGATTTACATATAGATTTAAATGTCTGACAAAACACGGCTTATAAGGATTTCAAATTCTAAAGCTACAAAGATATTTACTTTTGTACCTATATCAAACTTATTCCATGCATGATTTACATTTGATCTTGGGTGGATAAAATTCGAATTTATTTAATAGGATAATATAATAATTTCGAAAATTATATAAGCTCGTTATTTAGAATTTTAAAGAGTAAAATTTGACATTTTATAGATAATATCTTTGACTTGGCTTTCTCTCGGTAGGATTTAAATATATTTCTAGAGCGGGCCCGGCCTCCAGAGATTTATGTTTTGTGTTATAAACACGGTTTAATGATAACGCCGTTTGAAATGAAATATGTATATTTAGAAAAGCGATATGGTTAATGTTATTTTTTAAAGAAAAACTTCGAAATACACTCATTTGTTTCTAGCGTATTCGGACAAAGATTCCACGTAATTACATAAATGACATAAATTGCTCAGTTACCATACTTCAGGGTAGTTCTCATCAATACAGGGCGTTGCCTAAGTGGAGCTGCCTGATTGACATAAATTCATCATTTTTTAAGATTTTACGACTACTCACTTTCTAAACGAGATTCCGAACCAAAAGAGAGAAAAGAGATTTCTTAATTTTAATAGTCTTCAACGCTACGACTTTTGGGCTTAATTCCTTTACCTTAAATACACTTTTTTCAATATATAAAGTAAGCATGGGGATTCCTTGCTTTCTCTCTTTCGAGGGCTTACGTATAGAGTGGCAGGGTTAAATGATGCACTTGTAACGCTTACAATCCGTCTAATAATTGAACCATCCATATCTGTTGTATTTAAAGTCTGACAACCACAGCATTCATCTAAAAGAAATTATGCTTATATAAAATATATATTGAGTATTAAACAAAATAGCTCTCGGCAGTATAATTTGACGACAACATACATTTTCCTGACGTGATTTAGTTGTCGTGGCGGGAAGTTTATTTCTAACTGTATGTAGTGTAACGACAAATCGAGTTTAGCGAGATTCAATAAATTAAGATGCCACTACGTGTATTTGCAACTTACTATAGACTTGCAGGCGGTGGCAAAAAGTATAATTACTATAAGGGCAAGTCAACATCTAGTAATAAAACATAAATAAATATAATTAGGATAATATAAAAATTTAAAGTAGGTAAAAGTTTTTGCTCTTTTATTATTTATAATTGTTATCTATTTGTTCATTTATTTAATAACATTTACATTGAAAATAACAGATAAGAATAGTACAACACGTTACTGCATGTCAAATTGAAATACTAGAAACTGAGGCCTTAGCCAAAAACCAAACGCTCCGTATCTATTCCATAAAGCGCTTCAGCGATAAAAATTATAGATATCGCTAACTTGGTAGCCAACAACACATGTCAACATCAAACGCTTGATCTACAGTGTCAATAGAAGACATCGATCATATTGTCTGTGATTGGCGTTTTTTGAAACGTCAAGTGAAGACTGTAACGTCACATATTTCAATGTTGCATGTGTAAGAATTTAATGTTAAACTAATTTGATTAAAACAGATTAAAAATATACACTTCTCAAGCAAATATTAATAGAAATAAAAAATATAAATTTAAGTATATGTTACAAAACGTAAATAATAGTAAAGTAAGATAATTAAAATTATTAACCCATGTATTCAAAATTATTAATGTTGAAAAATAAAACGAAAATAATAAAATTTCGTAATATAATCGTAAAATTTATTACGTAATTATTAATTAATAATCGATTCACTTAATAACTTCCTAATTAACTTATAAATTTGTAATTATTAAGGTGAAAAATTATTTTTCCATAAATTTTTATCGTTTTCTGCAGGGTTTCGTACTTCGATAGGTGAGCGTTGACAATTAACACTGCGATTGTCAAAATGTGCAACATGGCTGTCAATTATCGATTGACACTGACGAAACGATAAAGTTTCTCGTTTTACGCCAACGCTTCGTTGACGTTATATTTTTGGCTACGATCTTTCTATTCGTTGTCTTAGATCACGTGACTTATCGTTAAGTCCATACATATTGTCAGCGTAAACGATTGTCAAGTGGCGTCTTGGCTAAGGCCTCTGTTATAAAATATGACGCACCGTGTGTTTGAGGTAAGCCTTATTGCAGCCACAGTGGTACAGATAGACAAAGTCCTCTCACTTTATATCTTACGTCATCTTATTTTCTTTATTTGTATCGTATTAATGCAACAGAATTTCTGTCTTAGTAATAAATAAATATAAATAAAAATATGTACCCGACAGTAATTGTGCGTATGGGAAAAAAACTTTTGTCTTAACTTATAAAAAATTAAACTTACATATGAAAAAAAAATATTAAATTAAAAATTCAACAAAATTCAATTTTATTTAATGTAAATTATATAAATAGATTACATATATTTCTGTTTAATTTTCTTTCAAGTACTGAACGCTACATGCTCCGTTTATTGTAGAGCCATATACTGCTTTTGCATTCTAACTGAAAATCAAAGTGTAACAAATTTCTATCTCTTCCACCACCTGAGTCTTCTGTCACAGAAGCATATTATATAATTGAACGATTACCAAACGATCCCCTGATAAATGTTTCATATTAATATTTGGAATCATAATAGGTTTGTTTGTAGAGCGTGAGATTAGTCGAGACATATTATTTTAGTCGATATGAGTACAGTCACGTGCCATTTATCCTGAAATGTTACGACCTAAATATTGTATTGTAGACAATCTGTGTAATATTTAATGATAGGCGTGAAATATATTACATTTTTCTATCTGTGTATAAGAAAATTTGCATATTATTAAAAGCAGTTAATTGTAATTGTGCCTTTCCCGCCAAATAAATTGTTATTTGGCGGGAAAGGCAAATGTCAAAGTTATTTTGACTTTTATTCTTAAGTATTCAGCAACAACTTCTATTTTTGATAATTTAATATTAATTTTAACATAATATTTAGTAAAAAATTATGTATAATACCACAGAGGTTAGACCCATATTTCAATCCTTCATTAATTTAGCCAACATATACCACTATGTGATGCCAGATATTTTATTGTAAATAAATTATCATTTAAAACATATTATACGCGCGTTTGTGATTTAAGATATGGTTTAATTAATATACAACGATATATTTTAATAATATTATATTTTTTTTCGGTAATAGAACTTAGCGTGTGCCAGTCGAACACAATTCACTCGTCAATGTCACGTTGTATACAGAATACAATATTATAAAGTTTATTAATAAAATATGTATACGTATAAAAATACATTGAAAATGCCAAACGATACAAAATATCAGATAGTGTCATCTGTCAAGCGAGTAACAGGGTCTGACTGTAAACGCGACAGATTCGATTCCCCCTCGGGTAGATTCCGACTTCCCAACGACTCTATGAGTGAAAATAAAAAATGATACTTAATTCTACTTCATTTTTTTTGGTTATATAATATTGTATATTATTGATTTACGTTTAAAAAAAAGTTATTTGAAATGTTATAATTCTTTTAAAATAACCTATTTTTGTCCCTTCTATGTAGGTATAGTTTTTCTGAGCAGGTTTATTATTATATTCGTAGACCTTTTTTATACTTTAGTAAATTTTTACAAAAATATAAGCAATCATTGATGGAGAATAGCCTATGTCGATTCTATTTTATTTTTAAATGAGTTATCATATCTAACAATAACGAGCATATCTAACAATTTGTAGTAAATAATTTTTCTTAAAAATATAAGTGTCGATAGTAAAAATGCTGAATAGATTCGGTGAAAGATTATATTTATACCAAATAGTGTCCGGATCGCGTCACTATAATTTGCTGAACTCTGATTGATGTGAACATTACTTTCAGCCCTTTCGAGATCCATACTCGTAGGTGATTTAATCGGTCCATGAAATACCACATTTCCTATATTTCCATTTCCCATATCTGATGACATATTGAAAGTTGCTCAGATAAATTAATTGTTATAAAGAAGTATGTATTTTTTTGACTGCATATATCTTTAGTCTTTATTAACATATTTTGTCGCTTCCGTAATGACATTAAATTACTTACCTAAGAATTAATTACACTTAATTATAAATGACGCTACCGCTAAATGTGTCTAATGTATAAATGAAAAATTGCACGTTTGCAATTAAAACGATTATAAATTTAAGCTTCATGATACACTATTTCCATATGCTCTTAAAGAAATATTTAATACTTTCTTGGCTATGTATGCATGTATGTCCATAGTTAGTTAGTTAGTATTCAAAACGAGAAAATGTATAGTGTCTTTAGAATTACTGAATAGAAGCCACTTGTTAAACAAAGAAGAACGCATATCTTTGTGGTCTGCAGGTGGTCTCTTTCCTTGATGCGCAGGTTCAAGTCTTACTATGTTTAAATATGTTTATTTTATATACATTTTGTTAAGTATACGAGTATTTCTAGCCTTAGCATGGTTAAACACTTTTAAATTCACAAAATCGTTAATCGTCACCCAGAATAGGAACTGATTTTAGCTTCTCATTTCATGAGCTATTGAAGTAATTATTCTAGAAGCTTTCCTTACGATTCAGGGTCATATTCAATCACAGTAGCTTTACTATTGAAATGAGATAGGACTAAATGCATTGAATATTTAAGACTTAATGTATTGAATATTTTAATGAATGAGATGTTACCACAGCACTTAATAGTTAAGGGTATCTGGTGTGTAATAGCAATATGGATGTGAATAACCTTCCTATCAACAATCCCTTGTCTTATAGTAATTGAAATTATACGCCTGAATTGATCCTTGTAATTACCAACACGCAAACAATTCGATCCACAGTGTAAACAATGTGGGAACATGTTTATTCTATAAAACACACGTTCAACATAATTAAGCTCTCACTAATAACTCTGCTTAAGATATTTAGGCTAATCGTCTAGGAAAATAATTCAATATGTATTAAATTATGATGAAATGTGCAAACATTATTGTTTTTTTATTGGTTGGTGTTTATCGAAAAGTACATGAATTATGAAAACGAAAATAGCTAGCAGTTATTGATGCTTTTTTTAATTCAGTGTTTAGAACTGTTTTTTTTTATAATAACAATGCTACAACTATCGCCTTTTCTAAGACAATTTATTATTTAAGTCATATGGCCCTCTATTGTCTTTTAAATATTGAGTTGTGTTGAAGAGTGAAATTAAATGCGAAATTTTACCAGTGATAATAAACATATTTAAATAAATATTAAACATATTTAAATAAATATTATAAATTCACTTCCAGTCGTAGATCAGACAACTATTTGTTTAGTCTTACTTTATATCAATATATCGTAATGTTTAATGAAAATAAAGTTGTCATTATTAATTCATCTACTTATCACATTCCACTGTTGACAGCGTCATGGAAAATTCACTAAGGTAAGTAATGAAATTAGTCGGTATGCGATTAACGAGTATTTGTGGCTTGCGGTGCTGTGCTCGGGACAAGTTAATTGAATTAAGTTCGATGTATTCTGTATTGTTTAGTAAAGTTATATTTACATCAGTGGTATAATGTAATTTTGAAGACTTTGAAGTTGTTTACGTATTATTCGAGAACCCCAAAAAATATATAAAAATGACACTCTCAAAAATATTTCTGACACAAATGTAATGCATACACGTATTATACAAATTATTCAGACATTTTAGTTCCATGTTTACTTAAGGTTGCAGTGTTTGAATAACTTAAATTTGTAGGTGACTCATTTTGTACGAGATGAAGTACAAAAATCTCACTTTAGTCTTCTCGTGACCATGTACTACCTTACTGCAAAGTGTTCAAAATATCGAGTCTCCAAAGACAATGTCTAAATCAATATATACGATTAATCTACTCGAATTATTTCATTTAAATTATATAGTTTTATATACTTATATACAGTAGTAGCAGAGTTTAAGGCCGTGCTTTGTCTAGCCAGAACAGAAAATAAAAATAACGAATCTAGGCCCTATTATAGGAAATAGTTGTCCTAATAAAGATCGAAGAAAAAAAAAGAAGAAACATCATTATTTACAGACAAACGCAGCCACACTGTTCCACTATAGTCTGAGCCCTCAATTTTAGTTATAAGTAATAGTGCGTTTGAAGTAAACATGGCCACGTAATGCGTATGAAAGCTATTCATTTATGTCAACGGCATACATATCATGCAGGAGACATTTGTAAACTAAAAGTTGAACAAATAGAATAGAAGGCTGGAAATAAAATTTGCAGCCTTCTAATCTATTTGTTCTGTAGTCTTCTGTTGCTGTAGCATCTGTATCCAATATGCACCTAGCACCTAATGCACCTAGTATCAATTCAAAGTGACTGACCTGCTTTTAGTTAATTATATTTCATTGGATATATTTTAAGATTCCGTACCTCAGACAGAAAAAAAACTGAATCTCTATAATTATTACTCTGTTGTTTGCCTGTCTTTTCGTCTTTAAAGACCATTTTGTATAAATATAGTTTGTGATTGAATTAAAAATTAAATATCGAGGTTTATATATTAATAAATTTTGAAAAATCTATTCTAATAATACTAAAAAATTTTGAATAACCTATACACTATACTGAATGCATATGCATAATTTTTTCTCATTATGATACTCGCCTAGTAATTAAGATCAATATGGTACTTGCCGGTCGCTTTGAGGTAATAGGTGGAATTGTATAATTTGACAAATAGTCTCAACTTACAATGCAAGAAAAGTACATACAAAGTAAGTACATACGATAACAAATGTAAGTGAGTCAACTTGTGTAAGCGATTTATTTATTTTTCATAGAACTACAATTATATAAGTGCTACATAACCCTAGTGCGCGTTATTGAAGTAAATATATTCGAATTCACTCGCATAAATACATGAATATATGTAAGTTACAAATATATTTAAAATATACCCGTTACTGAAGTTATTATATTTATACTAACTATCCAATATTTTTTTAAATAACTTTTCTTAAATAATATTAATTATTTTCATTTCCCAGCTATAGAAACACAAAGTAAGCTGAGTATAAATATTGCCACTCAACACACAATAGTAATACTAAAAGTACCCATTAAATAAAATATCGTTAAAATATTTATCCGAGTTTTATAAAATATTCATTTAATAATCTAAAAGAAGCAGAAAAATTAATACTAATGATTAATACATTATAATTTATTTATACATTATAATTTATACATTAAATTTATTTTAATTTGTTCTAAGAGTATTCGTAAGCTCTAACAAAAATTATATTTTTTTTCTTGAAATTTTGAAATTGTTGGTTTGATGTATGCAGAACTTTATGTAGAACTACCTAACACTTGTTGATAACTTATCAATATTTTTACTTAATAATACTCAAATTTATTAAAATCTCTATAAGCTATAGCGGTAGATTCAAATAAAGATTTAAAATACTAAAAAATAAAGTTACATTTACTTAAAGACAATGCAATAACTGAAAAAAAATACCAAGATTTAATTTAAGCCTTTCGTATCTTGAGACTAAGTCAATTTCCTTTACATTTTCATAATGCGAACAGAATCTTGAATTAATTCTACATTGCGAATGTCGCGGAAGGAACAGAAGCAAAGCTCATATGACTCGGGCTCAGAAGTTTTTAATCTGTTTGACGAATTCATACGTTTCGTCACATTCCTTCACAATATCATGTTCCTATTGCATTTTAAGTAATTCTACGTTTGAAATTTGACTTGAAATTAGTTTTGAAAAACGAATGTCGTCTTAAGCCAGTGTCGTTTACGAGGGTCCCTAATGATTTCATGACATATTCTGATAACGTGACATAAATACTCGTCTTTTTATTGTATTGACTTAGAAATCTAATTTTCTCTTATATCTAAGGGACTACATTAAATTTATTTTATTTTAAGTCCAGTTTTATACATCCCAGCGATATTAAGATCAACAACTTTGAATGTCAATTATTTATTTTCTGCTATATTACCTTAAAATATATATTTTTTTTACTTATTATTATATTTTAAAGAGTCCATAAAATATTTACTTTCAGAAATTTTAGTCATAAATGGCTTTTACCATCGAAAAATAGTAAAATTTATAATTAATTCTTCAAAGAATATACTTCAATCATATAAAATTGCTCAATTAAAATTGCCAATTGCGATTCCAGCGCCCGCATTGAAGTATATTTTCGGTATTCACTGCCTAACGCCTAACCGTACAGTCAAATTATGAACCAAATAGCATCTTCTCTGGCCAAATTATCTTGGATTCGAAAGCCAATTGTACTGGAAATATTTATATAATCGTATTAACAGCAAAAGTCATAAAAATAATATACAAATTTTATAACGAAGTCTTAATTAGCTTAACTGCCAGTAAACGTTATTTTTAACTATTTCTTTAAATCTGACATATTTTTCCATCCTTGTAAAACTTTTAATTTAAAGTGTTGTCATTGTGCCAAGCTCGTGTAGTCATAGCAAAATTTTACACTAATCTTGACGTAGAGTTCTTGAAATTCTTCAGACAAGTTATGTTGTATCAAGTTGCCACATTCGGTCAGTCCTAGTATACAAGCTGAGGTGATACCATGAGAGATATTTCATTCTTTATACATTCATGAGACGACATTGAGTTACAAAGGTTTGTCCATCTCCAAAATGTATTTAATATCTTGGGGATATTACATTTTTTCAACCCCAACGACAACACATTTTATGCTTACTTGTTATTGAATTGTTTTTATTTATAGTTCGTACTTATCACTGACACGTTTTCTACGGCTCATTAAAGAAAAACTTTCTTTGAATCTAGTATATGGATTTGAATGAAATGTTTAAGTCTGGACAAATGACAAAAATCCGATATATGTACATTTCATTTTTTATTCGTACAACTATCTATTTTAAGATCTCACATTTCAAGTAACACCAATTGTTATAGGTATCCAATAAAACAAAAGATAAAGTTTCGTACTTGCTCATAATGTTATTTTGTTTCTATATACATATAACTTAGCATTCAATTAGAACTCCATTCTTTGTGAACCCACAGCCAATCATCGTTTTTGTATTGGACTAGGATCTCCATTTTTACATTTATATTTTTGGTGAAATTTTTGTAAAAAAAAAACTAGACGGATATTGAAATTTAATATTTTTTGTTGGCCGCTTTAAAATATAAATACATAAATTACATTAAATACGTTTAGGTATAATAGAAATTGAACTAACTGCTATAACAAAGATAATGCTATAACTGATATATACCTTGACATTTCGAGAAATCTCGATACCGTATGACCATTTTGGATAGTCTGTTTGATTGATGGCATCTCATATATCAATTTGTGGCTTTTTGATATTTTTCCGTTTTTGATGACTATCACATACTGTAGGAATGTGTCCAGTAAAAGGATTGAATAAATTTTAGATTTTGAATTGAATTATGTCAGAATACTTAATAAAATTATCAGCGGTTAGAATATCTCTATTTCTGTATTAATTGCACATTTTTCCGTATTAAAAAAAATTAAAATGTACTAAGCTAGCTTGCTTATATCGCAAGTCACTGAGAAATCGATGTTACAAATTTATTTTGCTGTAAAGATTTCTCCTTTTTACATAATTTATCGTAGAAACTATCTTTACTCAATCAATTACACAATATTTTTATAAAAAAAAACGTGTAATTTAACAATAAATACCATCTAACAGTAATATCAGTGCGACTTGTACAAAAGCAACCTAGTTGCATTTTGTCCTACTACACATGCACACACAAGTGATTGCAAATACTTCTATTAAACTCAAAATAATTTAAACGTCGTTTAAAGAAAAGAACGAGTAAAATCCATCTAAATTATGTTTGATTTAAACCACTACAATAAACGTCATTAGTTCTGCACTTCCAAATAGTTATTAACAAAGCTACAGTACAGTAGTTGGTGAAAGAAACATATCAAAAGTCCATTAGCGGCTTAGTGACAATTTACAAAAATCGTCTTGTGCCAACTCGCCAACATCATATTGTAGTGATATATTAAATGATTCGTAATAGTAGTAGTATTGGACGCCATACTGTTGCAGTTACTACTTGTTGAAAGTTTTACATTATGAGTACGAGATTGATTCTCATTAGAAAGAATGTTGATTGGATTTTTCTTATCCGTTTAGCTATGTTGTGCTATGACAAAGCTTGTGATTATGAACGTGGTGTTCTAGATATATAGATATTATAGATTTTAGCTTTATAGATACAATTAAACAATTTATTGAATCAAAATTAAACTCAGCTGATCTAGTTACTAATTCAAGTAGACAAAGCTCTAACTGCGTAAACGTGGCGGCCGTTTTATGTAATGTTTATTATAGTAAGACATACGACAGACGAAGTACCTATGATAAGGTACTGACTATGATTTTTATACAGAACGGAACTTTTTTTTAGCGTTGGAATGAACGAACTATTAACAAAAAAAATAAGATGTTTGAAGTTATAAGTCAGTGTTTACTGAACTGTGTAACCCATTTATGCTGTCGTATAAGGATTATATCATTATATAATGTACTTACTTGCTTTCTTATAAGGTTACTTTATAACAGTATTGGTACTAATATTCTGCTTGAAAAAATATAAACAATTTCGTAGATTATAATTATAAATGTTGGAAATACTTTTGTTGGTAATTTCATGTTTTCTTGAAACCGTCTTCGCGACGATAGATCGACAACGACTAATTGAATTTATACGCCACTACTTGAATTACCACCCGCTGAGGGGAAAGGAATTATATTTAATTCACCACCGTGGCCGATTAAACAAGCTATTGTGTTCCGATACTCAACATGAAATGTTCAGAAAATTAGGTGAAAATTTTGGAAAGGAAGTGTAAAATAATCTGCGTTCAGATTTCAATTGGCCACAGATAACTTATCATATTTTAGCTATTTTTTACGCTTTGTATTAGGAAGCCGCGTCCTCCTTGTTTTTTTTATGTCCTAATAAATTGGTAGTGCTGCTAAAATAACTTATGTTTTTATTGTTTATGTATTTATTAGGACATTATTTTTGGAGACCCGACGTTTCGAACACTTTTTAGCACCTACCTTTAGAGTACTCGTTAAATAATTCAGAGTTTTTGAAAAAAAAAGCCAAACAAACTTATAAAAACATGAAATTAGGCTAGACATATAGGTGCAGTTTATCATTACATATCGACTAGAATTTTTTTCGTTTATTTCGATGCTATGTTGAGATTACAAAAGCGTACGTGCTTTATTTTCTAAAAAACATTGTCTATGTTACAAGTTCTTTGATTTCAATGATAATTTAGTAGATATATTATCTATTGGAATACCACTGTATTTGGTTTGAATATGGCAATGATGGTAGAATTTGACTGTAGGCGATTTACTATTTCATTATCAGATGAGGGATGATTTAGGCAACGTTGACTGAAGTCTTGAGCGGGAAGCTTCCAGTTATTAAATTTACATATTTTTAATTATTATTAGTATTATTTGTAAAATAAAAACTTATTTAAGTAAACTTAAATAAGGTTTTATTTTACATTTATAATGTAGTTAGTTTTGAATGTGGAACTGTCAATTTTTATATTTCATTTATATGTTTTATGTGCAATAAAGAATATATATTGATTTTGATCATTTTAAACAGATTTAATTATATTAAGTCAAGGGTTTTTACTAAAAGTTCTCATTCTAGTGCTGTATTAAGATGTCGCGCGAGAACAAATCAAATGATACTAGTGTGTAAGAAAAACATTTTTACAATTTCTCACTAACACATATTGAAATATTATTTTTTCGTTTCCGTTTACTGTAACGCGGTAACGAGCTAAATTATTTTTTCAACAAAAGATAATTTCCACGAGTCACTACTAAATTGTAAACAAATGTACACAATTTGATATAGACAATTGACCAAGAAAACAATGATTCAATGGTTTCGGCCTCTCGCTAAATGAGGCTTACAAAAATTTACCTTACAAATTTTTACTCTGAATTCTAATTCAGTTTATGGAGCAGAAGGAAGTAGTTTGGTAACACTGCTTTGTGTGTTTTGATTTATCGTACTTATTCTGATTCATTATTTGTAAAATATTTTTGTTACTTCAAAGGTAATTACGGATTCATTTTAACTGTGACCTACTGCTACTTCTACAAACATATACTAAATTATTTCCTTTGTAAGGTTAATTTAAATTGACATTTATCTAATTTTTTATACTACTACCATTACTTCTACTACTGAGATATTTTTATATATGATTTAAGTCAAAGCAAGTTTGAACGAGACTACGAAACGTGAAGATTCTCCATTCTCCACTTGTTCCCTTTTGAGACATTTCCCGTCGGTGGAACTCAACGTTGTGGTTTATGTTATTGCTGGAGCCCCTGAATTACTATACACATTTTGATAATATATAAATAAGTATATGTAATTAATAGGTATAAAATATTACCACCATTTGCTTTTTACTCACCTCACAAGAAACAAAAGTCTTGGCACAACAATCTACGTATATTGGATATTTTTACATTCGTTTTAAACACCAGAAACTTAATGAATAATGATAATAATTAAATTTACGCTCTCTGTAAAAACACCAGGAACCATTTAACATAAGAAATAAAAGTTGAAACAAAAAAGTTCACAACTTCAATATTGTGTAACACAATCTATTTTATATAGCTTTAAGATGTTACTTCAATTCTATAATATGTATTCACATCAAGAATATAACAAAAAGATATATATTTATTATATATTTAAACTTTAATATCACTAAAGATAAAGGCTAAAGCGCTTTTTTTTAATAATGATTCCAATAAAAAACCACAATCGTTTTTAAGCTTTTCAATGAACCTTAAATACATTGCAAGCAGCGGAGGCTCTGTGATATAAATCCACGGTTTCATAATTATATCAGGTAGTAAGAGATTTCGCCTCATCTTTAACATATTTTAACATTTTTTGTTATTAAATTTATATAACTTATGATTGCTTTATATTATAATGCTAAGCAACAGAAACAATTTAGCTTTAGGTAACACGTGTTTAGGTAACACTTTCTGTGCAATTTTCCTTTCACGTTCAATACCACTCTTTGTCTTCATATCAGAACGAGAAAATGATTTAATTGGTTTTCCAGAGTAGCTCGCTCGCTTTCGCTTTCCCAATCCACAATCGTCGATTAAAGTCAGGCGCTGCTGCGCTGTGCTACGAAACCTTTTAAAATATAACATCCTTGTAAGAGACTTGTATTTATATCTTAATTTATATTTATGTATGTATATATCCGGGTAAAATATAGTATGTATATGTGTTTATATATGTTCTTGTATGTATATATTTTTGTATATGTATGTAATGTATATATAGTATATGTACTAATTGAAATAATAAATTAGATAAACATATTTATTGTCTTATGTGTAACATATATTTGTTTACATTTACTTGTAATAGTTTATATTTCTTTCTCACCTACCTCTTTCAATGTAAAATATTTCTTTTCGCCCTAAAGGTTATCTGGAAGAGATGGCTACTAAGTCATAAGATCGCCTTTTGTGTATTTTTTATCAATTGTATGTTATCATTTATAAGTAAAGAAAGAAATATATAATAAATATATTTTTTATGTAAAATTTACATAATAATTATGTAAATTGTGTGTAAAATGTAACCCCGATACTGTAAAAAATGAACAATAAAACGAGTTGATTGATTCATCTGATGTCTAATTTCTGAAGAAAAACATTTTGAAACAAGAATTAGTACAGAAAGCTAAGTAATAAATCAATGTTAAACTTTCTATAAGTCCGTCTCTATTGAAATCATTGCGTACTTAGTAACATCCAGAACATCCACGTATACCTGACATGGATGAAATATATTGAACACATGATAACCACATGTACAGTCGTGCACGGTTTAAATGCTACGATGGCTCTATGAAACATTAAACAAAAGACAATTTAATAAAGCACGCACAAAAATATTTAAATGAAATATACTTAATTTAAGTAATATATTTCAGCAAAAGAGTATAGTAGTCCCCTGCTATAAGTAGAAAATAGTGTGAAGCTATTGTTATTTTAAGTATGTCGAATTAAAATCGTTTGAGATTGCATTAAATCTTGTATAGAAAAAAGCTTTCGTTGACTAATATTGAAGCCTAATTAAAAGTCAAGTTGAAATGTGTTTTAGAGTTTTGCTAAAATATGTTGAGTGATTTATTACGAATTTAGTGAGGATTTACTGAAAAATTAAACTAAATTGTTTATAATATAATATACAAATGTTAATATAATTCAAATATGCTAATAATTTATAATAACTTCCTTATACAATATAATAATTTTCTCTTGAGTCTTTACACTAAATTTACACGGTTCTTGCGGTTCCCTTTGCCTTCTCAGCTATGCAAGGGATAAAACGTCTCACATTTTCCAAGAGCCAAATTATTCACAATCTACATTTATAAGCGAAATCGATGTCTGCTTGTAGTTGTAAAATATGTTCAATAGAATACAATAAAACGTGATTTTCTTATTAGAATTTTACCTTAATTACGGTGTGAAAAAGAAATGTATTTAGTGGAGTAAATCCCATATACCTACCACATCAACTTAAATAGTAACTTACTTCACCGTTGCCAATTTGGGTCAATGTCTTGTTTAGGGACACATAATATACGCGTCTACACTAATATTGCGTAATCTATTCTGAATTTTCCATTATAGAAATTAAAAAAATATTTTAAAACATTGTTAGTAAGTAAAGCCACTACACCACTACCACAAACACTGTTATGGCATGTTTAAATGTGTTATTCTTTACACGTAAAAATTGATGGATATCATTTTATTTTTAATCAGATTAACTGCTGTTTTAAATAATTTGAAAAAAATTAAAATAGTAAAAGAGCAGCTGTTAAGTTTCTTACCGCCTCTTCTCAGAACTGTTTTCCGTATCGGTGGTAGCAACATGTCTATTCGACGATACAGAATAATTTATAAAATATATTATAACGCAACGTCTGCCTGTAACGCGACTAACGCGACGGTTTCTGAGTCAGGGAAGATGGATTTTTCTATTTCCATTTTCTTCGCTCTGGCAACTAAGGCAAAGCGCGGCGTTGAGTTCCGCCACTCAACACGCAATGCCTCGAAAAACGGCGGAAAGCGGGGACGAAGTAAGCAGGGACAAAGTAACGGAGTGTCTTAACACTAGGTTCGTATTCGCCTACCCTGCCATGTGCGGGATAAACGCGTGAAGCTAAAAAAAAAAAAAAATGTAATCGATTTTTTTAATCATTCCTTTGACATGTACATTAATTTACATTATTTTTATATACAAAGTATTTTGTAGTAAGTTTCAATTGAACTAGAAGTAGTATAACTTGTTTGTGATTGATGTAGAAACTGTTATTTGTTTTCACCCCTGAGATAGACATGGAGTTGCACAAACTTTCCTCATATTAAGTGAAACGTAAAATGAGAACAATGTAAGAAATAAGGGTAATGTTCATTTGGATGTTATATAAATTTACCTTCTTTGAATACTTTTCGATGCTGTACTTGATACCTCTTATTCACTTCTCGTTCATATATATTTTACTATTTGTCGATATTGAATATTCTTCACATTTTAAGAAGCATGATGTAATAACAAGATCTTTGATATTAACGATTTTTATACATTTTAAGTCAAACGCTTTAAACCTCTGTATAATAGATTACGCAATTATTTCTATATAAATTGAGGCTCTAGTCAAATTAGGCTCTAGTGAAATAATAAGTTATTTTAAATAAACAATGGTTAAACTATATTTAAGACTATAACAATTTTTATTTGAATACAACGTACAAAATAGAAATTCTATCCGATCGTGGATCTATTCATAGAACATTTGAGAAAGAGCTTTATTCACGAAGCGCACAATGAGCGCGTGAGCTTTCAAAACAATATGATTTTTACTTTCATTTTATTTCGCAAATATACTCGTAATCATACTAGAGCTGAAAATATAGAGTATATATAGAGAAATATGGTGCGTATTTCTAGAGATTTTCTTATTCTGTTGATTAGTATGTTATATATGGCAATACGTGCAGTGTTTTCTGAGGCTACTTTAAATTAATATATTTTTAATTTAATGAAATAAGGATATTTCATTTACAATATTTAATAAAGTAATAAAAGGGGAAACGCTTCAACGAAGGAGTGCTTATTACCGCACTCAGTAAGTCAGTGTTATATAGAATCGTACTCCAACGCAATATAAGCCTGAAAACTCTTTCTAGTGAGAAGAAGTGTAAGTGTAGTGTATTTATAATATATAAATATGGAATTTTTACATTTGTGGCTTTTTCTCTTTACTAAGCTACTTTTTGAATAACGTCTACCTACACACCTTTCGTTAATACTAAGTACATAAAAATGTAAGTATTGTTTTAAATCTGAAAAAAAATACGAATACCACTTATGGAAACCAATACATTACGTTGTAGTTAAAAAAACATAGAAACATACATAGTTCTTCGTCTAAATTCTAACAACTATATACAAAATGGTATTATAATATTTACACAGTCCTCTTTTAATGTGAAAAAAATCCATATTCAGCAGCGTTTAAATTTTATTCCGTCAAAAATCGTCAAAATTATAAAACGTTAAATTTTCAGTACGTTTCTGATAAAAAGTTGATCTTTTTTATTTTATGAAGAATTTTAAGTGTCATGGTCCGTGATATGTACACGTTTTCAACCTTCATGGAAATCGGAAATGGTTTGAATTTATATATATTCGAAATATTATTGTTTATTTTACATGTTAATAACTTTTATGGATTAATTAATAAAAAAATAAAAACTTAGACTTACTTTGAAATGGACTGCATAAAATGTAATATTTATTTAAACATTATAACATATTTCCTTATATCTTCATGTACATGTCGCATTTTACAGGTTGAAATCAGTAATAGTATACCCTGAATACAGCTGTTTAATCGTTTTACAACAAATACATCATGAGTAGCACAATTACTTCATTCAACTATAGGTGATTGTAACGCAGAGGAGTAACATATGACTGAAAATTTTCCCTTTCTTTCTAACCAAAAGACAGGCCGACGTACAAAATATACATATATCATCTATTCCTATTATTCTATAAAAAAATTATGATTAATATTATATTCAAGCCTATACATTGAATTTACGTCCACAATATTATGATATATTTTACTAGAGCACGGTGATATTGTTCATAGGTATATGAAACAATACATTTAAACTTTTCTTAATAAGTAAACAGAGTAGGCCTTAAGCGAACCAACATACCCTCGTCAACATGACAAAAAATAAAATTTTTCAAAATGAATTAATGCGAGAAAAATTGTCCCGATTACTATAATCCTTTGAAAGGTTCCATTCCAAAGTGTAAGTGTAACATAATCAGTTTTGTCGGATATGTACCACATGACCGATTTAGTCTTCTATTTAGTAATATAAATGTTTTTGATGAAATTGTTCATTTAATTTTAAAATGGTTAACGAAATTGTAATATTTACCACCTATTTTAGTTATTTATTCATCCCACAAGCTTCGTTTCATATTGTGTTTACACAAATTATGCACTTCAATTATCCTAACATCACGCTAGTTGGAGAATATTCCTATGAAGTTGCTACTGTGAAATTAACTCATTTACTAACGGTAGTCGGTAAATACATTTTGGACAAGACAACTTATATCTACAACTTGAACGGGAGTACAAATGTGATTAGTTTTCAAGTATGAAAGTTTTGATTACAAATGTGCTTAATACTGTGCTTAATAATATTTAATATATATTGTAATTATTATGAACAATTATACACAATGTTAACATTAATGTGTTAGTGAATTTAAAAATATATTTGACACGATTTTTTAAAATATCAGAAAGAATAAACATTCAATTCAACAAGTAGGACCCAAGTAAAAGCCTAATGTGTTCTTAAAGTACATGTTCATGCTAATACAAAACATAAGTGTGATTAAGTAAATGTATACTACAGTATGTAGGACGCCAGGACGGTCCTCTTATATAGTATTGAGGACTGTCCTGGCGCAGAGGCGTAAGCGTCTGCCTGTAAACGCGACGGTTTGAGGGTTCGATTCCCACTCGGAGAAGATGGATTTTTCTAATTTCATTTCTTCGCTCTGGAAACTAGGCAAAGCCTGGCATTGAGTTCCGCCACTCAACACGCAATACCTCTAAAAAAGGCGGAAAGCGGGGACGGAGAATGCAGGGACTAAGCAACGGAGTGTCTTAACACTAGGTTCATATGGCCTCTGCAGTTCCCTCTGCCTACCCTGCAATATGCGTGAAGCTATAAAAAAAAAAAAAAAAAAAAAATAAAAAAAATAAATAAAAATACTACAGTATAGTAAATATAATGTAATGCATATTATCATGCTTATAGATCGTTATAGATGTAAGTAGAAATCAATAGAAAACAAGTATATATACATACGATGTATACATATATTATCGTTATTTGTTCTTTCGCAGCATCTTCGCATCTTATCAAATAAACTTGAACAATCGACCTCTTCTAAGAGATCCTTATCTTATTATTTACTTTAGAAACAAGCAGTGCCTAGATCTATCAAAACGGAAAAGGTACACTCGTTAAAACGAGGCCATTGTATTCTTAGTCCCTCGATAGACCAGTTAGTGGTAGATTCGGGTGTAACACAGAAATGCAAATGGTAGTGCTAATTGTGGCAAAGTCAATATTGGCAGAAAATGGAGCCCACTTATGCAACCGCTTACGCATGAAGCCGATGACGACTATCAAATATATGTAATACCTATTTTAATTAGATATTCTAATAGTGATCAACGTATTTACGCCTAGTAAAAAAAATATTACATTAGCTTTAGTACATTTATTGTTACTTTACATTACAAATGGGTTTTACTTATTTAAATAATTAAGAGGACCGTTGTGGCACAGAGGTGCAGCGTCTGCTTGTAAACGTAACGGCTTGTGAGACCGATTTCCATTAGGGGAAGGGGGCTTTTTTCATTTCCATTTTCTTCGCTCTAGCAACTAGGCCTCGAAAAAGCAGAAAAAAGACAATAGTGTTTTAACACTAGGTTACCACGGATCCTGCGGCTCTTTTTATCTACCATATTATTAGCGGATCAAAGCGTGAAGCTAAAAAGATTAAACAATAATTGAAATATTTTTTAAAGGAAACATAAAAATATTGAACACAGCGGGATTTGTTCATCACACATTCACGTGCATATCAATATTTTTTTTTTATGATTTCTTTAAGTATTTTTCTATCCTCATTGCGGATAATTGTTTTCGTAGATTCGGTCAACGTCTGTTTCTTGTACTTTTTTACTCTTCTAAGTTTTATACTGAACAGAACAGAACAGAGCAGAGTAGAACAGTGTGTCCGGTAATACGAAGTGTATTACCGGACTGAGGAAGATAAATATCACTTTTGTGAAGATATATTCAGTCTCTCTCTCCATCGAGATTCATATTACATTTTTTTTATAAATATTATTTTTTAATAGATAACTTATTATTAAATATTAAATTCAGCTTTGCACTTTATCGCATATAAAGTTGGATAGGCAGTAAGAACTCAAAGTGCATTAAAATACAAACACTGTTCCACTGCCTCATTACTGCTTCAGCCTCATTAACTAATGAGATGGAAATATAGAACGTAAAGGTATAAAGAAATTGTCATATTAAAGCACCCTATAATATGTGTAACAAAAAACATCGATATTATAAAGTTCAGTGATGCCTATATTTTACAATGCAGTCGCTCCATTTACTTATTTACCTCAGTAAATATAGAGCTTTTAAAAGCTTTTAGTCCCACACTCATAGATAGAGTAGAAATAGAACCACGCATTCTTCTTTAAATGGATAGTAATATCATTTAAAATTTAAGCAAATATGAAATTGGTTAAAGGTATTTTTCCTTATTATTATGTTAACCCTTAATTTGGCAGAGGTTCAATGTGTTATATATATGTAAAATTTATTTATATTTATAAGTTTAGGGTAGTAAGAAATACAGAAAAAATAAAAAAAAAATGTTACGACTTTCAGGTTTCCAGGAAACCAATGTTCATCAGAGTGAACATTGCCAAATCTGTCGAGAAATACCACTATATTGTAATGTTTACTGTGATGAACATAGTCAAATTAGGGTACACATTCAAACAGGTAGTGCGGTTTACAAAATATTTTTATTTATATAAAAAACAAAACAAAGACACAACAAAATATCTTTTAAAACGTAATAGAGCCTCTTCTAGCATTTCACCAAAAACTTTGTATTATTTTGTATGAAAATTGAGAAAAAAATTACGAGATTTTTTTCCGGTAACAAAACAGTCTTATATTACATTTCATGCAGTACACAGTAGTATTTTTTAGGCAAGATTTGCACCTCCCCATGTCTTCTTTTGTATTAGGAAAGTGGCAAATATTGTATGGGGCTAATGAGCCTGGGTAACTTAGGGTTCTTTATTGTCGAATTTTCAACGATAGAGTGAGAACGTACAGACCGGTTCATAAATCATGCCACTTACTCCAGCTCGCACGTAATTTTTGAATCCCCACTTGTTGGGTTTATCTTTCATGTACTGCTTTCTGTTGCCTGCCTTTCTTCCTTTATAAGCAATCATCATCTCATCTATACTAAATTTGTGTTCATTTTCTTGCAGCAAACAGTTTTTTCTTATTTTTTCTGCTATTGGTCTTACTTTGTAATATCTATCAGTATCTTCTAAGCTATTATCAGCAAAGTAGAAATCTACGAATCTGTTGATAGCGTTTTAAACTCATTAGATCTGCTATCGGGGCATTCCGGAATCCACTGCTCCAATAGTCTAGGTAACTAGGCATTGAGATAATACCCATAAGGATATGGATAGCTATAAAATCACGCATTTTGTCTTCTGTCACTTGAATAGATTTGCCAGTTTTTTGAACAGAGTATAGATTTGACTGTACGGTAATATCGGTCACAATGTCTGAAGAAAAAAAAAATATTAAAATATTCTAGGGAATCTGCAGTGGGCAAGAAAGAGGCATTCATTATAGTATGGTCTTGGTTTTCTTCAATTGTAGCTTGGTGACGGAAGGTGGCACTTTTTTTCCATTTATAAGTTAGTACGAATTTCGGAACTTTCTTTCGTCTTTTAGCCAGCACTGGAGTAATGTGCCTTTTGGTTCGAGTTTTCCTGGTAGCACTTTCAGGAGTTGATAAAGGGGCTTCAGACGGAAGAGATGGTATAGAAGATAAGGAAGGTATGTTCTCGTAGTTCGGTTCTATAGTCGGCGTAGCTGGGCAAATTTGTCGTAGAAATGGAGTCAATTGCAATGATGTTTCTGTAAAATCAAATTCAGGTGGATCGTTTCCAGTGTCATGATCTTCAGCATCTGGTTCAGGACTGCTTAAAATATGCATTCGCTCTAAAGATGAATCTAGAGATGGTGATGATGATGAAGCTAAACTTGGAGTATGCAGATCTGCCAATTCATTGTCCATGTCGGACCTATCACTGGTATCTTCTGAGGGAGCATGCTGTATAGGCACAAGTGAAAATATTTTTGCCGTGCGTCCATGCAAAGTATGCTGTTGGCAACAGAAAATACCAAAATAAGCAAAATAAAACCCATAACTTCAAAATGTTAAAAAAAGACATAACTATTTTGGATTAATTTATCATTAGGTATTTGGCATCGTTTACCGTGATGAACATAAGAAATTGTAGGTACTTTATAGGTTATTTGGCAATGTTCATCACAATAAACATGAGCTTTTGGCGGGTCATAAAACTTGAGGATTCACATAAAGGCACATAATTCACACACTAAAATATAACAAATAGTCTAGATAAGTTAGTGAAAGCATTAAAATACTTGAAACAATAGAAAATCAAGTAAAATCTTTATATTTACCTTGCGGAACATAGACGACCTGCGAGGCGCTGACATTTTGCTTTGACAATGACAAGTAAAAGTGTTGCCAGGGGCCTAGACTATTTTTTTGCTATTAAAAAATATTATATACGGTATGATTAAATTACAAAAATACTAATTTGGTGCAAAAATATAACGAAATCTTTTTTTTTCTCATATGTTTCTCACAGTGAACAAAATCAAATTAAGGGTTAAGTAAGTTTAGAAACTTAGAATGTAGTTTTCCATAAAATGTTGTAATTAATTAATAATATACATAACGAAAAATAAAATATTTTGAAAAGTCTTTCTTACTTCATAGGGAAGAACAAAAAGATTTAACTCAAAAAGCACTTAAAATGACGCTTTAACTTTTGCAAAGTTTGTACAGCTGTCTTACTTTCACTTAATGAGTGTATATATGTATATATATATATATATATATATATATATATATATATATATATATATATATATATATATATATATATATATATATATATATATATATATATATATATATATATATATATATATATATATATATATATATATATATATATATATATATATATATATATATATATATATATATATATATATATATATATATATATATATATATATATATATATATATATATATATATATATATATATATATATATATATATATATAGTAGTATATATAGTAGTAGTAATGAAGTAGTAGCATATACTGTATGATAGCAGGTAGAAAGAAGAAGCGTTCCCCACTTTGCACCTTTTTTTGTAAAACATTTTTTTAACATTATTTATAAATTATATATTTATGTATAAATCATCTAGGTTTGTATTATTATTTTTATTAGGTGAGTGGGTACTATGCCGACTCGGGACATTGAAATTGTGTTCTGACTGAAAGAAAGAATAAACATTGGAGAACGTATGTTATTTTAAACAGATATAAAAAATATAAACATATACATATAACACATATATGTAGATTGCGGTGCTTACTGCATAAATTGCTTTTCAAGCGAAAAGTATTTAAGTACACCAATTCATATAAAATCCGACGGATTACACCGTATAAAATATACATTTCATGAAAGAACACCGATACTCATACATACGATGAGGTAAAATATGAAGATTATGAAGATTACGAAATGAAAATATGTCTAAAAATAGCATAATTGCTCCGAGCTCTGAGTCACACTCAACAAGGGTGAATTATGTAAATTACAATTCGTTTTCCGGCTCAAAGTTGTTTGTTTTATTTATCTCTAATATATCCTCTTTGTATATTATTTAACCATGTCCTTTTTAGCTAAAACGTAAAACTCATTTATGCTGAAAAACCAGTAACCTGGTTATTTTTCAGGCAATTCCGCCACAACAATGATATAATTTTTTTTTCACTTTACAACTGTTGAAAAATTATATTATTTACTTTGTACGGAAAATAATTATATCAATGTTTGTTATTTAATATAAGATCGCTACGTTTAGTATGCATGTTTTAAGATCTATTTCTAATATTTTTAATTAATATCCATATCCACTTCAGTTGATCTGAGAACACAGTTCCTATTACACTGGAACTGGTAATGTTAAATAAAATAAAGTAAAATGGTTCACTAGCAAATAATAATAATATTACATAAACATTGTTTAAATATTTATTTTACTTCGTGAAATAATTAATTATAAACTAAAATAAGCAGTAAAATAAAAACTAATAACGTAATTTAATTATTCTATGAATATTCGTGAGCTCAAATGAAAATATAATTTTATTATTGAAATCCTGATTCTGAAAGTTATGATGTTAACATAGAATTACATATGAGTATGTTAATAATTAATTAACCTTTTTTACTTGATAGCACTCTACTTTAAGAATATCGTCATAGGCTTGGTAGCGTACAAATATTCGTAAATAACACAGATTTATAACAAAATTCGAAACGATGAAGAAAATATATTTACATAAAAACAATTCAAAATAATTGAAAAACTCACCAAAATTTAAATTAAACCTTTTGTATCTTGAGACTAAACAAATCTCCTCTCACTCTCACAATGCATACAGAAACGTCTTGAAATAATTTACATTGCGAATGTTGCAGGAGTAACAGAAGCAAAGCTCGTATTACTTAGGCTCAGAACTTTTTAATCTGCCTGAGGCATACATACGTTTCGTCACATTCCTCCACAATTTCATGTTCCAATTGAGTTTAAGTAACTCTATGTATAAATTTGACTTAAAATATCGGCTTAATGTGAGTCAATCTTGCTTACCGACGATCCCAATAGATTTCATAAAAGATTTTGACAACGTGACATAAGTTTAAACTTCTTTATAGTTGTCAATTGTCATAAGCAAAATTTTTCTCCGTGGAATACCTACAATAACGATATTGGTACGGAACTACGGGTATTTATATTTCATGTAAAATGGACTGTTACTTTGGTAGATTAATGTGTCAAGTACAGAGCACATCCGTGTAATAAGAACGAATGAAAATATAAATGGAGTAAACATATTTTTAAAGTTTAAATATCTTGGTAAATTTTAAAAACTTTTACATTTCCCACTTTATTTCTAATTTATTCGTATAATTAGTGATTAATGTGCTTTTCAAGTTAATGAAATTTATAAATAATTATGTCTTCCTCTTAAAATAAATCAAAGCTTAATACTATAAAAATTTTAAGTCAAATTTAATAAACAAACCATAATAAGACTGTAATTGTCATTCCAATGCAAGGTTTTCAGAGCTTAAAATACTGAAAGTACTTACTTAGTACAAAAAGGACGTAATGTTAGCAGTTCATGGTTGATATATTTATAGTAAAAACTTAAAAATTTCAAAAATCTTCGAACGACTGCTGTTGCTTTTATTTTTTCTTAAATATTTAATAATTTTTAAAATGTTACTTAGTAAATAAGGAATTTGCAAACTTCCAAATATGTTTCTTTTTTTAACTAAGCGTATCTTGCGGTTCTTTGAAACAAATGATCCCATCATTCTAGACTAATATTTGCTTACACTTATTACCAGTTAGCTTTATTACCAGTTAGTTTTATTGCTAGCAGCCAAAAAGAAGAAAGGGTACACAACATATTCCTCTACATTTTAATGACAAAACTCTAATTTCTTAATAATAATTTAAATAATTATTCAACTCTTTTTTACTTGCCATATGTTTTATTTATTTACTACTTAGATTATTGAAATAAAAAAATAGAAGAAAACACGACGTACAAATCTTATCTATAATCAGTGACTTTTACCAGCGGGAATTTTAGATTAGGAAGTCTTATTAAATAAGCAATTAAATAAAAATATGTTTATACAAAGTAGTTGCTACTTATGAAGAGTAAGAAATCTATATCTTCATTATAATTGTTTTAATCACGAAATAATATATATAATTTTGCTTTAAGCTAGTTAAAAATAAAAAAAAAAACGCTTTGATGAAGTTCTAGAATTGTATTGTATAAATGACCATCATATTATATATCAAAGCCATACAAAATAACAACGGAAGTACTATGCATAGAACGAGTTTTGCTCCATTAATGGAATTAAAAAGTTTTTAGTTCAGTGTACAGTGTACAGGTAATAATATTTGTCGTAGGTCGGTCAATTTAATTCATTACCAAAAGCTATTTGATTGTAAATTTTCTAAAACCGTTTTGACCTGAAAATGATTCCCTTCCTTTAAGTTATTTTATTTGTATTTAATTTGAGCACATATTTCTTTTTATTTTGTACATTTACATTAAAAATTAGTGTCTGCTTGTCATTTAGAAGTAACATAGTTTTTTCAACATTTTTATAATTCTTGTATGTATTTCTGTCTCGTTGTTGAACGAGTTTTATATGTTGTGAGAAAAAAAACACAATTTTTTTTATTAAAATGCAGTAGGAATACTTTAAATTAATAAAATAATTATTCACCAAACTATGTGTTAGTAAATACTCTTGTGTTACGTCATGCCTACACGTTACATTGCTTGAAGGAGCTAAATACCTAGATGACACTCTGGACTCCGCATCACAGCGTACGTGGAAGGTCCCCAACATAATATAGTTCGATGGTGCTCCCGAATGTGGGAAAACATCTTGAATAGTTGAGGAATTAAATTTAGAAAGAAATATGGTCGTCACTAGTACTATGGAAGCAGCTGACGAACTTAGAGAGAGGCTTGACGCACTATGGCGTCAATACTGGTGAACGGTGCACTAGGATGATCACAAAAGTGCAATCGCCTGATAGTCGACGAGGCCCTTACCACTTTGGTTCAATAGTAATGGCAAGTATATTCTCAGGGGCAGACGAGGTACTTTTAATAGGAGACTTTTAAACCAACTACCATATATAGATCGAGAGTACCTTTTTGAAATGTTTTACTGAAGGAGTGAAAACCTGTTTTGTACTTATAAAAGTCCCATGGACATTGTCTACGCTTTACGAGAAGTAAATCCTAGCATTTACTTTTCAAAAAGGCTAATACATTCCATTTTTATAAAAAACATCAAGCTAACGCCAGCGTCTGGAGATCTTAAAAAAACCTATACCTAACTTACTCACAAGAGGAATAAGAATATCTGATTAGCCAGGAATGGGGAGAAGAAACAGATTCGATGGTGCTGACTATTCATGGGGCTCAGGGCCTGACCAGAGATTCTGCTGTAGTCATTAACAGCAAATCGGTCAAGCTGCAGCTACATTATAGTGTTTTACATGTGGTCGTAGCAACATCGCGACACACCAACAGCTGCACACACTACAGTGACGGCAAAAATGATGCAGTAATAAGACTAATTTGTAATGCGACGAGCGCAACAATTAAAAGCATTGTGGAGTATAACTTGAAAATAGCCATGAAAGACAGGAATGCAGCGGTCACGACTTTCATTATAGTGGACATGACCTAATATTTAAGATATAAGTCACATTAAAGCCTACTTTTTACCATTATTGTGTGACCTCATCATCAAGTAGCCTTAATTTATTATATAATTTAACTTTATTTATAAGGCCAAAAATGGAATGTATAAATTTATGTAATTCGCTTATCAGCTATAATATAATAGCCTTAATTCTAAGTAATATTAAATATAAAAAATGTAAAGATAAGAGTTCATTATGATAAATATTAATTCTATATATGACGTATTAATGTTAATATTATCAATATTTATGATAAGAACATATACTATAAGTTAAAAAAGGGTACAGACCAAGAGTCAGTGACATTTAAAAAAAACTTAAAGAAAAAAAATAAAAAGTTAATGTGTGAACAATATAATATATTTAAGTTGTGTTTACTAAAAACAATTAAAGTAAAATAAGTAAAGTAATAGCCAGATATTATCAAAAATGGCTTTTATAAAATATAGAAGCGTTGAAATATATCTTATAAATATTCCTTATCACGATCTGTTGGGGATTCTGTTTGGGACAAATTAGTCTCTATTATGTCAAATCATGCTTTATTTATCTTAAATGTATTGCTGTGGATTTTTCTTAATTTTTTATATTAACTTTCTATGTCTAGTCTATGTCTAGTCTATGGCCTTACTTGCAATAATTTGTTTATATACAGATGGTACAGTACGGTACTGGTACGGTAGCGTTCGGAAAACTACGAAGTATCTTCTCGTCCAAAATACCTGAGTACCTCAAGACGAAAGTCTATAATCAATGTGTGTTGTTAGCGATGACTTACGGCACAGAAACGTGATCTCTTACTATGGGCCTCACAATGAAGTTCAAGGTCGCTCAACGAGCTATGGAGAGGACTATGCTCGGAATTTCTTTGCGAGATCGTGTGCGCAACGAGGGCATCCCAAAAAAAACAAAAGTTACCGACATAGCCCAACGAATTAGTAAGTTGAAATGGCAATGAGCAGGGCATATAGCACGGAGAACTGACGTCCGCTGGGGCAGAAAGGTCTCGACTGTAGACCACGTACCGGCAAGCGCAGCGTAAAACGGCCTCCTACCAGGTGACGGACGACTTGGTTCGAGTTGCAGGCAGCCACTGGATGCGAATAGCATTAGACAGGGCGCACTGGAGGTCCCTGGGGGAGGCCTAAGTTCAGCAGTGGACATCCTACGGCTGATGTGATGATACAGAATAATATGAATTTTATTTATACTTAAACTATATTAAATCAAAATATAACATGTTCATCAATATTAAAGCAAGGTCCCTATAATTATGAGAACTTACTAATTAAAACCTTTTTTAAACTTCACACAAATTCCTAAATTTTCATTTTCATTTAACCGCAAAATAAACCGAACCTGACTGATTAATTTGCTAATTTGCTTTGATAATTTGCGAAAAAGTACAAACCCTTATTTAATAATGTTTGTTTATGAGTTTGATTTTCTATATACTCCAACGTATTCCAGAGACAGACAGAGAGGTATAGAACACTCAAAATATTATAAATCTTTCAAAAGTAACACAAGTATAGCTCTTTAACATTTTATTCTAAGTGAAGTGGGCTCTGATTAGAATTCTGCCACAAAACATTTTAAGCGAAACGTTATTATACATCATCACTTTTCTTTTTATCATAGTAAGTATGAAAATTTACCATCATTTGTATTTAAATATCGTCATTTCTATTTAAAAAACCTTCATAAAAATGTAAACCATTGTTATGAGCTTCTTTAGGTAACTTAAAACGAAGCCGTTAAAATGAAACACACACAACTTTATCTTATATAACACATTGTTTAGTTTGTTCCTGAAACATGTAATGAAATATGTGTAAGTCTTGTTTTAATTGACTTATAAAGAACAAAAGAGGTTCTGTGTTTGATATTTTTTATATGTCTATCAATTGCGCAGTAATTTGAGAGCTTAATTTAATTTATTTAGCATTATTGATATTGCCTCAGACCGTCGGCACTGTGAATGTGCCAAAATATGGTGTTTATATGTGTTATTATCACTAGAGGAAGTGAACAAGACAGCGAAACGTTGAATATCACCGCTTAATATATAACATCTCGAAAACTATTAAAATACTTAATAAAAAATGGGCAGTTCTTGGAACTTTTCTTAATATTAAAAGTTTTTTCACTGGATTGTTTTATATAGCATTGAAAATGATACCGAGCTTAGCCAGAAATAAAAGATGTTATTGTTATAAAATTCTAAGAATTGGTTAATTTTTAATATCATTGTAATAATATTAAATTTAATTAAGTTCTGAATGCATACATATTCCTCTTGTGTGTAATAAGAGATATGATAAATGATGATGAGTCCATTATGGCATAGTGAAGACGATATATAGCGAAAGATTTTCTTTATCTTCCCTGTTTGTACGAGAACATTGATTGAAAGCGTGATAATTTCACGTATTCAAAAAAAAACACCTACTTGTCTTTGGATATTAACAAGACAAAATTAATTATATAATCGATAAATATATAAAACGTGGCGTTAGAACGCAATAACTCCCTAGAAGTGAATTTATACGTGACCTTAGTAGATGTGCATATTTAGGGTTCCATCCCTAAAAAGCAAATAGCGTAACTCTTCCAGGATCAACTTGATGGCCGTCTGTATGCCTGTCCTAGACGGACAGGCATTGATACGGACAGATAAGGCCATTTTCTTGAAATTACGAGGAAGAGTCAAGCTCAAATTAGTGTCAATGTTAAAGTCGATAATAGTTAACGCAATCAAATATATGATTGTTTATGCTTAATTTTTTTAATCTTTTACATAAAAAATTCCAAATCGCCAAAAATGAAATATATATCTTACATAGAAAGTGCATACGACCACAAGTTGACTGTCACAGTTTGTCTATTTTCATATGTAGTATTACCCTCAGTGGAATACCTAGAACCATGAAATTGATATATGAGTGCTCTTGGTGTGTGAGTGCTGCTCGCACTTGACTGATATTTTGTATGATTATTACTTTATTATTATTATTATTATGACGCTGGTTAAAATGAATACATTGTAAAACCTTTTCGCCTTCATTTGATATCTTATAATTTATTAATAGTCGCTAAATGTGTAGGCATAATTGAAATAAATTGTGCTAAATATTCTACATAAGTTTATCTTGTATTAAGTTTCTACAGAATCTTAAGCTTAGAAACGTATCGTTAGAATGGCAACGGCACATTGTAATTAGACAACAGAAAATTGGACTTGTAACGAATTAAGCCTCATTGTTAGAGGCAGATATATTTTTTCTTTTTTACTTCACACTTTATCTTGCTCACAACAGGGTAGACTACAGGAACCGTAAGAACTTATTATGAAGATACTCGGTTTCTTCGCTTTTCGCTTAATAAATTTCATAAAGTTCCAGCATTACTTTTTGGGATATATTTGTACATTTTAAAATGAAAAGTTTCACTGCCTCTCTATTTAAAATTTACCAAGCAATATGTTTTATTATACTACATTTCGAATGTTTTAAAGAAACTTTGAAAACGGATGTAGCGCACCAGCATTTTATGGTTGAAATGTTTTCATAAAATGATATACCAAAAATCTCCAAATAACTGCTATTGCCATTTAAATTATTTTATTATAAAACTAATTTAACACTTTTTACCACAACATTTCGAAATGAATATAAATTTTAACTTTGCGTGTCTAGAACTTGCGGCTCTTAAAAACTGTCCAATCATTCTAGCCTATTATTTACTCACTCTTATTGCTACCATACGTTGAGATGCATGAAATATTTCAAATGTTTGTAACAATTTGTTTTTATTGCTACTAACCAAAAAACATGGAATAGATATTGAGAAATATATTTTAAACAAAAATGAGCAATTTAAATTGTAATTCTTACATTTATAAAGCTGAAGCTATTTGATTTGATTAAACGCATGCGTGTGTTTTATTTCACACCTAGCTCCTAGTAATTTTCGCTTGATCAAAGCCACTGGTAAATGCTACAACAGCAAGATGTTTGAATAAAAATTGATTGGCAATCAACTCAACACGCAATGCCTCAAAAAAGGCAGAAAGCGGGGACGGAGAAATCAGGGACTAAATAACGGATTGTCTTAACACTAGGTTCCCACGGTCCCTGCAGTTCCCTCTGCCTACCCTGCCATGTGCGGGATAAAGCGTGAAGCTAAGAAAAAAAACAAAGAAAAAAACATTTTTATATTTATTTTATTACGACCTTATTAAGGTAAGTATGTGTACTTTTACATTTGCACGTATATAAGTACTTTTCATTAAAAGCAATTGTATAATCAAACCGAGATAGTGCCAACATAAATATTGAGACTATAAGAAAATTTAAATAACGTGAAAGAAATTACTTCTTACTAAGAATATGCTTATGCTACTGGTAAGTTAATTTTATAATCATCTAACAAGATGATTTTACGATGACAACATAAATAAGCTTTTTATTAAAAAGTTTTAGCCATCCTATTTTATTTCTCTTTAACATAATCAAACAGTCAAAATATTCTGCTTCTGAATCACTAGACATTTTTTGTATATCTATATAGCCTGGGAAGAACATAGTATATAGTAATTGCTACAAAAGACACCTAATGTATAGTACCTAATGTCCTAATGTAGAAACATAGAAGTGCAGTTAAGGTAAAATTAATAGCAAAATTTGTTCAATTTGTTATCCACGTTTAAAAATAAAAGATCTAAAACAGATCTATCTCTCTTTCTCTCTATTACAGGTAGTAAAATTATGAGATCTAAGAAAATACCATCTTAACAAATATTGTTACGCGTAAGCATTTTTGAATAACAAATGAGAGTAGAGTAGGGCCCTAAAATAGCTGATTTCCAAATGACCAGCTAAGAATATGGAGGTTACAACTTGGTTTCAAATATAACAATGTTTTACATAAGCCCAAGGAATGCCCATTCCACACCATGTAGATAGGTAATGGTAAGGTCATGGTCTCCGAATGAGGATATATTTTAATATGTTAGAACTAGCCTTTATTTTTACTTAGATTTGTTTATATTTTACTTTTTTAATTAATTTAAAATTTCGTAATCGATTCTGTTCCTTGTATGTTTTACTGCAATACCTTTTGTGGTTAGGATGAAATTGTGAGCTTAATATTATCACAGATGACTCAAATCTACTTTCTGGTAAATTTGTTTTTTCAATTTCTTTATGTGTATAATGAATACGTGTTTCTTAAAAATTCGACTTTGCCCTCTCAAACGACAGTTCTAGTATAATAGGTTTTTAAAATGCTGAATTGGCCCGAAAATATAAGTGTAATTTTCTTTGAAAATTGTAGAAGGAAGTTGTATCATGTACATGTAACAGTCATATAAGAAAAGCCGTGTTTAGTTCCTATAATAACAGTTATGTTTAGAGGTGAAAAGATGCTAATTTATTATTAAAATATCTTACAGGATGTGAGATGAATATTATGCTGATGATAAAAAATAAGGTGCAAAAGTTTTCATAGTATTTTCACAATGAAAACAAATATCGTAAAGTATTTAAAATAATCCATGTCACGCTTGAAGGTAGTATGAGAAATATCTGCCATTACTTTGTGTTTATATTTGAACTTTAATCGTTAATTAGAAGTAAATACAGATTAATCTACAATACTATCTATATACTAGGTGCAAATGATGATTGTACGAGTAGATGTTATTTATTTCATTTCCTTACTCTGTTAGAAGACAAAGCAATACGCATTTCATCGAGAATTTTTTATTTGTTGCCAAATTCTATCTATCTATGTATATAAAATCTGTGAAAATAGCATTAAGAGATAAAAAATACCAACAGCATTGTGTTACATAAATGCAATTTATTTTCCAAACAATTTATTGTCCTTCGTTATTCAATTTATGCAACGGATTTTTAAACTTATTTTCAAAAATATAAATAAATTGCATTACACTTAACGTTCACAGTCTCAGATTTTTAAAAGATAAATATTTTTCATAAAGAAACATCTTTTATCCAGATATTGTTTCCATTAACTGGTTCATAATAAATAATAAATTAATAATAAACAGACAGCTATTTTTAGTATAAATAAATTTTCAATAATCTCATAATAATAGATGATACAAACACGGAAGATCGCTTGAAACAACTGTTATAACTTCGAACAATAATAAATTTTATGCCAAATCACTTAAAAAGGAGAACACTGGATTCTCTATTCAATCCATCCTCGATTCATCTTCGCGACGCGACGTCAAGTGATTCATTGTTTACTTTAAAACTTTGCACCTCGGTTAAGGCCTTTCATTTATTAGAAAGTTTACCGATACTTGGAAGTTGACGATAAAGGGTTTATTAAAATATTAATATTACATAAACTGATAAGTAGATATGTAATTACTTTATCAGGCTTTGCCTTGATTCTGGATTTTGATTAGATTTTTAATTAATTTTGTTAATTAAATTTAATGAATTATTTTTATTAACATTAAAATTCTAAATTTAGCACGCGATGTTTCAAGTCCCGACATCTTCTATCCCGACATTTCCAATATACTCATATTGAAAATAAAAAAAATATTGAAAAAGAAAAATAAATGATCAAGAAAAATAAGTATATTCAATTAAAAAATACGGGAAATATCAAAAATGTCATCATATGAAACAATTTTGTACTTTAACTAAGGTACAATTGAATTCAATAAATTTATTAATAAAGCTTTGAGAAGCTTTGACAAAAAACGTCAATAAGGAAAACTCTGATCATCATTTTATACTCTAACACACGAATAAGCGATTTTATTTGTTGGATCATAATGTAATCTATAATTTCGATGAGATTCTATCCTTAACAAAAGATATACAGTACATAAACAATATTTATGACACAAATATACGTATACAATTTAAGATCACACAATATTATAATATTAATGATTCATTAATGCAACAACAAAAATTTTGTGCCTCTTTAAAGTATGCTGAAATTCTGGAAGTAATTTAAAAAGGGTCTTCAAGGGACTATTAATTTAAATCTATCTATATTTCAACATCATAACTAAGTTCAAAGTAAGAAATGAGAATCTCACGAAGCGTGATTCGACCTACACCAATCATTCAGATATGTGCGCCGTCCAAAGTTATAACTCCGAAATTGAATTTCCATTTTTTTGTAAAAATGATAACAAACTCGTTATTTCTACGCTTGCAAAATATTATTTTTGTTTACTTACTCGATCTGTTACAAAAATTTACGATAAGTTTTACTTACTTTTTTATCTGTGACAAAAATTTACAATGATTTTCCGATTTAACCAACACCGTCATTAAGGTAAATTTCAGATTAAATAATGATTTTATGATCAGTTATTACATTTCTCATTTTGTATTCATTCATTTTATGTTTTGTGGATCTTATTAATATCATAAAATATACAAACTACAATAATAATACATTGTTAGAAATCAGAAATATTTTGTATTATTTAAATAATAACATCAAAAGTCATGTAGACCATATGTTCGAGCACATTCAGGCAGTGACTTTGCGTAATTGCTCTAAGTAACATAATTAACTTAATAAGCATTTCAGTAATGAATATATAAATTAATATCTAGCATAACAAAGTCCTAGTAATAGTTACAAAAAATTAAATTAATTTATAACGTAACTAGAAATTCTAGAATATTAGCAATAATATTTATCATACATATCTTCACGCTCTATCCCTAGCGGAATAGTCAGAGAGAACGAAGTACCAAACGCTGCGGTCCCTGCATACCTTTTTCGCCTCGTCCACTGTCATTAACCTCTTCATGCATGCTCTCCGGGGAGACCTCATGCTTTTTACGTCCAGTATCTTGGATACTGTGTTTTTGAAAGTCAACCAAGGTCTCCCCTTACCTCTCTTACCACTCACTTTTCCACTTTTCCATCGCATACCTTTTTTACCATTCTTTCGACGTGCCCAAACCACCTGAGCACGTCTTTCTTTTATTCTTCTTCTGTAATACAGAGGACGGAGCTACAAATATTTAACATTATTATTATAAATCTAAGTAACTGTACTTTTGTACGAAAGTCAATGAATGTGTAGGTCAGAACCGTCTGTCTGTACCTTTTATTTCCTTTGGGTATACTGGGTCGTTACAATCCAATCTATTTTCCTCATTATAGTCTTTACGTTATCAAAGACCAGATGAGAGATATCAAGTCGTTTGAATATTCTCTATGAGATTAATTCGCTGGTGAACATCTTATAGTTTATTTATTTCTATTTACTTCCATAGGTGACAAGATTGATTTTTTATATCTATTATGAAAGAGAAATAGCGAAGCTGAAAATATCATATTAATAATTTGCCTACACAAACAAATTAAATTAGCTGCACGATTTATCTCGCACATAGCAGGGTAGGCAGAGAAATTTACAGGAACCAAATTAACCTAGTGTTTTCTGTTCCCATCCGCGCTTTTCGCTTTTCAAAGTATTGAACGCCGCTCTTGATTTAAGATAGATTAGCCTAGATTTAAGTGGCGAAAATTAAAAGTGAAAGAATAAATTCTCCCTAAGTGAGCGAACCCACAAATCATTGCGTTTATATGAAGAAACTTCTGCGGCACATTGACCCTTATCATTTTAGTTACATCATTTTATAAATATAAAAAAATCTAAAAACCAAACATTTTTTAAGGACAAAATTCACTAAAGTATTTAGTTTCAACATTTCAATATTTACTTGAAGTAAAGTGACACAAAGAAAAAATATGGCCTTCAAATTTGATATTGCGATCGCCATTATTTGTGTGATTAATAACTTATTATTGGTATACAGGGTTTCCTTGGCAAATAATATTTTTATGATAGTAACCTTTGATTTTGTTTGTTGATAAATAGGTTGTTTAAAATTTTACATGAAAAGTAAAGTTAACGATCACAAAGCTGCCCCATTGTTATTCATATTGATATTTAACTTACGTGAAATATCTGTGACTTCCATATTCTCAGCTGATCTTTTGGAAATCAGATATGTTAGGCGCTAATCTCTTATTTGTTATTTGAAATTGGCGTCTTTTACATCTCATAATTTAACTGTGATCTGGAATAGATCTTAAATTTTTATGTGTAGTTAAAATGTCTTACAAATGGAACAACTTTTGCTAAACCGGCGTTTCATTATTACATTAGGTGTCTTCTGTAGCAATTGTTAGAACCAATGTCCTTCTCAGACTTAATTGATATACAAAATAAATAAACTGTACAGTTATTAATAAGATATCTTTTTACTGTAATTTTATTAAGGAGAAATAAAACTGTTGTGTGTCGGTTTGTGCGTGAACAATGGTTTAATATTTCTGAAGTTTAGAACCTGTAACAAAATGAGTGGGTTTTTTTCTATCTGGCTTTATCTCGGACTGTTTGCCAGGATCTTATCGACTCATCCTACTCCACCTTGCAAAGTCTTAAGCAACTTTGCGGTTAAATCATTGGCTTCCATATCTTCTTCTTTTTCTTCTTTTTATTTAGGGCGTTAAGTACAGTTAAGTACAATTCACATTGAATGGAGAACACATAAAATTATCACGATTAATATTAATAATCATTTTTATTAAAGAATTTATTAAGATCTCGTTTTATATTGCTTAATTGAATCGAAAATATTGGCGTAGTCGCTGGACTTAATAAAGCTCTACTCACAACTAGTGACTTGATAATAATTGTGTTAACACAAAAGCTATAAACTTCCAGGCAGATGATAAACGATGCGACTTAATGGTAGTTTGTGATGGGATATAACTATTTGTTGGTTTGCTATTGAATGCTGTTTACTTTCAGAATACGAATACAGTTATAGGTTATTAACTTTATTTTTAGTTTTTATTTTGACAATCTTCATTCATTACTTTAATTACAATAAAGGGGCTTCTTTAAACCTACACTTGGGTCACAAGTCCCAAGCGCTGCTCGGAGCTCCTCTTCCTACAACACCCGCCCGGCACCTGCACGGTGAATCCATGGAATGCTAAGTTGTTTCTTCTCTACTTTGGCTCCAATCTAATCCATACTCTTTTATTAATTATAAAGTTATATTCTTTTTATATGTTATGCGTCATTTTTTATACAAATTTCTTGTCGATAAATTCTTGTAGGGATCACATAAAAAAACGAAAAGAATCAAAAGTATAAGGTTACAATAGGGATATATTCTTCTAGGATGCACCTCCAATTTCCTCCAATAGATTTCTAATTTTCAGATTTTGTTGCAAAAAGTTAAGAAGTTTCAATCATTACACAATTCACTTAATGATAGTTTATGGAAGATTCAACAAGAAACCATTTGAGACTTGCCTTGCAACTACTCTTTGTATACAGGTTTCTGTATATTTTAACAATATAATTAAATGGTTTTATTATTTTAAATTTAAATTTAATACCTAACATTACTAGAACTCATTTAATAAAATATTTATGTTGATGAATTTCTTGAATTTCCCATTTACTATTGCGTTGTTTTTATACTAGAATTTATATGTGAGAATTAGCTCTGGGTTTATCCTAAATTCCTAAAGCTTTTGTATTTGTGAAAATTTTCATACAATTTTACAAAAAAAAGTCCCAATATAAAATCTCTTTATTATGTATTGGGTTATTGGCTTGATATTTTTAGTTGTGTTCATTAACCTCCATTACAAAATAATAAAAAGTTAGTAATTTATAAGAGAACCTCAGAAAGAAAACATCACACATTTATATTTGTACTTGCAAATTTTTTTGATACGAGCGCAATTTGATAAATTAAATGAGAAATGTCTCCGTGGATTACCACAATACTGTAATTGGTACGGAATCCTCGGTTCAAGAGTACGGTTCGCACTTGACTGATCTTTTGTTTAAAGCGCTTTAAACTATTCCATAAGATTGCTATAATGTTCGAGCGCTGCTATAACTATTTAATCATATGCCCATTGAACAGAGAATTGAACATAGATAAAATGTTCAATATATATTGAAAGCAGGCTAGATGCAGGGTATCATTTATTATGTAAAAATGTTGTTGAACAAAAGGTATTACAACTTGATCATTTGCTAAGGCTGAAGTTTAATTTTACCAAATAATAAATTATGACTCTTTTGGCTGTTATTTTCGTCTACTATTTGTTTATAAATATTTTATGAATGGGATCGTAGAGATAACCTATGACTATTGAGCAAGTGACAAATATACTCAGCGAGCATGCCTACTAGACCAGGACCATTTCAAGTCAACGCAAGAAAATATCACAGTCGCTTGAAGCCCAGGAGTAATTATCGTAGAATCCTCTATGTAATTCTTATTCCAGTTATTTGCAAACACTGGCCTAAGTAATACTTCTCAACATATGAGAATGACCGGCCGAGCTTAGAAGTTTTGATAACTTTTTTATATGAAAATGATAATATTTTTTTTATAGCTTCACGCTTTATCCCACACGGCAGGGTAGGCAGAGGCAACTGTAGGAACCATACGAACCTAGTGTTAAGACACTCCTTTGCTTAGTCCCTACTTTCTCCATCCCCACTTTCAGCTTTTTTCGAGGCATTGCGTGTTGAGTGGCGGAACTCAACGCCGCGCTTTAAATAAAATGGATTGTTACTTTGGTAGATTAATGTTTCAAGTACAGAGCATGCCTATATGAAAAGAACAACTAAAAATATACAAGAAGTAAAGATATTCTAAGAATTTATTTTTTTATATTGATATTTTTTAAAACTTGTATTTTAATTTTTCAGTTTCGTTTTAAATTAACATAAGGATAATTACTGATTAGATAGCTTTCCAAGTTTATGAAATTTATTAATATTTTTATCAGTTCTTCATAATTAACCAAAGCTTAATAAATTATGAGTTAAAAATTTAATGATCTAACCGCAATGTGGCTCTAATTGTCATTGCAATAATACTTTTCAGAGGTTAAGTTCACGTAGAGTATGTTGTTGTTAACATAGATGAACTCATATAAAATGTTGAACACAATTTATTTCAACTACGTTCATTCCTATATTCCTATTATATAAATATGTTCGTAAAACACACCTAGCAAGTGCTAATTACTCGAGCTTTTTAGTATAATGACTTATCAAATATCCTTCTTTTTGTGAACTTCGCTTCGTAACCATTTTCAGCGTAACATTTATTGTGGTTTCCAAAACTGGGCGACGCTAAAGCAGAAACTAGTTAATAGTTTGGAATGAGTGAATATAAAATAGCCTTAAAGGCAACGCTGTCGCTTTATTTAAAATCTACCAAGCAACTTGCTTTTATATCCTACATTTTGAATATTTTAAAGATGACATTTAATGTAATTATATATAATCTCAGTTTTAATATTTTTAGTTAACATGTGTAACTATGTCTGGTTGTTTTTTTAGTACTTACTGCTAACACTGATTCCTTATAATAATATATAAAATATTACATAATTTTATAGGTGACAAGTATTGAACGCGACATGTCAATATCTTTAAAGTACCCTTTCATAGAACAATATAGTAAAGATAAAAACAAGATAGCCGACAAAAACAATACGAACGTACAAAACCAGCTGACTTGAACAAAGATTAAAGATTGTTACAATCACATAATAAATAACAAAATGTAACTTATACGGGGACTCTTCCACACATAAAGCGTTAAAGAAAAATATCATCTTCTTAACAAGCGACAACTTAGCTCACACAATTTCCGACCAAAATGTTATGATAGATTTATTATGTAGTAGTTTATTTCACTTTTACACTGCTGCACTATAGATAACAGTTTATATAAAAATGAAATAATGTTTTAGAACAGTAACTAATTCCGACTTTCAACATAGCTACAATGCTAATATACAAATAACATTGTAGCTATGTCGAAAGTCGGGTTTAGTTCTGGTAATATATGTTTTATTTAATTGTAAACAAATACTAGTGTGATTTATTATTAAAGTATCTCCTTTAAAGACGTGGGAGATATAAAAACGTTTATCTATTTATGTATAAAATAATCTGTGAGAGATAAAAAATAACTATTTTATTTTATTACATACGAATGATTTAAATCGTTCAATTGAAACAACGGATATTTTACTTATTGTCTAAAAACATAAATAAATATTAATATAATTTACGTTTACAGTCTCAAATGTTTACAGGATGAACATAAAATTTTGATGAAATATTTTTCATCAGATCTTGATACCTAAGAGAAGAGGTCCATAACTTATAAAAAAGAAAAATATTTTTAGTATTAATAAATTTTAAACCATCTCAAAATAACAGACAATACAAACACGTTCGCTAGAAATAACTGTTATAACTTAGACCAATAATAAACTTAATGCCTAGTCACTTAAAAAGGGGAACACCAGATTTTCCATTCAATTCAGGATGAATTCATCTTCGCGTCACGACGTCAAGTGATTCATTGTGTACTTTAAAACTTTGAACCTCGGTTAAGGTTTAAGATTTGTAAGAAACTTTACTGACACTTGTAATGTAAAGGGTTCATTAAAATATTGGTATTATATCAAACTGATAAGGAAAGATGTAATGATTTCATCAGTCAATTTGAAATATCAGTTACATTTAAAAAAATCTTTTATGTAGTAAGTATGCCTACAATTTTTTTTTTTAGCTTCACGCTTTATCCCGCAAATGGCAGGGTAGGCAGAGGGAACTGCAGGAACCATAAGAACCTAGTGCTAAGACACTCCGTTACTTAGTCCCTGCTTACTCCGTCCCCACTTTCCGCCGTTTTCGAGGCATTGCATGTTGAGTGGCGGAACTCAACGCCGCGCTTTGCCTTAGATGCCAGAGCGAAGAAAATGTAAAAATCCATCTTCTCCGACTGGGGATGGAACCCAGTAACCGTCGCGTTACAGGCAGACGTTGCGCCTCTGCGCCACGACGGTCCTCTACCTACAAAATAAAGGAGTTTAATAAAATTATCATCAAAGCTTTGTGGTAAAAGAGGTCAATAAGAAAAATTCTGATTTTCATTTTTTACTCGAATATACGAATGAGAAATTATATTTATTGAATGATCGTTTTATTGAAATTATATTGTTAAAAAAATTAAAGGAATTAAAGGCTTAGAGGACCGTCGTGGCGCAGAGGCGTAAGCGTCTGCCTGTAAACGCGACGGTTACTGGGTTCGATCCCCAGTCGGAGAAGATGGATTTTTCTATTTCCATTTTCTTCGCTCTGGCAAACTAGGCAAAGCGCGGCGTTGAGTTCCGCCACTCGACACGCAATGCCTCAAAAAAAAAAAAAACGGCGGAAAGTGGGGACGGAGAAAGCAGGAGCTAAGCAACGGAGTGTCTTAACACTAGGTTCCCACGGTCCCTGCAGTTCCCTCTGCCTACCCTGCCTTGTGCGGGATAAAGCGTGAATCTAAAAAAAAAAAAAAAAAAAAAAAAAAAAAAAAAAAAAAAAAATTAAATATAAATATATAATATGTATATATTTTGAGCCATACTTGGTGTTAATGATTGTATACTAAACAAGAACACAATATTTATATAGGTCTTTACGGAATCAATTTATCAATACAAATTTCATGATTTTTTAAAGTATACTGAAAGTAGCTAACAATTATAATCTGTTTTAACATCATACATAACTAAATTCAAAGTAAGAAATGAGTATCTCAAGATCACGATTGAACCCATAAAAATTATTCAAATATTTACGCCGTTCAAAGCTAGAATTTTCAAATTGAATTTTCATTTTTTATAAAAATTATAACAATTCGTTAAACCTGCGCTTGTAAAATATTTTGCTTGGAATGGTTTCGTAAAATAAATAAAATAAAAAATAAAAGGTTTCGTAAAATATATTAAATTTTTGCTGCAATTACGCATCAAAGTCAAATAGACACGCCTGTTTACATACCTATTTAACACAAAACAATGTTTCAACTCGACCCGTAATCACTTAGCACACGTGAAAAATGAGCACAATATAAAGTTGTTGTTATCATTTTGTTATTATCATATCGGTTCATTATTACTCATATTTTTTAAATTACAATTGATAATTATAAAGAAAGTAAAAAAAATATTAGTATTTTAGTATATCTTCATAAGCAATTTTTATTAACAAGCTAAGCTATAAACATTATTTCCGGTTAAGCTTTATGTTCTCCAATTTTGTAAATATACAAAATTTTTTAATAAATTAAGTACGGTGGCAGTGGAGGATGCAAAAAAAACCAAAACTTTAAACTTATTTATTAAAAAATTATTACATTCTAAGTTATAACTAAAAAGGTGACTACTTGCTCGATGCTAGAGACAAGAGTGTCTTATAATTGAAAATTACTTATTAATATATAGTTGAAATTGTATTAATTAAAAGAATACATGTAAAATGCTTTTGAGTGTTAAATTACTTGCCGCTATTATTCTTAGATCTGATACAATATTGAACAAGTTATGCGGAGCCTGACTAATTGAAATTATATTAAAAAGAATACATAGAAAATGCCTTTAATTGTTAAATTACATGCCGCTAAAATTCTCCGATCTAATGCAATATTGGGCAAGTTATGTGGAGCCTGACTAAGCGATCCCAGGGTAGTGTGGGAACGGAACAAATATGTCAACATTTAATAATATCAAAAATGATATCAAATTCAATGTGACATAGTAAAAAAATATATTTAATTTCGATTTACTATAATGTTGCACAAGATGAACCATTTGGCGTATCAATTTAATTAATTAATATTTTTGTTGGGAAATTTGCTAATGCAAGTTACGACCACTTAAGATTTTGCCAGTTACAATAACATTACTACAAGTTACATTTTTCCATATAAGTTATTTTAAAATTAATATTTACTATAACATGTATTTATTATATATGTATTTATAACCAGATTATGCTAAAACCGATTGAAGGGCATCCACTTCACCGTCGCGTTAATACAATTTCCTAAAACAGACGTTTCCATCAACCGTTAACGTTACAACCGTGCTAGTATTTAAAATTACTAGTTTGCTAGTTTTTAGAAAATCAAAAACTAAGCATTATAGCAAGTTATTAGTTTTAATATAACTTTTCAAAATAGCGTCCATTTACATCAATACATCGCTGCATTCGATGGAACCATTGAGAAAAGCACCTTGCCCACTCGGCCTTAGGGGTCTCTTCAACGGCGTTTTGAAACGCAGCCACTGCTTCTTCGGCGTCCATAAAATGTTTTCCTCGAAGTTTTTCTTTTATTTTCGGGAATAAATAAAAATCGCAGGGTGCGAGGTCGGGGCTATACGGCGGGTGACCCAGTAATTCCACGTCTAAGGTCGCCAAATAGTCGATCGTTTGCCTGGCGGTGTGCGACGAGGCATTGTCGTGATGAAGGAGGATCCTGCTGCGAGGTCGTTTCTCTCGAACTTTTTCCAAGACAAGTGGCAAACAGTTGTTAGTGTACCACTCTGCATTAACCGTTTTCTGATCCTCTAAGACAACTGTCGCGTAATGACCTGTCTTTCCTAAGAACGAGGCCACCATCTTTTTTCCAATACTTCGACCTCTCTTCACTTTAGTTGGCAACTCTTCGGAAGGAAACACCCACTGAGCAGACTGTCTTTTTTTATTGGTTTCCGGATCATAACAGTAAATCCAGCTTTCGTCATCCGTTAGTATGTCGAACACAGCATTTGAGTCACCTCCGTTAAATTTTTGGGTCATTTCTCGGCACCAACCAACACGGCGGAGTTTTTGAGCCTCGGTCAAATTATACGGTATCCAGCGGGCACAAAGCTTCCTGACCGCTAAATGTTCATGGAGGATTTTGTGCACTTGACTCATACCTATGCCTAGACTTGTCCAAATCTGCTGATAGGTCACTCTTTTGTCAGTCTCTATCATACGCCGCACAACACTGATATTATCTTCAGTCGTCGCTGTAGAAGGCCGTCCCTCACGCAAATCATCGGTGAGATTAGTTCCACCACGTTTGAATTCATTAAACCAGTTGTAAACTGTGGCACGAGATGGGGCTTCATCGTGAAAAGCCAATCGAAGTTTATCATAACTTTCTTGTTGACTTATATGACACCGAAAATCATAAAAAATCATTGCACGAAAATTTTCTCGGCTTAAATTCATTCTGACGTGCACCTACAATTTTCAATTTGCCGCCAAATCGTAAAACAACTGACAAATAAATGAAATGGATACTCAATATTATTGGTAAAGAGTTCTATTTTCAAAATTTAAACTTATTTTTTTAATTTAATGCTTTTAAGTTGCCAGTTCTAAAAACTTTCAGTTTGGCCCTCGTATTTCATACGTCACATTATAATTAAACATTATCTAGTCAATTTATTTGTGAAATTTAAACTAAGATGTCCAATCTAACACAAGTTTAACTGTAAATGTCAAAAGTCACTTTAATATTTTTTTGTGTGCTTTTTTTAATGCTGACTCGGCTGTATTAAAAGCATAATATCTTATAATATTCTTTAAATACATACTTTACATGACTCATACATGTGTTTTAAATAAGAATGCTATTCCATAATTACATAGTATGGACAGAGTAATATTGTTCGGCTCCGTATAAGTCGATAAGCATTGGTTAATCCAATGCTTACCGACTAGACTCCAAAAATATCCACCTAAATTATTAAAACTAGACAGACTGCTGGTTTAATTTATTTAAAGAAATACATACGAAGAGTTATGCTAAAAAATTGCAGAATAAGAACCTCCACAAAATGATTGGCTTGAATATGATTTCACTTACTAAAATTTTATTGTAAGATATGCTTGCAGCAACAAGTTATTATCTCAAATAAGTATTTTATCTAATCTGAATCTAATATACGCGTCCTTAAATTTCGTAAATTTTTCCAAATTTCTCTATACGACAATCTTGCTATATAGCTAAATCAATACTAATAGTCAAGTAATGAAAAATCTATGAAATTATTGTCATACGGAGTTAATGTTCGATAATACCATTGTATTAAATTATAAAAGTGTAACATTGATGTTCACCAAAGCATCTGTTGAGTTTCATTCCAGCTCCTAGATCTTCTATTTCAACAACGAAAATAGTCAATTTCAGATTCAATTCAGTTATTGGTATACCAATATTTATTTAAATGTAGATGATAACTAAATATTTATTTATTTTGATACTAATTTAAGATTGAATCAAAAATGTATTTCATTTGTCGTCAGAAGCACAGATTGAAATTCATTTGCTTCTGAATTATGCTTCTATTTTTACATATTTTTAATAATATATTATTTCAATTAATCAGATATTTCAAGTTATGAGACGTTCGTTGCCAAAAGATTATATATAATTCTGCGCTCTTCAGAATATTGTAGTTAAATTGGAATTTGATTGAGATGAAAAATTTTAATAACGTTTATAATTCTAGTCTCCTGTCTCTGTATTCATTTCAAACAATTATAAAAATTAGGAAACTTTCGTTCGTTGTAGGCATTGATAATATGTTTCTTCTATATATTTTAGTTATATATAACATTTAAGTTTAAGTGCCACTTCCAAGATAATGTTTAAACATAATTGATTACATTGATTATGCTTTGTAAAAACTATTTACTAAAAGATAAAATCTTTCTGTTTTTCATATTTTTTTATTTTAGTAAAAAGTAACTTAATAAATAATTAATCTTAATATTTTAATAATTTTTCTGTGTCCATTTTAGTAAAAATTTTTGTTAAGCTTGTATTAAATTGTTTTATATGTCATATATTTTTTATCTGTATCGCATGTCATTCTTAGGCAAAGCTAACGCCGTTGGATTACGTTATATTGTTCACAGTGTCGTGTTTTAATGTGTATGTCATATGAGATACGCAAATTGTAATTCAGAATATCGAAATGTAGAAATTCAAAATTAATTATTTCATAAATTTGAGCTACTCAAACGTCTGTGTATTGAAAGCGTATTAGAATTTAGATGACATCATATGATTTATAAAAATCCTTTTGTACCCAAATGCCGTGAGTTGGAACGTTGTTACTTAAAAATATTTGAACGTTTTCTGATTTATTAATATTTTATATTTCTTAGAAATATTTGTTATACAACTACAACAGATCACATAAAGAAACTATGTATGTATGTCCAGCTAAACTATGTGCAATATAGTAATCGCGTATACATGGAAATCGAGACATTTAATTAGTACAGATGATCTTAAAGTGCACGTCAACGATGATACAGATATCTACTAACAATTGAGTTAAAAAATACATTTTATAGTCGTTTATTATTTTATGTCCTTAGTCCCTATAGGATTGAAGAATAAAAATGCATATTTCCTAGGTTTACTACACTTCTTAGATTGATGTAAAATGTACATAGCATCTTAGCGACACTCTCGTACCTTATCCGCAACGTCTCATACCCCAAAACTAACTCAAAGGATTATGGACGACATGCAACTACGAAATCTCTTAATTATTGATTAATCCTATAATAACATTAAACAAATCACTTTCTTAGCTTTTTCTAACCGAATATCCAATATTTAAAAGCAAAAATATGAAACCTTTTCATTATAAACTTCAAATTTCAATCAGTTTCGATACTGATCCAATTTATTTCTAACTTTAATTATTTGTTTTATGAGTTTTTAGTTACGCGATTTATGACAAATATTCACAATTTATTTTCGTAGTCGATAGACGTGATGGTTGATTTCAGATTAAATTATATTTTTACTTAGCTATTTTGTTTCTACTGCAGATTCATTCATTTATTTTGTACATGGCATACATAACCAACACACAAATAACTGTGCATTCATCAGTATGGAAGTCGAAACCTAATTCAAGTTGTCATAAAAATCACGGTCACCTCAACACTGTTCCACTACTCTACGTCGCAGTCATAAGTTCTCACTGCCAACTTTGTTGTATCAAGAGGACACACACGTGATCTTCTCTCTCAATCTCCGAGGGGGGAGAGGGGATATGGCTTCCTGCCTTCTGGCCGTAGTCTCACACGGCACCCATGACCATGGTCTTTTGGTTAGACTGTTGCCCTATATCAAGAGGAAGCATCAAGCTATGTTTTTTGTAGTCTATATTTACTTGCGTATCATATTCATTTCTCAAATTGTGTTTATAGCATACAATTGTAAAACAATATTATTTCTACCACTTACAGAATAATGTAATATAGTTAATTTCTCAACATGGCTTTGAGAGCCAAATAAACATACTATAGTAATTAACCAATATCTTAGACATACTATTGACTAATAGATCAAAATAGTAATTGACATATAAAACAGTGAACAGATTTCAGCAGCTCATTGAGGACAATACTATCATTTGAAGTTACATCCTAACTATAGAAATCTATGTTGCGATTACGTGATACATGTTGATTCCTTAATTAGGCATGAATTGAATTCAGGTGTAGAATGGATTGATTTCATTGGCTTTAAGCATCGATATATTTGGTAAATATATCGATGACCTATAAATAAGATTTTAATAATAAACATAAGAAAAATCGTATTTTTGTGTGAAAATAGTAATATGGTTCAGAGAAATTACCAACAGCATAGTTTTTATAGTTTCAGTAAGAAGTAAATGTAACATACTGAAAGACAGACAGATAGATATTACGAATCTATTAGGAAACTGTTTTTTTTTTGTCGTATAGCTACATTAAAGTAACCAAGTCTAGTGGTTAGAGGTTAAAAAGTGCAAAGAGGACACATGCAACGTCTCTATCAGGGCTTTGTTAAACGAAAAAAGTTACACTGTATAGTACAACTAAACGCCAATAGCAATACCACGTGTGAGATTTGATCCCACAACTGCTGTATAACAGTCTGACGCTGTGCCGTCGCGCAAAGAAGGTTCCTATAAAAAATATGAAACTCCGTGAGAAATTAAAATAAATCATGCAGAAAATCTTTAATATTATCTCGATCAATACTGATAAGCATTTATATTGAAGAATTTATTAAGATCTCGTCCTTATACTGCTAGGTAGACTGAAGATAGTGACGTAGTAGCTGCACTTAATAAACCTCTACACACAACTAAGCTGTAAAAGCTGGAGCCGTAAAAATATTTTTATTTTTTCCTATGAGTTCGAGGTGTACTATACATATATTCATAGTAACGTAAAGATTTTATTTCTTTTTCCATTTCTAAAGATATACTAATTCATTAGCCAAATTTGAAAAACGAATATCATATAATCTTAATATAAATAGAATATGTAATTTTTAACATAATCTTTCCTTCCAGTTTACATATTTTGTTCTTCTTGTGTCTTCAAAAATATGTGAAAAAATAAAAAAAAGCTTTACTGACTTTCACGGATATATGGATCGGGGTCGCTCTTTACAAATATAGTGTTGATTTCGTTGGTTGGTTGGTAAGACCGTGGCTTTGCCACCTAAGCATATTATCTTGAAAGTGAAACGATTTAAAATTGTTTTCACAACCATTAGATTTATGTTAGTGCTTGCATAAAGTCTTAATATTAAATATTAATAAATTCGATTCGATTGTATTTTTGTAGATGCCAAGTAGAAAAACTGTATGTTTATTATCTATCAGATTATGTCTCTGCTTGAACTGAAACGCTCATATTTAAATGCTGTTAAGTATTTAACAATACTATTAAATCATGAGATTTAAATCGTTGGCATGGGCAGAAGTTGAAAATATACTTTATATTTTGGTTAAAAGCTTGAATGGAACTAAGTTCAAAGAACATTCGGTTAGGATAATATAGAAATCGATATGATTTAAACTTACAACGTTAACTTACAACGTTAGCGTACTTCCTTTCCAGTACGAGCCATTGCTTCAATTGACATACATTTATCACATTTTAGATCTTATTTTAGAAAGATTTTAATCTTTAATATTACCTTATTTTATAGTGATATCTAACTACAAAATTCAACGATGTACTTGTACCATTTACAATCCGTTTGATAATTGAACCCGTAATTAATGTATTTAAAGTTTGAAAGTCCATGTTATATGGACGCTAAAAAGGTGTTATATGGATGCTAAAAAGGTAAACTATATTTATATGAATAAATATTGAGTACTTAGCAAAATATCCTTTTGCAGTATAATTTGATAACAATATACATTTTCTTGTCGACGTGATTTAGTTGTCGTGGCGGGAAGTTTATTTCCAACAAACCTAGTTTGGCAAAGATTCAATAAATTAAGATGCTACTACGTATACTTGATGAATTTATAGCTCACTATAAACAGGCGGTGGCGAAGAGTATAAATATCATAAAGGTGAGTCGACATCGAATTATAAAACATAAAACAAATTCTATATATAAAAATCTAAATATAAAAATGTATAAAATTTTAGGCTTTTATTGCATAAAATAAAATTAATATATATAGAAAATTTTGCCGTAAATTATTTATAATTATTTTCTAATTGTTCATTTATTTAATAAGATTTACAAAAAAGTAACCAATAAGAATAGTATAACATGCTAATACGAAAGACTAAAAACTGTAATAAAATATGACAAATCGTGTGCACTCGAGGCAACTCTGAATACATTTACAGTGGTATAGATACGTCCTTTATAAATTTGCTTTATGTTTTACGTCATTTCATTCAATATTTTGTATCCTTTGTGTTAATGGGATAGAAATTCTGTCTCTGTAAGGAATAAAAATAAAAAATATATTGTAAGAGTATAACTTGCGTCTTAACTCATATTAAATTAAAGTAAATATTTACATAAGATAAAAATATTTTATATTTATGATAAAAATCAACAAAATTCGACATTATTTACTGTAAATTATTCAAATAATGACACACATTTGTGTTTAACTTTCTTTCAAATCTTGATACCTATGCTCCGTTTATTTAGAGGCATCAGCTTTTTTCAGCAGTCTTCTGTCACAGAAGCATATTATATAGTTGAACGATTACCAAACGATCCCCTGATAAATGTTTCATATTAATATTCTGGAATCATGACAGGTTTGTTTGTAGAGCGTGAGATCAATCGAGACATATCACTTTAGTCAATGTGAATACAGTCACGTGCCATTCTTTCTAAATGACGACCTAAATATTGTATTGTACACAATCTACTTATTGTTAGGAGTGAAATACGTTACATTATTCTATCTAAGAAAATTGTCATAGAGTATTAATTTAATAACAGTGACAATTTATTTAACGGGAAAGGCACATGTTCTAACCTTAATGTGAGATATTTGTTAGATTATTGGTCTAAAATACACACAAATTATCAAAGAGTGTGCTAATGTTTATTGTGTCGATCAAGCTTGTGATAAAAATATTTTAAGTTAAGTAAAACAAAGTTTACTTTTTTTTAGTTCTTATTTGCTGATTTGAACTGTAGTAGTGTTATTAAATAAGTGTTTGTAAAATTGCAACATTGTTCTGGAAATAAAGCGATTTATTTATTTATTTAAATGTCCTAGTTATTTTTAGTTTTATGTTCAATATGTAAGGACAACTAAACTAACTATAGACTATAGAGTACAGTACCCATGCTGCTACCCTTTTATAAGGCAATATATACCGCGGGAAATGATGCCGGCTATTTTGCTATAAATAAATAGCCAATCAACAAACTATGAGCGTGTTCTTGATTTAGGATCATTTTCTCTTGATATACTGATTGATTGAGTAGGATCTAGTTAACCTATTATTATTGAATATACCAAACAAAAAAAATCATAGACAGATGTCATATGTCAGACTAGTGACAACGCGTCAGTAAACGTAACAGGTTTGATTCCCACTCGGAGAGAATTAATTATTTACATTTTCTTCAGTTTTATGACAGAACAAAACGCAATGTTGATGTAAACTAGTCGTTTAGTTATTATTAATGTTATCCATTTATTTGCCTATTGATTAATGTCCTTACTCCATAGATGTATATGTTGAAATTTTGAAATACGTAATTATATATAATCTATCATATAAATGTATGTACTTCGAGATTTAAATTAAATAAATGAATAAAGTCACTCGATATACTTCTGTATATAGCAGTGTAGATGAAGGGTACCTTGTATGAAGACTCAACTTTACGCACTTTTTGCAGTTTATGATTTTCGAGCCATTGCGATTAGTGTCGAAATTCAAAGCCACTCTTTAAAATCTGTTATTTTCCCATTTGGTGCCAATTTAAATAATTTACTTTGTATTTAATTTCATTCTCTTTTTCGGTATATTTGTTAGTTGATATTATTAATCGATTGCATATCTATTAGTTACACAGCTAATAAAATTTACAAGTAAGAAGACGTAGAATTTTTTTTATATTTTACAGTTTTTAAAACAAATATCAAAATATCCTTGGAATATTTGATACTTGTTTTTCCATTTCGAAGTAAAATGGCTTAACGTTAATTGTGTAATAGTCATAGTCCGTAATTATTCAATTATTAGAGACCATTAGACTAAATGTGGCAGACGTGTAAATAAAAATTTGTGTGTAGTACGTTTGTTAAAGAAGTGATTGTAAATTTAATTGAAAATGAAATCAATAATGAAAACGTCATGAAACATACAACTATGTCCATATTCTCTTGAAAAAATAATAAATAATTTAATTGGCTCAGGTATGTCTGTAGCTGGTAGTTACGAGAGAGACGAGAAAAAGATAGCACAGTATATATTCTCCTTAAACCTTTCATGACGCAACCAAACACCGTATATGATATTCGCCATCGTAAGAGTAAATTTTATTTAAATGATGTAGATCTTTCCAAAATTACTGTTACGCTACATTACGTAAGTTTGTAAAAAAAATTTCATGCTCTTTTCTCGAGCGGGGTAGTCAGAGAAAATCAAACGATGTGGTCCCTTCATACCTCTTTCGCCTCGTCCACTGTCTCTTCATACATGCTCTGTCTCTTCATACTTTTCGAGATCAATATAAGTCGTCGCTTCGAATGTCACTTTTAACTTTTAAGGATTAGTTAAATCTCAGATGTTTATCTTTATCGACGTTGAGGTTAAACCGATATCAGTTACCAGCAAGCTATAAAGCTCATTGAATCCCGATGGTCGCGCATCAATAGCAATATCACCTTTCAACGATATACAAATATCGATAGAGCAATGGAAGACAGCATCGACTATGATACAGTTAACCAACACTGACATGGCAGTTCAATGAAGTCATCCTCATCGGTCAGGTCTCATTGAAGCCTAGCACTGCTGACCATGGCAAGTATATCAGTTTTCATCAAGTCACAACAGGCCGAGCACCCACATGCATATGTTTTTTCTATGTATTTTTCTATCCTTATTATAGATTAACTCATTAAAAATCAAAAAACCGTTACCTTCAATAGGAACTGATCTTATCTCATAAGCTAAAATTGAAATAATTATTCTTGAAGCTGTTTTACGATACAGCGTCATATTCAACGTAGATTAGGCGTATTCAGACTTAATGTATTGAATATTTTAATTAATTGATGTTACCATAGCACTTAATAGTTAAGGGTATCTGGTGTGTAATAACAATATGGATGTGAGTAAATCTCTTTCCAACAATCACTTGTCTTATAGTTATTGAAATTTTACGCTTGAATTAATCCTTTTAATCAACAACAAGCAAACAATTAGATCCACAGTATAAACAATATGAGAAGATGTTTATTCTATAATATACACGTTCAATATAAGCTAGCACTTACTAGTAATTTTGTTTAACATATTAAAGCATCGGGGAAAACATATATTAAATTACGAGTTGATATAAAGACATTACTATTTCTTTATTAATTAATATTAAAAGTAATGTGGATGAATTATAAAAACGAATAGTATTAACAGGTTTGATGCTTTTTAAAATGAAATGTATAGAATTTGTTTTAAAACAACAGTGCCACAATTGTCGTAAAACAATGTCTTACTGAGATAATTTCATATTTAAGTCATTATACTCCCCAATTTGAAATATGTTGTGTTCAACATCGAAGCTACATGTCACAGTGCTTTTCACTAGTGATAAAAAAAAGCCAAAATACTTGATTATTCCTACCGTTCCAAATCAAACAAATAACAATTTGTTTAGTCGTACCCTATATCAATAAATAAATTTTGTATGTAATAATGTAAATAAAGTTCCTATTATGTATTCATCTACTTATGACATTCCACTGTTGACAGCATCACGGAAAATTCACTAAAGTAACAAATGAAATCAGTCGGTATGCGATTAATGAGTATTTGTGGCTTGCGGTGCTGTGCTCGGGACAAGTTGAATGAATTTAGTTCGATATATTCTGTATTGTTTAGTAAAGTGATGTTTACATCGGTAGTATACTGCAATTTTATGTTGTTATATGAAGCGTATCGGTGTATTGACAGTTTTGATTGTTACTCGTGTTACCAACTCGTCTCACATTCTATAGTAAGGAGGATTGCGTTTATCTTAGCATTGTTTTAATGAAATCTGATTTTTAGGTACCGAAGAATTATCTAAAATCTTTGTACATATATTTACAATAAAATTGATTTGTAAGTATTGTATAAGAGTTTTGACATTGCCCAATAAGAACGTTTTACTTAATTGGCTATATCCCATAGATATTAGGCTAACTTTAATTTAAGACACTCTTTTCCCAATCTACTAACCTCGATATTGGGAATAAAGTGGCTGAGCTCAGTACTACGGAGTACTATTTAAATGATCGAGCTTCATATTTGGTTCGAATTTCTCACATTATTAATAAAAGGTGCACAGTAAGTTCAACTCAGTCAATACGTAAAATCGTTAAAGTAAAATTAATACTTATATTTTTTGTGTGTTATGTGTGAAAAGGCCTTTATATATAGAGAAATAGAGGGAATTTTACTTTTCAGTACAAGATGTGTTAGGAACAAATTTGGGCTTGATGAAATGCTAACCTACTACTATAATTTTCAACTGTAGAATGTATAGAAGAATAGAAATAGAAGCCGTAGCGTCTGACACTCTATTACCTAATATAAATTCAATGTGACCGCTACTTTCGCTTGATAATTCGCCATTGGATATTTTGTCTCTCCGTCTTTAACACTATTTTGTTTAATTGAGGTTTGTTGTTCAAATTAAAATGAAATATTCAGGTCTAAAATACTTACAAATTTAGAAACATGTAATGCTTTATTATACTATGAGCTCATTCTTATGTTATATAATATCGCATTTTGTATAGTATTCGCCTACTAATTAAAACCAATATGAAAGTTGCCAGTTTACATTGAGGTAATAAACAAAATAAATGCAGAGGATCATAAATGTAAGTAAGTTAACTTGAGTAAATGATTTAATGACTTTCTTAGAGTACTTTTTGTAGTTTGTTTTTTTAGTTTGCCACGTCTAAATTTTTTGTTTTTTAAACAACTTTCTTTCTTATAACTTATGTTTTTTAAATAATTTTCGTTATTTTCTTTATTAGAAAATAAAATTTATTCTTGAAATCCTGAATCTGAAGTTCAATGTTCGCAGGGTATTTCGTAATAATACGTAATACTTGTTAATAATCAATTAATTGTTTTACTTGATAACACTAATTTATGAATGTTGCAATAAATTTGGTACAAATAAAGGTAAACACAGATCTTAAATAAATTTAAGAAATGAATTGAATGAAATTAAGAAATATGTTTATTTCGATGTTACTGTAATGTATCTTTCACGAAGTTCTATTTGATGCTTTATTTGATATCTATTATTTACTTCCCGTTCATATATATTTTATTATTCATTTATATCGTATATCCTTAATATATTGAGAAACATGAAGGAATAATAAAATCGTTGCTATGAACTATTTTTACTTATTTTAAATGAAATGCTTGTATCGTCTTAACATTAATTTATGTCTAGTGAAATCACTTTTGAAAAATAATAAATAACAATATTTAAAAAAAACAATCGTTAAAATATATTTAAGACTATAACAATCGTTATTTAAATTTAATTTATAATTTGAAATTCTATTCTATCATCGACCTTTTTATAGAACATTTGAGAAGGAGATTTATTCACGAAGCGCACAATGCGTGCGTGAGCTTTTAAAATGATATGATTTTTATTTTTAATTTATTTCACATATATACTCGCATTCGGACTGGGACTGACAATATAGAGCGTAATTTATAGCATATGGAGCATAGATTAAGATATTTTTTTAAATCGATTGATATCTTATATACAAAAATAGATGCAGTGTTTTCTGAGGCTAATTTAAATTAACATACATTTAATTAAATCACTTGAAGACTTTCATTTACTTAGTCTGGCCATAAATACTGTTACTATTCAAAAAAAGAAAATATTACGTTTGAGGACCGTCGTGGCGCAGAGGTGTAACGTCTGCCTGTAACGCGACGGTTACTGGGTTCGATCCCCAGTCGGAGAAGATGGATTTTTCTATTTCCATTTTCTTCGCTCTGGCATCTAAGGCAAAGCGCGGCGTTGAGTTCCGCCACTCAACACGCAATGCCTCGAAAACGGCGGAAAGTGGGGACGGAGTAAGCAGGGACTAAGTAACGGAGTGTCTTAACACTAGGTTCTTATGGTTCCTGCAGTTCCCTCTGCCTACCCTGCCATATGCGGGATAAAGCGTGAAGCTAAAAAAAAAAAAAAAAAAAAAAAAAAAAAATTACGTTTGAATTTGGAATCTGTCATTTTTATATGATTGCTTGATGTGTTTTCTTATTTTCGCGCCATTATATTGTTAAATATTTTGTTATATTAAAATGGAGTGGGGTGATAAAGAGAACCGAATCGCTGTGATTGCCTTACATAAAGTAGGTATGGAGAAAAGTGCAATTTTTAAAACCCTCCACCCGCTTGGTATTAGTCAAATGTTTGTTTACCGGGCTATTGATAGGTACAATGATACCTCCTCTGTTTGTGACAGAAAAAGATCTGGCCGTCCACGTACCGTTCGTGTGAAAAAGGTGATTAAAGCAGTTAGGATTCGAAGTAAGAATTCGAAGAAATCCTGTCCGTAAGCAAAAGATTTTATCTCGGGAGATGAAGATAGCTCCTAGAACCATGTCGCGTATATTAAAAGATGACTTAGGACTTGCAGCCTATAAGAGACGTACTGGTCACTTCTTAACTGATAATTTAAAGAAGAATAGGGTGGTAAAATCCAAACAACTACTTAAGCGGTACGCAAAGGGAGGTCACAAAAAAATTTTGTTTACGGATGAGAAAATTTTTACAATTGAGCCGTATTTTAATAAACAAAATGACCGTATTTATGCTGGAAGCTCTAAAGAAGCTTCGCAATTAGTAAACAGAGTACAACGTGGGCATTATCCCACTTCAGTGATGGTTTGGTGGGGTGTTAGCTATGAAGGGGTGACTGAGCCATATTTTTGTGAAAAAGGTATTAAAACGTCGGCACAAGTTTATCAAAATACCATTCTTGAGACGGTAGTTAAGTCTTTAACTAACACCATGTTCAATAACAAAGAATGGTGCTTTCAACAAGACTCGGCACCGGGTCATAGAGCTCGATCCACCCAATCTTGGTTGAAAACTAACATTCCGGACTTTATCAGCACTGAAAACTGGCCGTCGTCAAGTCCTGACCTAAATCCATTGGATTATGATTTATGGTCAGTTTTAGAGAGTAAGGCTTGCTCTAAACGCCATGATAATTTGGAGTCCCTAAAACGATCCATTCGGTTGGCAGTGAAGAATTTTCCTCTAGAAAGAGTTCGTGCTGCTATTGATAACTGGCCTCAACGTTTAAAAGACTGTATTGCAGCCAATGGGGACCACTTCGAATAAACATTGTATATTTTTAATAGTTATATATTGATGTATTAAACTAACTCACTATGAAAGGAATAAATGTTACGTATAAAAAAAATCGTGCTTTTCTTTATAACAATATTTATGGCAAGACTAAGTACAATATTCAAACAATACACACATTACATTTTTTTATTTCAAGCATTGAATATGTAAAAATCAAAATTGAATATGAAAAATTACATTATTCAAACTTACTTGTTATATGTAATTTATTAATAAAATACATTACCATTATACCGGAAGTAAAAAGGAATAAATGAGGAAGCGCGCCAACGAGCGTGTCCTTATTACCACACTAAGTCAGCGTTATATAGAATTGTACTCCAGTGCAAAATTGCAAACATGAAAACTCTTTCTGCTAAAATGAAAACACAAATATAGTATAAGTATATATATTAACGTACTATGTACGTATGTGGCATTTTCTCTTTATCTAGCTACCTCAGGAATACCGTCTCTACCGTCTCTAAATGGCACTTGTGTAAACCAATACATTACTACTTGTTGTAGTTAAAAAATTTAACACTAATTCTATATTGAAACAATTCTCCTTTTAAATTCTAATAGCTATATTCATAATTGCATAATAAATAATATCCATTCTCCTTTGATATGAGAAAGTTTCCTTATAGAGCAGCGTTAAAATTTTATTCCATCAAAAGATCATTAAAATTATAAAAGGTTCTATTTTCACTACGAAGTACATTCGAGAGTGTCAACTTTACTGAAAAAATTGATCTTTTTGTTTCATAAAAATGCAAAAAGTTTAAGTGCCACGGTCCGTGTCATACACACGATTTCAACCTTCATCGAAATACAAATTGCTTTGCATTTATATATGTTTAAAATATAACAGGAATAATGATACTAGTTAACAACTTTTATGAATTTAATAATTCGATATATTTATTGAAAATAAAAATAAAAATTTACATTTATTTTAAAATGAGTATCATAAATTGTACTAATTATTTAAGTGCAATAAACACATTTCTTTATATCTTCAAATCAGTAGTGATACACCAAGTATACTGCTGTTTACTCTCTTTAAATCAATATATGGATGTACCATATGAGTAGCACAATCAATTTGTCTAATAATAACTGATAGTGACGCGTCGGAGCAACTTCTGATTGAAAATTTTCTATACTTATTTATTGAGCTTGGCTGTTATCTAGTTAAACAAACCAATAGATGGGTAGGCGTACAAATAAAATCATTAAGTCCTACTATTCTACAAAAAGATTACGATTACATTTTAATATTGCTCGTGTATGGATTGAACTTACTTCCACAATATTATATTTGAAATAATATATTTGAACTTTTCTTAGTAAGTACACAAGGTAGCCCTTAAGCGAACCAACAGACCCTCGTCAACGCGGTAATAAATAGAATTTTTCAAAGTGATATAATGAGAGAAAAATTGTGCCGATTACTAGAATCCATTGAAAGGTTATCAACGTGTAAGTGTACGATTATCAGTTTTGTCGGATGAACACGTGTCTTATATTTATTAGAAATGTTTCTGATGAAAATTTTAATTTAATTATAAAATATTTAACGAAATTGGAATTTTTACCACCTACATTTCTAAACTACTAACTTGTACTCTGTAGTACCTATGGTACCTTTATTTGAGTTGAACTTAATGCTGGATAAATCTATCAAAATATCTTTTCAAGACTCTCTTTTAATTTGCACATTAAAATAGCTAGAAATAAAGATATCTTTATTCTCAGTATGCTTTAGGCACTGATTTGCAATTTGCAGAGTAAGTTGTCACTTAGACTAACGCTAACGCTAATAAACTAAGGCTATATAGAAATTGCATAACACAAGAACTTACTTTGGCATAAATATTGACGTATTTGCATATATTAATCTGATATACCACTTTAAATACTTCTGAATAATTCGCGTTAGGTCGCACTGGTTCTATCACAATGTCAACTTACGAGGCTTTGAACTGAAATTGATCGCAGATCTTTACAGTACGTGAAGGCCTCACCAGACGCTACGCACGAGCCTCCTTATTGTACAGTCATGTGATGGCACCACGCACGCTTAATCTAAACCCAGATGCCTGCGTAGAATTTTTTTAGACTTACTAACGCTATTTACGTAGAAATCACGCAGTACATAATCGAATCTCTCACCGTCGGCGATGGACATGACGACAAAGTCAGCATATTTGTCCACTTGATCATGCGGCGAGATTCAGCAGTTAGGAACTGTTAGTTTCCCTTATATTGATCATTAATCATTGATTGTAAAGACCTGCTTTGCAAGTAAGTAGTTTTTGTTGGTAGTTGTTTGATATTTTTATAAATATTTCATTGCTTTCAAGCAATTGATTCTTCTCTCCTCTTTCCTTCGGACAAACCTATGCTTGGCAGTGAGTGAATTCGTCTACGAACTGTTAAATGTAAATGCACTCTTTTATTAGAATCGAACCTAGAACGACTGTTCGATAGTCACACTAAATAATTTAAAAATCCATAAATGTTTTCAATTTTATATAGTTATAGCACATATCAATACTACATGAGTACGACACACGTTTTAAAGTATGAAAGTTTTGAATATAAATACACTTAACAAATTTATATATTATAAGCTATGTATATTATGAAAAAATATACTTAAAATTAAATTTGAAACGCTGTGTTAAAACAATTGCACTCACAGTTAGAATCTGGCCCACTGATATATGTCAAGGTGGATATTTAAAATCCAAAACGCTCCAAATGATCTTGATATTTTGACAGTTAGTACTCTCTGACTCTTTACTGTGCTTAAGGATAGGGTAAGTTTGACGATAAAAATACTTTTTCTTTTAGCTTCACGCTTTATCCCCCATATTGCAGGGTAGACAGAGGGAACTGCAGGAACCATATGAACCTAGTATTGAGACACTTCGTTGCTTAGTTCCTGCTTTCTCTATCCCCGCTTTCCGCCTTTTTCGAGGCATTGCGTGTTAAGTGGCGGAACTCAACGCCGCGCGTTGCTTAGTTTCCAGAGCAAAGAAAATGGAAATAGAAAAGTCCATCTTCCCCGAGTACGAATCGAACACTCGAACCGTCGCGTTTACAGGCAGATGCTTATGCCTCTGCGTCACGACGGTCAAATAACTGTAAAAATACATTCATATTGAATACCTATATGATAATGAATTTATTTTAAAGCAGTATATCATTAAGTATTGAAATGAAATTGATTGCTTCACCGTGTATATAATATTGTGGTACCTATATTAAGTAAGGTCTACGCAACGTGTTTCAGAAACAATAAACATTCAATGCAACAAACATATAAACATACATACATAGCTTCACGCTCTATCCCGTCAGTCAGAGGAAGTCTGCATACCTCTTTCGCCTTGTCCACTGTCATTAGCCTCTTCATACATGCTCTCCGGAGAGTCCTCATGCTTTTTACGTGACCTTCCTCCAGTATCTTTGATACTGTGTTTTCGAAAGTCAACCGAGGTCTCCCCTTACCTCTCTTACCGCTCACTTTGCATTGTATATCTTTATTACCATTCTTTCGTCACTCATTCTTTCGACGTGCCCAAACCATGTTGACGTTCTTCTTCATTCTTGCTGTGGAGGACGGAGATACAAATAGCTGCTTCAATGCAACAACTAAAACTTAACCTAAAAACCTAATATATTCCTAAAATAAACACCTAAATGTTATTACAAAATACATATGTGACTAAATAAGTAGATAATATAGTATAGTTAATGTATAATAAGAGAAACACATTTTGAAAATAACACTTTATTTAATTATGGTGTTCGCACAATGCACCCAGCTGGACTACAGGGTTCTTTCCCTCCGAGATAATAAAAATGATGCGGCCGTGCCACCGCGTGTCCCCGATGGCGGGCGCTCGCTGGTGGGGCGAAGTCCGGGCCTGTCCCATTGGTTCACGTCACACGTTACCGTCAGTGGCGATTGGTTGCCTTGATGTTAGTGTGGTATACCATATATGTGCCTATACTTAGCCATACATATTAGAAAATTGCGCACACATAAACTCCCCCCCTGGAATACCTTCGGGTATTCTAGATTTCTGAGATTGGTAGGGGGCACAGTCTTGTAAAAGGCCGTCGCACGTTGCCTCTTTGGGTTTTCACATCGGCGACCCTGCTCACACCGTCGACGCCGGGGTATAATTTTATCACCCTTCCAAGTCGCCAGTGTAACGGTGGACTGTGGTCCTCTTGAAGGAGCACTAATTCGCCTATGTCGATGGGCTTGCATTTTTGGGTCCGCCACTTTGTACGCAGCTGCAACTCGCTGACATATTCATTTTGCCACCTTCTCCAAAAATGTTGACGAGCTTGCTCCACGCGATGGTAACGTTGCAGCTGAGAGGTATTTTCTTCCTCCAGGACTGGATCTGGCAGCGAAGATAATGCTCGACCAATCAGGAAGTGCCCTGGAGTAAGAGAGAGAAGGTCATGAGGTGAGGAAGAGAGAGGAGACAGGGGGCGGCTATTGAGGATAGCCTCCACCTGTGCAAACAGTGTTGATAGTTCCTCATACGTTAAATTCAAATTGCCCATAACCCTTTTAACATGGTGCTTGGCCGACTTGATAGACGCCTCCCAAAGTCCTCCAAAATGTGAAGCGTAAGAGGGAATAAAATTAAATTTAATATGCTCGGTAGCTGCATACTCAGATAAAGACGCTGAATTCTCCTTTAGAAAACTACCGATCTCTTTAGCAGCGGCAACGAAATTTCGACCGTTGTCAGAATAGATTTCAAGTGGTTTACCGCGTCGGGCAATAAATCTCCGTAAAGTCATGACAAAGGCATCCTTGGTCAACTCTGTGACTGCTTCTAAATGTACGCACTTGTATCGGAAACATATAAAGAGGCACAGATAACACTTAGAAGTCTTTGCGCCGCGACCCTTCCTATTTATGATAGTAAACGGACCTGCGAATTCTACACCTGTAGTAAGAAAAGGAAAGTCTGGCTCTGAACGTTGCGATGGCAAGTGACCCATTATGGGTGCTAACGTGCGTCCTTGTAAACGCCTACATTGTACACAGTTACGTACAGTGCGACGCGCAAGATTCCTGCCCCCTAGCGGCCATACGTAGTTTCGCACCGTATATAGTAAGAGCTGCGGTCCTGCGTGCATTTGCTTTATATGCTCATACTAAAAAATTAGAATTGTTAAATTGTGTTTAGAATGCAAAACTATAGGATGCTTCTTTTCATAGTCGTAATTAGAGTTTTCTAACCTGCCGCCTACACGAATAACGCCCAATTTGTCTAAAAACACATTTAATGGGAGTAGGTTGCTTTTAATTGAAATGGGCTTATTTTTACTTAGAGCACTATACTCATTTGCGAAAGACTGACTTTGAGAAAACTTGCAAAGATGATAAAATGAATTTTGTAACTCATCAACTGTTAAAATTCATTTAACTTTAGATTTAGACCTTAAATTCTGAATAAATCTTAAAACGTAAGCAAATGATCGTTTTAATCGTATGAAACTAGAAAACCTTTCGAAATTAAGACATTTTTCTGAAATCTGAGCTACACAAACCTTTATTTCGGGCAAATCTCTGTCGATTTGTTTATGTAAGGATGGCCACTCTGATTCGTTATTAGTTAAAAAACTTGGACCTGACCACCATAATGTAGATTCTAACAATACACTAGCCTTGGTGCCTCTAGAAATTAGATCAGCCGGATTATCATTCGTTGGTACGTGTCTCCAATTGGCAGGTGAAGTAATTTCGCAGATTTCCACGACTCTGTTAGCTACGAATATTTTTAATTTATTTGGACTAGTATTTAACCACCCAAGCACGACACTAGAATCACACCAATGTACAATCTTCGAAATGCTGCATCGTAACGACTCTAATACCGATTTACATAGCCGAGCAGCAAGCAACGCTCCTAACAGCTCCAAGCGCGGTATGGTGGTGGGCTTGCTAGGGTTTACCTTAAACTTAGAGCAAAGCAATTTTACTACTACAGTACCGTTAGAATCGATAGATCTTAAATATACGCACGCTCCGTGAGCTAAGCCAGAGGCGTCGCTAAATGAATGTAGCTCAATTAGTTCGGGTGAATCACATAAAACAAATCGTGGTATCTGAACGAATTCTAATGTTACAAAATCATGTTTTAATTCGTCCCATGTGCGCTGTAAATCTAGAGAAACTGGCTCGTCCCAATCGATCTTACGTAGCCATAGTTCTTGCATAAGCAGCTTGGGTCGAATGGTGCATGGAGTGATGAGGCCTAAAGGGTCAAAAATTTTAAAAGAATGTGCTAAAATAATCCGCTTTGTGACTTGATCATTTAAATTGTCAGGTATGTTTGTCAAAACAAGTAACGTGTCAGAGTCTGGCTGCCATTGTAAACCTAACTCAACACTCGTAGACTCACTTAAAGTCAATGGATCTAATGTGTTTATTAGAGAATCTTTAAAAATTGAAGGCACATTAGATTTAAATTTTCTAAGTGGAAAACAACCGGAACGCAAAGTAGAAACAACCGAATTTAAAATATATTGTAATTGTGTAATTGAATCGGCACCTGTTAACAAGTCGTCAATATAGAAATCATGTTGAATTATTGTTTTAATAAAATTATCTTCGCACTCTTCTCCTAACTGCCAGATACATTTAGTACTAAGATAGCTGGCACTTGCAAAACCGTAAGTAACCGTATTTAGTCTAAGTGTTTGAATAGGTTGCGACTCATCAGTTCTCCATAAAATTAATTGAAGATTACGATCCGTTTCGTGTAAATTAATTTGACGGAACATCTTTTCGATGTCACCAGTTAGCACGTATTTGTGTTGTCGGAAACGCAGTAGAATGGAGAAAAGAGAATCCTGAACCGTAGGGCCTACAAGTTGTAAATCGTTTATAGAAATACCAGAAGAAGTGCGAGCAGATCCGTCAAACACTACTCTTAATTTAGTTGACTCGCTGTTCTGCTTTAATACGGCATGATGACATAAATAATAGCACGGATCTGGCTTTATATTTTCTAAAATGGAGCAATGACCTAATTTGATATATTCATTAATGAATTCAACATATTGTAGTTTAAACTCTGGTTGTGATCTAAAACGCTTTTCAAGTTTAAAAAATCTATTTCTAGCTTGAATGTATGAGTTACCTAAAGAGTCTGGCAAATCTTTGAGTGGCAAACGAACGCAAAATCTACCCAAAGAATCACGAGAAGTGTGAGTCTTAAAATGCTGCTCACAAGCTTTCTCGCCCTCGCTTAATATTTTGTTTTGTGGTAGCTCTTCTAACTCAAAAAATCGATTAAGTAGTTTATTGAGATCATCGGTTTGTGTATTTACAGATTGGAAATTACAATTAATATTAGATATACGAGAGTTTAAAAATAGTGAACCAGATAAAATCCAGCCAAACTCAGTGCTTATTAATTGTGGTTTATTAGAACCTAGTGGTTTGCGCTCTGTACCTACGATGTGCCAAAATAGGTCAGCGCCGACGAGCACATCTATCGGTGATGGCTTGTAAAATGTTGGATCAGCTAGCTGAACATCCGTAGGTATATTGATAGTCTTAGTATTTATGAAAGACCTAGGAATATTGCCTGTTAGTTCTGGTAGTACCGGACATGTTAAATTGATGAAAAATTCACTGTGTAAAGATTGTAATTGAAGTGTGCAAATATCTTGTATATAGTGAGCACTAGCATTTCCGATACCTATAACTTGAACAGGTTCCACAGAAGTAGACTGTAAACATAGCCTATCTCTTAGTCTATCTGAAATCAAACTAGATTGACTACCGCTGTCAAGTACACTACACACACACACGTACTAGCTCCATTTTATTGTTGATAGGGTTCACTGCGTTGACTAGAGCTGTCGACAACAAAGTTAGTTTATTAAAATTGTTACCTGCAAAATTAACGTTGAGGTTTTGTGTTGCAAGCGAAAGCGAAGCGCTAGATGTGATAGGGGTCGTAGCCTCTAATGGGTGGGCACCCGTATTGCAAAGTGAAGTATTGTGTCGCCCTCGGCACTTACGACACGAACCGAGTCGACATGTGTAGCTTGTATGTCCCGGACGCAAGCAATTGTGACATAGCTTAAACTTGGAAATGAGCTCCTGTCGTTGCAAAATCGTCTTAGATTTATAATTAGGACATTCATAAATACGATGTTCACCATTACAAACTAAACAGTTTTTAGATATGTTATTTTGACTAACAATTTGAGTAGAAAAAGTTTTAGTTTGTCTCCCTTGGTGTGATTTATTAGACTTATTCGTATTAAGGTGAGACAAATGATCATTCTTTGACCTGCTATGGCTGTGATTTTCCAAAATGTCCGCTCTATCCCTGAGAAATTTATTAAATTGTTCTAAAGTAGGTCTAGAAGAAAGGGTTTGTTTATATTCCTCCCACTTAATGCTAGTGTAATTGAAACGAAACTAAATGTATAATGAAACTAAATGAAATGAAACTAAATGTATAATAATACTATCCCAATGTGAAATAGGTTCGTCTAAGCTAGAAAGTGCACGTAAATTTTTATTTATGTTGTCTACAATTGACCTAAGTCCCTTTGCACTTTCACCTTCGCGTGATATATTGTCAAATTCGAAAAGAGCATCCATATGAGTTTTAATCAAAAGTGTTTTATTGTCATATCGCTCGCGCAACAACTCCCAAGCTTTATTATAATTAGACTCGGTTACCTCTAAATTACTAATAACACGTGCGGCCTCCCCCTCCAAATATGAGTTAAGATAGCAAAATTTGATGGTCGGCGAAATGCGCTTGTTGTCGTGTACAAGTGAACAAAATAAGTCGCGAAACTCAAGCCACTTAAAGTAGCTACCATCAAACTTTCCTATATGCAAAGTAGGAGGCTTGAAACCTATTCCCGGTTGGTCATGACAACACGATGAGTTGCTGTGAAGATCGACGACGTTGTTTGAGGTGGCCTCATTATATTTAGACTGGTAACGCTGCGCGGTCGCGATGAGGCTAGCAAATTCAAGCTCAATATTGTCACGCTCGTCGATCTCCCCGTCCAACGAAGAAGAATTCAAAACTTCTATCTGAGTTTGCAAATCATCGAATACAGAAGATAGATTTTCAATCTTAGACAATTGAATATTTAATTTAGATATTTCTATATCATCAAAGGACTTTAAGTAATCTAAATTGCTTAAGTAGTTTTTAAATTTCGTTAAACGACCTTTAACCGAGCTACGTTTAGCTAATAATTCTTTTAACCTTTCAGACATAATTGTAAATAATTATAAAAAAAAAACTCAATAATTAAATATTTAATATAATACTGTTAGAAAAAAAAAAAAAACAATAAAAACAACACTAATACTATGTAAATAAAACTAATTATTGCATCTTACGCTCCCGTTGAATTCTTATCATAACACCTGTACAGTCGGCGCGCGCGAAACGCGTAAGTACCTCGCGGCCGTGGACAATAGAGAACCGGTTTTCAAATCAGCCAAACACTCCACCTGAAATTCTATATAAAGAGATAGCTATGAATCAAGCAGGAATAGCGAGAAGCTGATAAGGGTATTATTAGGCGAAGAATGACATTTAAAAAACTGTGAAACTTGTAAATAGTATAGTATATAAGCAGTAGATAGACAAGTACGAATGTTATAGAAACGTTAAGTATTTATTGTAGATATAGAAATATGTATGCATATTTAAAATTTTACTTGGGATAATTAAATCGCAATAATTTACTTGGGACTTAACTTACAAAATATTAGCTTAGGATTATAATTAATTTAAATGTATTTTAGAGTAAAACGTTGTTTAATAAATATGTTAGGCATAAGCAATAATAAAAAATGTTATAATTGATATAATTGTGATTGCGTAGGTAACTTACTTTATATAGTTATAATAAAGACGGGTATTCTCATATGCCTAAACCGTTGCGTGATGACGCGGACGTTTTACTTTGGGTTTTATAATTTTTGTGAATATGAATTTACGTATGATTCACTATTACTCTTAAACACATTGTGGGGCTAAACTCTGGAATATTGGTAATTAGGGATAGAAATGGAAGGACACTTAGCTGAATGGCCGACGCTGCCGCAGCGTCGAAGACTGGCGCGTTCTGTAAATTATATCTTGACTGCAGGTCCTGTCACGGTCGCCAAACTTCTCTTATGTATAATAAGAGAAACACATTTTGAAAATAACATTTTATTTAATTATGGTGTTCGCACAATGCACCCAGCTGGACTACAGGGTTCTTTCCCTCCGAGATAATAAAAATGATGCGGCCGTGCCACCGCGTGTCCCCGATGGCGGGCGCTCGCTGGTGGGGCGAAGTCCGGGCCTGTCCCATTGGTTCACGTCACACGTTACCGTCAGTGGCGATTGGTTGCCTTGATGTTAGTGTGGTATACCATATATGTGCCTATATTTAGCCATACATATTAGAAAATTGCGCACACAGTTAACATAATGTATTGCATAAATTTAAGCTTAGATATCGCTCTAGTTTTATATAGCAACTAATAAACATCTAAAGTTAATTAATAAATATCTATAAACATAGTTTTAAATGAAAATATATATCCAAAAACCATATACATTGTTCAAATCTAACTTTACAACAATTCATAATAATTTAAGTTAGATTTAGTTAGTAATGTTAGTTTGACGAATTGAACTAAAATGTCAATTATAAAGTACACAGAAAACTTAAATTTCTTGTCAATTAGACTTGAACAGTCGACTCTTCTAATACACTTATTATTTACTTTAGAGACAAGCAATGTCAATAGATCTTATAAAACCAATAACCTGAAAAGGTATACTCGTAAGAGCGAGGCCATCACATTCTTAGTCTCGCGATAGTTGTAGTAAAAATCCTAAGTACCTATTCTCTTGAATTGTTGACTTAACGCTAAAATATATGAGTCCCAATAAGACACTTATGTTAAACGTTAAATTAACATTGTTTCTATGAACCTGTATTTATAAATTATATGTATAATAGAAAAATTGGCTGAAAGTGATACGTTTTATTTTTCGTATAATTAAGAGTCATGATTAATAAATCGATTAGTAGTAGATTCGAGTGTGACACAGAAATGCAAATGGTAGAGCTAATTGTGGCAAAGTCAATATTGGCAGGAAATGGACCCCGCCTCTGCAACCGACGACGACTGTTAAATGTGTATAATGCCTATTTAAATTTGATATTTTATTTATTAGAATAATATTATTCAGTGGGAAATAATATAGTCGCTTCGAATGAACAATAAAATACCATTTCTCCTTTACCGGTTATACCGGAAAAAAGATATTTTTTAAATCTACTATTTTGGCAGCCTTAAAAGTGGTAAGTTCAACATTTTTCTATTAGCTGGAGTCTAAAGTTACGATAACTTTTCCAATTTCACGAGCTGATGTCTTCTAGAAAATTATTTCTTTATTAAAGTGTGGACCTGTAAAGTCACATTTATGTTTTTAATATAGAACTCTTTGTAACAACAAATACAACTATTTCCTCCTTTTTAATCTAAAATTAAAACTTTTTGTACCATAACATATAAGAGATATTAGTGCTAGCCGCTGATCAGCTTCTAGCTTTCCTTGTATTTCTTCCATAGTCTTTCCATAGTTCAAATTTTGTAATAAATATATTTAATATTTATTACAAAATTTGACAGCTCAGTAACATTGTCTTTTTATTAACACGCAACACATTTTGCAAATCCTCTCTCCCATAACTATGGATATAATGGATTTAAAGTAATATAGCCTCAGTAAATCTTTGTTATACTCTGAGTAAATCAACTATTTAAATAATTTTACAGTACTCATCATCAGATTACTATTTTTCCTTGTCTTTATTTTATTGACTGTAAAATTTCTAGATATTTTAGAAAATAAGGCGAAATAACGCATATTTAAAAAAAGGCAATTACAAAACTTTGTATGCCTTGTTCTTATAAAACAATGCAGATCCTGTATGCACATACTTATACAATATAAAAGCTTCATATAAAAGCTGTGTTTGAAGAAACCTCAGCTAAATAATACTAAATAGAAACCCGACCCATCTATAATTTATACAGTTCACGCTGATGCCATCTCGCGCCGACGTATTTAGCTATCCCTCGGGTGACATATGATTTATAAATATTATATGATTTATCAAATGGTAAAACTTATTAACCCATATTGGTATATTATTTCATCTTGATATATTGATTAGAGTAAACAGGCCGTGTGATATAATTTTCGGAGATCCGGTCAACGCCCGTTCCTTATTGTTTTTTTTTACTCTTTTAACGAGTTATTTACGATACAATCTATTTTATGATGCGTATAAGATGTGGTGCTTTTAAAAGTGCAAACTGTTGTGGTTCTAAATATGAATTTTAAGTGCAATTATTATAAATAGCTTCAAAACGTCTTTACTTCAGAACAGAATGAAATACAACTTATTGCTCATTTTTCTATGAAGACATACTACTGGCTATATTAATATTGCGTTATCAATTTTCCAAGCCCTCGCCTTAACATAATGTCTCAACGTAACACCTGGTCTGGCCTATTATCGGTCTGAGTAAGAAAAGTATCATTATTTTGAATATATATTGAACCCTTTTCCATCAAGATTCACATTACATTTTAATTATAAATTTAATTATTTATATTATATATTAAAAGATGTTTCAATTTTAATTATTGTATTCAGCTTTACTCTTTATCCTTCTTTAAGTTAGATAGGCAGAGAGCACTAAGCTATTCGCATTCCTCTTGAATTCATGATATTGCATTAAGTAGTGGAACTCAAAGCACATTAACATGCAAACACTGTACCACTGCGCCACTATGGTCTCAGCCTCACTAACTAATGAAATGGAAATATTGAACGGTTATAAAATAGGAAAACAACGTGAAGATATAAAGAAACAGACGGTATATTATGTATAGCAAAAAACGGGGAAAACATAAAGTTCAGTGATGCTGATATTTTTGTAATATTCCATTTTGCTATTTACCTCAGTGAATATAGAGCTTTTAAAAGCTTTTAGTTCCATACTCATAAGGAAGAAATAGAACCACGCATCCTTCTTTAAATGAATAATAATATAATTTAAAATCTAAATAAATATGAAACAGTTAAAAGTTTTTCTCATTATTTTTGAATGTAACATAACGGTTTATTTAAACTTTTATCAATTAATAGATATTCAGAAATTAAAAATCTCATAGCATAACAATATACATCACAGACGATGAAATGTTTTGATAAGTATTTTTTACTTCATTAAAAAGATCAAGATTTAACTCAAAAAGACCTTGAAATTAAACGTTAACTTTTGGAAAAAAATATATAGCTGTTTTGCTTTCACTTAAAGAATGAAACCAACTTAATTGTATAAATTAAACCGCGCATAAACACAGTTACGCTAGATTTTTAAAACGGATAATATAGCGTCGCGAGCTTCCGTCGTACTTGTACAATATACAGTTAGCCATTTAAGAAGGTAAAAAAACTAGTATTAAATATTTTAATTAAGCTGATAAACCACACATACCTGCTTGCTTTTACTTTTAAGAAAAAAACTTCTCTGGAAGATCCTTTTTGTTTATTTAGAACACTTTTCTGTGATTTTACGAATAAGCAAATATGTATCTAGATTCCTAGATACTTAGTTCGTAATTAATTTATTATTATACTAAAATATAAATCGTTTTAAGGTAAAATATTAAGAGCATTTTATATACCATTACCAGGTTTCTAATAGAAACTTTTAATAGAATACTATTGAAAATAACTAGTATAATAGGTTTAATGATGGAGAAGAGATCCTTCATATACATATTTACAAAGTAACTACGATATGTATATAATAACTACTACTAAACTGTTGTGTGAATAAAATATATTTTATATACAAGATATAATTTATATCTTAAATAATCATTATGAGTGATGAGACCGTCATTCTTTATTGGTTACGAACAATTATTATACTACGTTTAAATAAAGCATTTGTCAACTAAAATCAAATATTTCTTTCTCAAATAGAATATTGAATATTTGTATTTATCTTATTTTAGTAACTGAAAGGACCTTTAAAATGGACGTAGTGCTGGCAGTTTATGTTTGAAATGTACTAAGTAAAAAATATTTTTTGAAAAAAATATTATTATGCCGCTGACATATTATAAAACCAATATGGAAAGAAACATTTAGAAGCGTATACAAACATTTACTTAGCGTAGTTAGGTGCTTTTGGAAAATGTTCGACCGTTGTATACCAAATGTTTACTTGCTATTGATACTATTAACATATATTCCCACTGAGATATTTCAGAATATTTGAAAACATATTTATGCCGTCCATAGTAAGAATTCCTAAATTAAATTCCTGGTTTTTGTAAAAGTGATAACAACATCGTTATACTTTGATGATTCGCTTTGAAAATATTTTGCTCGGAAGGGTTTCTATAAATCGAATAGTTCATAAAAGATATAAAAATTTGCTGAGATTTCGCACTATGATCAAATGGAAATAACTTAGAGGATTGATCGTCTCACGACACATTGAAAATGTCCAAGGTAACTCTGAGGTACTTACGCCTGTAATTTCGTAGGTTGTCTCGTTACACTAGAGAAAATCTCAAACATTATTATAAGTACTACATAGAGAGCATAAATATATTAAATTATGAATGATGTATAACTAAGTACAACCATTAAAGTATATGTTACAGAGGTCTATTAAGTTTAAGCCTGAAAAATGTGCAAAATTGTAAGCAAAAGTAAAACGTCACGTTTTATCATCATATACATATATGGTAAATTGAGCTTCATTTTCCCAAATACAGAGATAAATTTCATGATCTTTAGGTACTTTGTTTAACTTAAATGTAACAAATAGTCAGGAAAAATGTTTCACTTGTGTTTTATTGTAATTCTATAAGGAATGGGGGAATAGTTCAGAAGCATTTTGACAAATATTTACATAAATATGTAATGTATATTGCATTACATACCTACAAGTTTCGTCAAGCTTTATCTCACCACTTATCTTAAAAGACACTCTTGATACTAAATTAAAACCTCCTTTTTCCTATAAGATATTTAAAATATCAAAAACAATTTCCAACTCAATGTGAATTTGTAAAACAAATATTTATATTATTAATGTTAAGGAAAATGACACCAAAGTTAATCTTCTGTTTGTCAAATTAATTAATTGATATGTTGTTGGAAAATTTTCCTTAACTCAACAATTAAGATTTTATCAGTTATGGTAATTAATTATCTTATTCAGAAATCACTCATCACTGAGAAAATACTAATGAATAGCTCAGTTTGTTTTCCGGATTTGCACGTAAATCTAATGTTATTTTTATCAACTTCTTGATTGTTTCTTCTTGATACGACCATATGACGATCAGACCGTTTCGAAATAGTATAGGTCCAAATCTTGCCAAGTACAAAAAAAATCTATTTTATTAATTTATAAAAATCTTTTTTATTAATACAATTAAATTTCGTAGTTTATTCTAAATTTTCATATAACTGTTAATTCAAATTATCAGTCAAATGATAAAAAGTCTATGGAATTAATGTCATACTAATTTAATGTTTGGTAGCTACCATTGTATTAAATTATAAAAGTGTAACATTGATGTTCACAAAAGCATCTGTTGAGTTTCATGCTGCCTCGATCGATACAAAAGTGCTTGCTATTTAAATAAAGAATATATTTAATAAGTTCTTTGATTTTCGCGATTTTTATACATTTTAAATAAAAAAATTTAAACGGATTTTACCACGTATATTGTACATTTTTTGTGAAACTCGACGTTTCGAACATTTTGCAGTAGTCTGTGGTCACGGGTAGACCGAGGTGGCATTCGTCTGTCCTTTGATATAATTATGATATCAAACTACTACCAACGGTTCCTGAGTTGCCTCGCGTACTGCCCTGATTTCCTGCAGAATGAGCAGACTGTATCCTGCCCTCTGGTGTGGTGTGTCTGGGATTTTAAAATTTTTATAATTGGATCCCAAGTGTTAAAAAGCTTCCAACCGTCTTCTCTATTGAAATTAGGATATTTTTGTATTTTAACAGTCTCGCAGATCATTCTAGGAATATATTTATTTTCTCTAGCGAGTATATGAGGTTTATCAAACTTGATGTAATGGTTAAGCTTGTTCATGGAGTGCTCACACACAACTGACTTTGATACACGTCCATTTTTGATATCTGAGATGTGCTCTTTCATCCTAACACCGATGTTTCTCTTTGTCTGACCAATGTAAGATAAGCCACAGTCACAATCAAGCTTGTACACACCTGCACACTGCAAAGGAATATTACATTTAACTGGTTTCAAAAATTGGCTCACTTTTTTGTTAGACTTAAAAATAATTTTAATTGAAGTTCTTCTTAAGATGTTGCCGACCCTGTCTGTGTCCCATTTACGTATGGTAGGAGTGCTGGCTGTCTCTTTACTATGGGTGGCTTTGTCGTCTTCTTACAACGCTGGCGGGGAACTGGCAGCTGGCAGCAGCAGTTCTGATGAAGGGCATCTTTCACCAGTCGAAGCTCCTCCCCTAGGTGTTCAGTGTCACAGAGGTGGTGAGCTCTCTGAAACAAAGATTTGCCAACAGTAGATAACTGTGTAGGGAAAACATTCTACTTTTAAAGCCTCCAGGGTTAAACTTATCTGAAAAAATAGACGCTAGCAGGCCGTTCCAAATCTTGGCGACTCTCACCAAAAACGACACGTTTAGTTCGGCATTTGGGTATGTTAATCATGTATGGATGAAATTTTAGCCTGCGCCTAGTAGTCCGATAAAGGAATGGATAAGGCTTAATTAGTTCGAAAAGAGCCTTCGAGCACTCTCCGAAGTACATCCTATAAAAAACCGATAAGCTAGCAACTCGACGACGATGCTCAAGGGTGTGTAGTCTGCTATTGTGCCATAGACTTAATTTGTTGGCCAAAGTTCAGGTTAGAGCAAACGATAATACCTAGAAGCCCCAGATGGTTAGCAATCGGTAAGGATACACCTTCAAAAGTGGGTGTAACCTGTTCAATCATGGACTCTCTTAAGGACCGTATTTCTACTGGACTAGCTTGCGAGTTGGTCGTGTATCTCTGTCCCGTCCATCACCTCTGTACCGTGCTGTCATCGGCATAGCTAATAATACTGGGTGTTAAAAGATCGTTTATGTGCAGCGGAAACAAAAGCAAGAGAACTGATCCCTAAAGTACACCAGTATTGATTGCCATTCGATCAGACGAGCATTCATCAAAGACAACTCGAATATACCATTCCCTCAGCAAATCACAAATCCAATCGTAGAGCTCAGCAGGTAAGCCATAAACTGGAAGCTTGGTGAGTACTGCCTCGTGCCAGACCCGGTCAAAGGCTTTTGAGATGTTTAACGAAGAGAGAAGCTATTGCTTTATCGTGACCCTCCAAGGCCTCGTTCCAAATTTAACCTCCTCTTTCATTTGTCGTCAAAGCATTTGAATATGATACTATTTATTCTAATAAATATAGACACAAATTCAAGTTCATTTACTTTTACATCATACTAACATATTTATGTTCTTTAAATAAAATATCATTTCATGTATTCAAATATTTCAAGTTCACGTTCTTTGCCAAAAGATTGTATAGATTAGTCATTCAAGGGATTTCTTATGAGCCTATTTAAAACAAGACTTAACTTATCATGCCGAAATTGTATCAGTATTTAGATCGAAATTAATTCTATGCACTTCAGATATATCTGAATAAATTTTTCATTTGTCGGTTTTAGTGAAACTTTGGTTTCGTTCGTATATATATATAGAAATCGTGTATCTTTGTTATACATGTTTAATATTTTATTAAAAAGTGTATTTTTACAGAAAGCAGATAAATGTATTAACATATTAATTACTATATTTTTTATACTTAAGTGAAAAACGAATTAATCTATGAACTTAATTATCCTCGAATACTTTTAACATAATAACATGATTGCACATAGAATAGGTACGCGGAAACAGGAGATATTGTTGTAGCCCCATAACACGCGAGCGACGTACACAAGTAAACTCGACGATAATCGTATACTATCAAATAAAAGAGGCCGTTCGTAGACAAAACCGCCGCCTCTGTATTAAACGAGCCATTATATTGTTCACAGTGTAGTATAGCAGTAATTATTTCTGTATAAATATATGTCATCTGACGAACCTGTAAGGGCTTAAAAAGCTACTAGAGGAGAATTTATATTGAACAATTTATTAAGATCTCGTCTTTATATTGAATAGTTGGACCGGAGATAGCGGCGGTGTCGCTGTGCTTAATAAACCTCCACTCACAAATAGTGACTTGATAATTGCGTCATCACAAAAGTAGGGAAACGTCCGGGCGGATGATAAACGATGCGACTTAATGGTAGTTAGTGATGGAAATTGTAACTAATCGTTGGTTTGCGGTGAATACTATTTACTTTCAGGATATGAATACAACCTGGTTATTTCTTTTATTTGCAGGATTGGCTATAAATCTAAACTCATTACTTAGTTATTATTAGTTATTCGCTTTCTTTTGGAGATCATGTAAATAAATTTATCTTGCTATGAGTTTGATGACAGGATATAAGATTTCGTCTCATTATTATATATCATATTTAATCAATGAATTTGTTATATAAGATTCACCTATAGTATACGATTTTTTTCTTGTAATAAGTAAATACTCAGTGATTATATTTGTAGTAAGATATTTTGAAATTACATTTTCACGAATATTTCACATGACATTATTTTCGAAAAAAGAAAATATCATGTAAAATATTCGTCAGTGTGTGGGGAACTGAGCGTCACAATTGTTGTGACGCTCAGTTCCCCACACACTGATATACTGTTTAAAGTGGTGGCTTGCTTAGAAGTGGAACATGTACTGGAACATATTTTACCTTTCATATGACGATCAACTTGATACAGTAGTGGCGGATAGATAAATAATAAATTGGCGTCAAATAAAACATGTAGTATATTTTTATTATACGAAAAGATAACAATTTTTACTAAGATTTTTGCTAGTTCATTCACAAAGTATCATTTATTATTTGTTAACTGAAATAAATTAGTGACCTATGGACATTTCACTACTGGATCTAATTACACTATTCTAAAATTAGTACAAATAATCTTGTTTCACAATATTTGGAGATCGTCACAATATGTGATATAACGAAGTCTAGTCTCTGCTAACTGTAAGAAATCGTACTTGGTGTAGTCAAAAAAAAGGCTTATATACTTTCAAAATATTTTATTTTAAATATATATATTACAAGAATATACGCTTACTTATAATGAATAACTAAATGTATGGCAGCGTACAAAGAATCTTTATTCATAGTGACTGTAAAAGCTGGGGCAACGTAGAGTGTATTATACAATGACTGTGCAACAAACCGTAAAATTCAATTTTCTTTTCTTGTAAGTTCAGAGTGTACTAAAATGTTAACAATATATTTGACTAAGGTAAAGGATTACATTTATTTGCGCTAATACTATTTCGTTACTCAAATTTTCTGGTTTGGCTAATGAAATAGTATGTAATATATAAAAAATAATTATAATTATATAACTTAGTTTCTATTCGAATATATCATTATTTTAAACGTACAATATATGTTACAAAATTAATACTTTTCATCCAGTATTTATTTGTTATTTTTCCATATAGAAATGTTATTTTTTATATAAAAACATGTGGAGGTAAAAATTATTAATATTTTTGACAATAACAGAAATGATGCAGCCTCTTTGAATGTTGTAGTTTTAGATTCGATTGCCAATTGAATTATTTACATTTCCCCGCTCTTTCATTTTATCTTATCCCGATCACTTCGCTCGTAAGATAATATTAATAAAATTTAAACTTAGCCTTTTAGGATTACTTTATATGGGACTTTATAAAGGGGAAGGGTCCTTCTATCCACTGTCCACATTCGGATTGAAATTGGTCAAATAAATTGTCTTTTAAAGCATATAAAAAATCAAACATTTCAGTCAACACAATCAAAAGATAAATTGCTTATACAAAAATCACTTAATCAACGCCGGTTACAGTTTACAACGTATATAAAATATATTTAAATCTGACCAAAATCTTCAAATTTAGCTAAATGATTGTTAAGAAACACAAAAATATTAATTTTTATCACATTTACCATTATGATATAAGTATACGCGTCTCTATTGAATTCCTTTTCTCTTGCATTCAGATTATCACGATAAATATCTATTTAAAAAGATCAGATAATAATCTTACAAATTTCGTCTTTGCTAAGTAGATCGCCATGACATTTTGATTCCCAAAACATAACAAATTTGAGAAAAATATCTGTTGTTTAAAATTATCTTGAACACGTTCGACAGTAGGTGGTTGTCGTTCCAGAACCGCAATTACTGCTAATTTCCTTTCGCTGACAAGACAAAATCCTTCTTTAAGATCTACCATTCAATACGCATGTCTCGAATCGGGCCGAATATGGACATCGTGAATTTGACACTAAAACATGACAGCCTTCATTAGTTATGTAAATACCTATCTCATATTCGTAGCTGTAACAAGTATTACATAATACGTCAAAGTATTCATACTATTTCTTTTAAGATCTAGTCTTACTTTATATGAATAGTAAATAATAAATTTAGTGAGATAACTTGAACGGTCGAAATAATTATATAGGTAATATATAGCTCTTTAGAAATTTAAATATTCATATTTAAATGCTATTAAATTTTTAAGTAGTATAAAATCATGAGATTAAAAATGTTGACATGCGTTGAAGCTGACGTATATCTTCAGATTTTAGATAAAAGCTTGATTGAAGTGCTAAGATCTGAGTATCATAGAAATCGGTCGATTTAAATACATATTTAAGTAACATTTAAACTATTTTTTTGTCTCGTGTTTTTTCCCTTTCCCGGCGCCAAGTAAGAGACGATCGTGGGTTGTCCCTACATATAAATTTACCCGCGCCAACTAACTATTTTATAATCATCATCAGGGATCATTCACATGAGAGTTGGATTGAAAACAAAGCGGGAAGTGGATTTCGAATCACATACATAGTTTATACGTTTTTTTTCTTTGTGTATTCATTAGGTGAGAGAAAAAGAGTGTAGTGTTTCACCAAATCCATCTAAATTTAATAATGTGAGTAAAAACATTGTATAAAAAATACACACGTCTCTTACATATGTCTATACATCTCTTGACAGTTTAGTACTAAAGCACAATGTTACTTAGTCTTTCTAAGTAAAATTTATTTTGGAATATGTGTATTGACATAATATAATTAATTATATTATAAAAAAATCCTTTAACATCTTCTTCTTCTTCTTCTCTTTATTTATGGCGTTTCGAGCAAAATCCTTTAACAACCACTATCATATTCCATGCCAGACTACAAACCGTTGGCGGTAGTTTGATATAATAATTATATCAAATGACAGACGAATACCACCTCAATCTACCCGTGACCACGGACTACTGCAGTGTTCGAATCGTCGGGTTTCATAAAAAACTCAATATATGCGATTAATCCGGTCAAATTGTTTTATTTAAAATGTATAAAATCACGAAAATCAATGTTCTTATTAAAATATCTTATGGCAGTATAATTTGACGACAACATACATTTTCTTGTCGACGTGATTTAGTTGTAGTGGCGGGAAATTTATTTCCACCTGTATGCAGTGCAACGACAAATCTAGTTTGGCGAAGATTCAATAAATTAAGATGCCACTATGTTTACTTGATGACAACTTACTATATTATAGACTTGCAGGCGGTGGCTAAGAACATACTTATTTTAAAGGTGAGTCGGTATATATTTTATATTTGGATAATATAAAAATTAAAAGTATTTAGCTTCACGCTTTATCCCGCACATGGCAGGGTAGGCAGAGGGAACTGCAGGAACCTTGGGAACCTAGTGTTAAGACACTCCGTTGCTTAGTCCCTGCTTTCTTCGTCCCCGCTATATATAAAAGTATTTATATATATTGGGGTTTTTTCTTGTAAATTATTTATAATTATTTTCCCTTTAGGTACTACTAGACAACACATTACTTAAAATCAAATGGAAATACTAAAAACTGTAATAATTGCGTGCACTCGTGATAAACCTGACTGCATCTGTATCCGTATAGATAAGTACTTTATAAAATACGTAATCTTATTCATTATTTTATATTATTATATTATATTTTGTCTAATTATATGTGTTTGTATTAATGGAAATGAAATTCCTTCTCTGTAAGCAATAATTAAACATAAATATAATATATATGTAAATGTATGGCTTAAATAAAGACTTAAGTGATCCCATAACAAATTGAGTTGACAAATATAGATAAGATGTATGAACTTTCACATTTAAAATTAATGTAATTATTCGTTACAAAAGCAATAATTTTATACTATTTATTGTAAGTCGTGTAAATAGTTACAGACATTTCTTTTTAGCTTTCTTTCAAATCATAAGCCTTATATACCAGGTTATTATAAAGGCATCCACTGCATTTTCATTCTAACTGAACATGATATTGTATAACAAAATTCTATCTCTTACACCACCTGAGTCTTCTGTCACAGAAGCATATTAAGTAATTGAACGATTACGAATCGATCCCCTGATAAATGTTTCATATTTATATTCTGGATTCATAATAGGCTTGTTTGTAGAGCGTGAGATTAATCGAGACACATCATTTAGTCGATCGAGTACAGACACGTGCCATTTGCCCTGAAGTAACACGACCTAAATATTGTATTGTACACAATCTACGTAATATCCATTATTTGGCGTGAAATATATTACATTTTTCTATCTGTGAAGAAAATTATCATAGAACATAAATCTTAGAGGCGTGACAAAAGGGAAAAGGTAAATGTCAGTTGTTTTGAGTTCTATTCTCGGCTGTTCAACAACAACTTCTGGTTTTAAGTACTTACACAGTATACATAGTATTTAAAACAACGTTATATTGTATTTAGTTAAAAAATTAATTATAATACATACCATAGAGTTAAGACCCATATAGCTATACCCTTCAGAAGTTTACCTAACATATACTGCACTATGAGACGTCTGGTACTGTATTATGAATAAATTAATAACACACGCAGTTCAGTGACTTAGGATATGGTTTAAATAATATTCTACGAAATTTTTTATTAATATTTAATGATCTATATATATTATAACTTTCTGTTCTGTTCTATTCTACATTAATGGCGCTTCGGGCGTGCCAGTTAAACACAATACACTTTGCCAATGTCATGTTATATGGAGAATACAATATTACAACTTTGTATTTAAAATATGTATACAGTTTAAAAGTGACATTGAATATGACAGATGATAAAAAAGATGATGTGTCAGACGAATGACCCGGTGTCAGAGTGTACACGCTACAGGTGCGATTCCCCCTTGAGGAGATTATCACTCCCCTACCTTGCTATGAATGAATCTAAAAAAATTAAACTTAACTTTACTTCATTATTGTTTATTTATGTAATGTATAAAAATAACTATATTACTGTTTTAAGTTTAAAAAAACAATTATTTTAAATGTTTTCTTTTTTCTAAATCAACAAACAATATCTTTTCTACGTAGTGTTCACAGTTATTTTTTATATTATATTTAGTAAAATTAATGTCATGGGTTGCTGGGTTTACTTAAAAATAAAAGTCGTTATACTAAAAATTGTAAACAAATTCAGTGAAACTTTCCATTTATTCCAAACGACACGATCCGGATATTCTATATCCGGATCGTGTCGTTTGGAATAAATGGAAAGTATAAATATTCTATATCCGGATCGTGTCACTGTGATTTGCCGAACTGTGACTGATGTGAACATTACTAGTTTTTAGCCCCTTCGGGACTCATGACCAACTTAGTCGATACCACATTTCCTATATTTAATGACATTGAAAGTTAAATATTGGTTAAATATTAATACATAAATATATCATATGAATGTATGTAACATTGTCGCTTCCGCAACAACATTAAATTACTTACCATAAGTGAACGTACTTAATTCTAACGGCCTCTACCGCTTAATGCGGCATATGTGTAAATGAAAATTTGTGTGTAGGACGTTTGTTAATAAAGTGATGGTAAATTTAATCAAAAATCAAATCAATAATGAAAACGTCATGACGTCTCTTAAAAAAACTATTTAATATTTCTTTGGCTCATGTATGTCCATAGTTGCTAGTCATAACTAGAAATTGTTTGAGGGTTCGATTCCCGCTCGGGGAAGATGGATTTTTCTATTTCCATTTTCTTCGCTCTGCAAACTAGGCAAAGCGCGGTGTTAAGTTCACTCCGCCACTCAAAACGCAATACCTCGAAAAAGGCGGAAAGCGGGGACGGAGAAAGCAAGGACTAAGCAACGGAGTGTCTTAACACTAGCTTCATATAGTTCCTGCAGTTCCCTCTGCCTACCCTGCAATATGCGGGATAAAGCGTGAGGCTATAAAAAAAAGTAATACTCCTATCATCAATCCCTTTTATTATAGTAATTGAAATTTTACTCCTGAATTAATCCTTGTCATTAACAACACGCAAACAATTAGATTCACAGTATAAACAATATGGGAAGATGTTCATTCTATAAAATACACGTTCAATATAAGCTAGCATATACTAATAAATTTGCTTAAGATAATCGATAGATAAATGAAATTAGTCAGTATACGATTAATGAGTGTCTGTGGCTTGCAGTGCTGTGCTCGGGACAAGTTAAATGAATTTAGTTCGATGTATTCTGTATTATTTTATAAAGTGATGTATACATATCTATTTATAATAGCTGCAGAATATATTACCGTATCAATGTCAGTGTTAGATATCGGTCGAGTGCGAGTTAGGCTCGCGTACTGATCGTTCTGTACTAATTGTGATTATAAGTCAACGTGAAGTACAAATTATAACGGTTGAACAACTTAAATTTTTAGATACGTGCGCTCATTTTGTATGAGATGAAATACAAAAACCTAACCTTAGTATACTAGTGACCACGTACTAACTCACAGGAAAGTGTTCGAAACGTCGAGTCTACAAATATAATTTACATCTAAATAAATTTAAAAGATTAATCCACTTGAATTATTGCATTTTAACTATATAGTTTTTCATACATATATACTGTGTCTAGCTAGAACAAGAAAATATAAAAAACGACTCTGGTCCCTATTAAAGGAAATAATTGCTCTAATAGATATCGAAGAAAAAAAGAAGAAATATAATTATTTACAAAAACGCAGCTACACTGCTCCCCTATAGTCTTAGACACTAGCGCCGCCGTGGCATTTTGGCGAAGCATCCGTCGATTTTGGCGGATATAAAATGAGCCAAAGATCCTACAATAACTTTCATGAATTTAATAATTCGTTATAATCATTCAAAATGTTCTGCTGAGTTTCTTGCGCTGGTTTTTCCCAGGTCTGAGACATTAATTTTTGTGAACCGTTGATGGTAATGTTTATGGAGTTCATAAAATTGAAACTTATATTGTTATTTTGAAAAACACTGAATTTATTGAATACATTGATATAATACAATGATTTTGATTAACAAAAGTTAAATAATTTGAAATTAAGGTATTTTATTAAAAGTTCTTATTACTTAGTTGAGTGCTGTACGAAGTGTCGCAAGAGTAAAAAACCAATTGATATAGAGTGTATTTGCTTGCTTAGATGGTTCAAAGGATGACGATGATATATGACGGGTACAAAATGTTACTATATGTATATAGTATTAGTAACAAAAAGGTAAAAGAAATACGCTTTCGCAATTTATTAATAACTAGCTGACCCGTGCCCACTTCGTTGGGCATAATCTTAATAATCATTACATAGTACAGAGTGTTATGTTTTAATTCCTGACTGCCAAAAGGTGAGTTATATGTAGGTATAGTTTGTATTTGCATGCTAATACAAAATTCGAAAGTAACTCTGTTCGAAAGAAAAAAAAACACATTTTCTGCGGAATTTGCAATAAACGAATGTCATGAGTACCAAGTGACGGGAAAAATTACTCTGGTAATGGTAATTTTAATTGTTCAAAACTTCTCTGTAAACTATATTGGTTGAAATGTTATCAGTTGGAAGTAAAATATATTGTCAATCAGGAGATCCAACCCGAGATAAGCCAACATATAACTGTCCATGGGAAAGACTCGGATTTCTCATGTCAATGCCCACCAGAGAGAATGTTTGACCTTGGGACTTGTTAATAGTGAGGGCAAAAGAAATCTTCACTGAAAACTGTAGCCTTTTAAATGGTATGGGTAAATCAGTGGAAATCATGGGTATATAATAATTAATAGGAATACATAAGAGAATATACATGTTTCACTCCATTACACGACCTCCAACTCTAAATATAAGTCAACTCCTGTTCAGTACGTTGTGGACTACAACTTACATTACCTTTTACCTAAGTTACAATGGCCTGTTGTCAACTACTCATGACCAATTAGAAAGTATCGTTTTTTCCGATGCAAGACCGTTAGTCATTGAGGATTTGTTCTGGAACTCCATCATCAGCTAGACTTCATCATATGCATGTTGACTAACATCAATTGCTTAGCGACTATGTTAAAGAAATAGAACCAAACCCTTAAAACAGTTACTTATTATTAAGTTCTCATGACCATTTGTGGTCTTCATCAACAGTTCCACTTCATCAAATGTTATTTTTCGTGAAAAAATTACCAAGATTCTTTGAAAAAAACCGAAATCACTATAGGGGTGCCTATAAAATTTAAGGAGTTCCCTCGTTTCCAGGATCCCATCACCAGAGTTTGATTTTTTATATAGCCTATGACACTCAGCAATAATGTAGCTTTCTATTGGTGAAAGAATTTTTAAAATCGGTTCAGTAGATCCCGAGATTACCCCTTACAATTTACAAACACACAAACTTTACCTCTTTATAATAATAGTATAGATATGTTAAAATATTACCTTTTGATTTTGTTTGCCGTAATGTGGTAAGGAGTCAGATGAATTTTCTAAGAAAAGAGATTTTCTACAAGTTATTACCAGATTGTAAATAAATATACATAACTATATATAGAGAGTTGAAGAAGAAAAGAATGATTGAATGGTTTCGGCATCTGGCTAAATGAGGCTTACAAAAATTTTCCTTACAATTTTTTTATTATGAATTCTAATTCGGCTTATGGAGCAGAAAGAAGTCGTATGGTAACAAACACTGCTTTGTGTGTTTTGATTCATTGTGAAAAATATTCTTATGACTTCAGAAGGTAATTACGAAATAATTTTTACTATTGTTATTGGGCAATAGCCCATATTACTAGTAGCAACAATAGTTGCTACTAGTAATTTGGGCTAAATTACTTTTATTGTAAGCTTTACTTCCCTTTAACGCTTTACTCTTGTCCTGTTTCAATATATTCCATGCTAAGTGAGTGTACACCGCACTTTGTTTACACAACCACTTAAGAAATGTTAGAGTTTAAAGTTAAACAATATACACGCAGACGTATAAGCATGTCGTAAATGCGTCATCAGAAGTATTCATTTATTTTTTTATTTTTTTTATTTTATTTTTTATATAAGGTTCACCAGCAGTTGTTACAATAATGCTTTTATAATGAATACATGAAAGTCAGCTTAGAAGTAATTGCACAACTATATAAAGGTAAACACAACATGCGTACAGTAATTGCCATACAAAGTATATATAATACTAAAAACCTTAAAAAAAATTCGAGGATAACTATAACTTATTTCATATCTTTTAATATATAGTTTCGAAATTTATTTAAAGAATCGTAAAATACATCTGCAACCATGCTACAGTTGTTTAAAACCTTGCATAACGAGGAATTGTTGAGTTGGCTCCGCGTATAGTGCGACGAAGTGGGATAGACAATGGTGTAATTCTCGATCGGGGACCACAACGAGGTACTCTAAAGTTAAAACCACTTAGGATTATAGGACATTCAAAATAACTATTTAAAACTTTATAAACAAAACGTATATCCAGGAGCAATCTTCGATTTTCGAGGGAGGGGATTTTAAAATATTTTAATCTATCGTCATAGGAAGATAAAATTTTTGATTTCCCCGTAGAAAATGCTAGGTTCCACAAAAAACGCTTTTGAATACGTTCATAAATTATGAATTCATAAATTTTAAAATAATATCATTATTGACTCTTCTCCTTTGAAATCCTTTGGTCCTTATTATAAGGATTTCTTTCCTTGTAAATTTAAACTTTAAAATAACAACATTGTATTTTTTTATAAACGGAGCACTTGTTTAAATTTTTAATACACTCATACATACATACATATCTTCGCTCTATTCATAGTGGGGTAGTCAGTCAAAAATCTTTGATGTAGGCATAATTCTGATTTTGTTCTTAATTATTGATAGGATAAATGATTGATTACTTTATTCCGTAAATTTACATAATAAATACCCCGATAATGTACACGATGAACAATAAGACGAGTTGATTGATCCATCTGTTGTCTAATTTTCTTTGAAACTCAATAAGTTATTTAATATGAGATTTTAAAGCGGTTGCGGTGTTATATCAAAGCTTCTTTTATCTTGCTTGCCTTACCCCTTTTGTGTTAAAATCTTTAATCCTTTGTTTGTGCTTAGATATGAATTTCATTTCGTTTTTTCTATATGACTAATATAGATGATATATATATATAATATATGATGAGATGTATAAGGTATTTATGAGTACAGTTTCCACACTAATATTAATTGTATTTTTACCTAGATTCCTGATATTTAGCTTTACACGTTAAATTAAAATAACAAATTAAAGTTCTTTTACTACTTGTAAGTTAACATGGTTGATTTATAGTATATGTATAAGTTTCTTTGTATGTATAACTTTTTTAGTTTTTGTTTGACATAAAAATTTACTGCACCTAAACTTAGCTAACATAAATTCATACTCATTATATCATATATTCATTAATTTATTTTATTCAACAATTTTGTTATCTTAACAGTATATTTCACAGTAGCGAAACGCTACGAATAACGAAAATTATTCAGACTTATTATGTGGATATAGTTATTTTATAGGGATTTATTACAAAATACAATATTGGTATTGATATGGTTGAAAATTCGATTCCCGCTTTAGGAAAATAAATTATTTTTATTTATCTATTAAGAAAAAGCACGGCATTGAATTCCATTTCAACACACAGTGATTCGAAATAAAGGTGAAAGATGAGGAACGGAGTATCTTAACACGAGTTTCTCGGTGTCTCCTATGATTTATATGAGACCAGATGGAGTAAAACTTACATAGATCCTCTGTAAGTAATATATCACTGTTAAACTTACTATAATTCTGCCTCTCATGCAGTCATTGCAAATTTGGTTACATACAGAATAGATATACAAAGGTAATATAGTGAACCCACGATGACCACATACACGTGTACAGTGGTGTGTGGTAAACGTGCGTTTATGTGCCACGATGGCTCTACGAAACAATATTATTAATACAGATGTATATTTAAAAAAATTCACAATCAAAAATATCTAACTCAAATATATTTAATTTTAGTAATATATTTAAATAAGAGAGTAATTAGTCTCTGTTATAAGTATGAAGCTATTCTTATTTTAAGTCTGTGGATTTAAAATCGTTTGAGTTGCTTGTATTAAGTCTTTTATAGAAAAAAGCTACCAGGAAATAATATTGAAGTCTAATTAAAAGTCAGATGAAAATATATTAAGAGATTTTTTAAAATATGACTGATTGACTTAAAATATAATAATAATGTGTATTTGGTAATGATTTATTACTAAATTAGCAAAAACTTGCTAAAAAATAAAACCAAATTGTTTATTCTACATAATAATATTTAATATGATATTAGTGTATAAATAATTCCTTGATATAGGATAATAAGACACCTCTTGAGGCTTAAAACTAAATTCCCATGGTTGCTGCGGTTCCCTCTGTCTTCTCAGCTATACACGGGAGCGTGTTTGCGCTCACATTTTCCAACAGCCAAATTATTCACAATCTACATTTAAGAGCGAAATCCATATGTCTGCTTGTAGTTAGATTAGATTAGGTTAGATTTTTCAAGTGCATACATAGGTATTTCATCGACACTAGAAGCAAACAACGTGATCTTCTTATTTAACTATTACCCCAATTATAATGTGTAAAAGAAATGTATCTAGTAAAGTAAATCCCATATAACTACCACATCAACTTAAATAGTAATTTACGACTGATTTGACAGATGTTAATGTGCGTCAATGTCTTGTTTTGGGGGTACATAATATACGCGATCTTTGATATTATTGCGTAATCTATTTTGAATTTGACATTACAAAAATTGAAAGAAAATGTTAAACCACTTCTAGTAAGTAAACTCTGTTACTGAATATTTAAAATATCGTTTAATTTTTGAGCAGAATAATTAATATTTTATACAATTATAAAACTTTGACATTAATATTAAAAAGAGCAATTGCTTGGCTTGGCTTTTCACAATTACCTTTCGGATCGGTGGTAGAGACATGTCCATTCGACGACATTGAATTATTTGTAAAAATATATTTTTAATTGAATATATTCAATTCAAAACATTTTCAATTGTTTAAATTCCCTTGATTTTACTATTATTTCATCGACATATACATGAATCTTATGTACAAAGTATTTTATAGTTACTTTCAAGTTTCGAACTAGAAACAGTTTAATTTGTTTGTGATTGACGTAGAAACTGTTATTTGTTTTCACCCTCGAGATTGACATGGAGTTGCACAAACTTTCTTCAGACCAAGTGAAACGTAAAATTAAGAAAATATAAGGAACAAGGGTAATGTTCGTTACGATATTACTGTAATATATCTTTCAGAATTCTTTTTGATGCTTTATTTGATATCTATTATTCATTCTCGTTCATATATATTTTATTATTCATTTATGTCGTATATCACTAATATATTGAGAAACATGAAGCAATAATAAAAATTTTGATATAAACAATTTCTATATATTTTGAATAAAACGCTTTAATCGAATACATATTAGATTACGCAAATTATCTTTACATAAGTGGAAAACTACAAACACAGTGTTTTAAAATTAATTTATTTAAATTACTTAAGTGAAATAATAAGTAGGCTTATTTTAAATAAACAATGGTTAAACTATATAACTGTTAAGATCATAACAATTGTTATTTTTATTCAACATATAAAATTGAAATTTTATTCTATCATGAATCTATTTATAGAATATTCGAGAAAGAGCTTTATTCACGAAATGCACAATGCGTGCGTGAGCTTTTAAATTGATATGACTTTTATATTCAATTTATTTCACAGATATACTCGTAATCGGACTGAGACTGAAAATATAGAGTGTAATTTACAGCACATATGGGACGTAGATCTAGAAGTCTTTTTATACTATTGATTAATATGTTATATACAACAAAAATACAGTGTTTTATGAGGCTACTTCCAACTACTATATATTCAAATTTACAACATGAAGATTTTCATTCACAATATATTAATATATAATACAATATTATATTTACAATATTTGCTTGTTCCAGTGCAAAGTTGCAAATATGAAATTATTTCTATTAAAGAGACAAATATAGTATACGTATATATAAATATGTACTATATACATATGTGGTTTTCTTGTTCTCTTTACCACTTGAATACCGTCTACCTCCCTAATTACATGTAAATTATTATAAGCTTGTTAACTTATTTTCGTTGTTACTAAACACATAAAATCTTGTATTGTTTTAAATTTCAAAAATGATAAATAGTACATATGGACTCCAATGTATTGGAGTACACATATACATATACTTACTACAGCTACGGCAGTTCAATATTGATTGATAATTCTTTACCTAAATTCTAATAGCTATACTCGTATAGAAAATATGCTTAAAAAAATATAATAAACCTTTATTTTATGTCTTCACGCTTTATCTCGCACATGGCAGGATAGACTGCGGGAACTCTCCAAAAGGCTCCATAGGAACCTAGTGTTAAGACACTCTGTTGCTTAGTCCTTGTTTGCTCCATCCCTGCTTTCCACCTTTTTCGATGCATTGCGTATTGAGTGGCGGAACTCAACGCCACGCTTTGCCTAGTTTCCAGAGCGAAGAAAACGGAAATAGAAAAATCCATCTTCCCCGAGTGGAAATCGAACCCACAAACCGTCGCATTTACACGTAGACGCTACGCCTCTGTGTCACGACAGGCTCTTTCAATATGAGAAAATTTCCTTGTTGAGCAGAATTTTATTCCATCAAAATATCGCCAAAATAATAAAAGGGTCCATTTTCCGTACCAAGATTCGAAAGTGCCAAATTTTCTGGTAAAAAAGATGATCTTTTTGTTTCTGTCAGGCTTGACTGTTCTGTGGCTAAACAAAACAACAGACGGACAAAACAAATCATTCCTACTATTCTACAAAAAGATAATAATTACATTATAATATTGCTCGCGTATGGATTGAACTTACTTCCACAACATTAAGGTCAAGATTCAAGGCCTCAAGTTGCGAACTAACAGACCCTCGTCAACGTGATAATAAATAAATTTCTTCTATGATTCTTTGAAAGATTCCAAATCAATGTGGACGATAAACAGTTTTGTCAGATATGTACCACATGTCTTGAATTTAGTATCAGAAATGTTTTAAAACAAAGTATTCGATTAATTTTATAATGGTTAACGAAATTGTAATAATTACCACCTATATTTATACACTAATAATTTGTACTTTTCAATCTGTTTTTTACTATGGTAACCGTGGTATATTTATTTGTTCGAAATTTGTGGCTTCTATCGTAAATTAGTTAAAGCAACCTATTCCCTAGAAATATCTTTACATCCACTCATCAAAAGACATTCTTTTCATCCACTCATCAAAAGAGTTAGGAACAAAGCTCTCTTTAACATCAGTATTTAATATTTTATTACTCTCAGTATTATATTTAAATATAATCATACAACGGACGTGTCGTCGATGGACATCACACAAAATATTTTAAGAATCTAACTAAACATCAATTATTTAAAATTATAATACATATTAATGCTACATAAGTACGACACACGTGTGTCAGCTGATAACTCTATACTAATATCGTAAAATTAATAAAGTAGCGAGTTACACATATGAGTTATTTATTCATCCCACACGCTTCGCTTCATATTGTGTTTACACAAATTGTGCACTTCAATTAGCCGAACATCATGTTAATTGGAGAACGTTCCTATGGAGTTAAACATGGTAACTATGAAATTATCCTATTACTAATGGTACTCGGTAGATACGATTTAGGACAAGACTATTTATCTATTAGATGAACGAAAATTATTAGTTTTCAAGTACGAAAGTTACGTCCGGCGACGGAGAAAGCAGGAACTAAAGCAACGGAGTGTCTTAACGCTATGTTGGTGTGGTTCCTGCAGTTCCCTCTGCCTACCCTGCTATGTGCGGGATAAAGCGTGAAACTATTTTAAAGCAAAATTTATTGTAAGAATAATATGTCAAACTTGTTTGTACGAAGTTTTAATTTAAAATATGTTTATAGTCATAATTTTCTCAAGTAAGTGAAATGTAATTTCTTTTTGAGAAATAAAGTATCTTTAACCATAACTATAAAAAAACTATGAAAGTTTTGATTACAAATACGCTTAACAATTTACGTAGTACAAACTTTGTATATTATGAAAAATATACTTAAAATTAAATTTGAAACATTATGTGTATATACTGAATGGCTGAACTTAGTGGTAAATTTTGTCGTACAACAAGTAATAGTTCAAACTATTGCACCTACAGCTAGATACATTCCCACTGCTATGTGCCAAACATATATAAGTACGTACCAAGAGTCTACAGAACCATAGTATTTTTATGAAAAAAAAAACAAAAATGATTATATAGCAGCATACATATATATATTCCTAAGTAGTTGCTGCATACGAACATATATTGTCATGGCACAATTGTCATGGTCATCATCATCATCACTAAACTACTTAATTTACTACTGAACTACTTTATTGTAAAATATACATCAATTCTCGACGCGTGTTAATCAAAAGCAACTGAATCGAACAGTTGAAGAATGTCAGCAGTGGAGAAAAGATTGTAATAAGTTAAAGTTTTGTCTTAGATTTTTATTATTGTCACATTAGAATTAAAATTTTTAAAACCATTTTTTCTTGTATATAACAGTGTAGGCAGTATACCTAAAATTAGGTTACTCCATTCCAAATTTTTACCAATTTTTTACTGAATGAGAACCGAGATTGAATATCGAAGCTTCACTTCGTCATGATTTAGGCCCATATATAAAAAGATACGTCTATTAGATATCTAGAGACTATCACGATTCTTACTTTGTATTTTTTAACTCAATAAACTTAAATTTATTAACTTAAATACAAACAGTGTAATACCAAATAGAAAATTTAAAACAGTCTCTTTGTTTTATAATCATTTTCTAAACAAATTCATTATCGTTAGTGGCGTTTTGTTTAGGAACTATATCTAAATCTTACTTCTGTAATTGATTTTCTAGGGGAATATAGATTTTATATTGAAACCGCGATTATGCCTGAAACTGATTTTGTCAAAGCGTATTCGAACAATCCACGGGAAACGAATCTATTTGTGATGACCCCCCCCCCCCCGGACAAAGCTATTAATTGATGTTTTGTGAATTTGTAATAGTTATGCTATTATATATATAATTTGAACCCTAAGAGTAACCGAGACGAAGCAGTATACAATTTATACCTGAAAATAAATGGAACAATTGTATTATACACAGCTAGCCTTCTAGCATAGCACATATAGATTTCTAGGCTAAAATTGCTCTATAGAAATTCTGTTTCATATTACTTATAATATACAGATAATCATAATATCCATTATCATAACATTTTCTTTAGCTTCAACGCTTTATCTCGCACATTGCAGGTGGGCAGAGGGAACTGCAAGAACTATAGGAATCTAATAGTTAAAGCACTCCGTTGCTTAGTCCCTGCTGTAATCTTCGACTGCGCTTTCTGCCGTTTCTCGAGGCTTGCGTGTTGAGTGTGGGGTCCCCCTCGCGCCACGCTTTGCCTAGTTCCCAGCGCGAAGAAAATGGAAAAAGAAAACCCCATCTTCCCCGAAGGGGAATCGGAACCCTTCAACCGTCGCGCATACCAATTTATTATTGACATAATTATACTCATTCCTCAGTGTGATAACTTCATATTAACATTACAATATTCAATAATTATTCCTGTAATTTAGACATAATTTTCTAATAAATAAATAAAATTGTAAAAGATAAATTTAGGACAACTTTATGTAACATCCCTTACTTTAGTAACAAATCCCTATTCTTGCGTTATCGTTATCTTTATTTGAGTTACATATAGTTAATACTAAATGTAAAGTTTAACGAAATGAAAAAAATCAAATTTCTTCTTATCAAGCAAACTTAAATAATCGACCTCTTCTAAGAGAACTTTACCTTATTTACTTTAGAGAAAAGCAAAGCCAATAGATATTATAAAACCAATAACCTGGAAAAGTATACTCGTAGAGCGAGGCCATCGCGTTCATAGAGTCCCTCGATAGAAGTAGTAAAATCTGTAGTACCTATTCTCTTGAATTGTTGTCTTAACATAAATATATATGAGTCTCAATAAGATACTTATGGTAAGTGTTAAATTAACAATATTTCTATGAACCTGAAAGTGAATAAGGCTCACTTTAGAAGCAGTTCATATATTCACGTAGATCAATTAATAAAAATTATAAATAAAATTACGCCTTACACTATTCCATACTTTGGAAAGAAATTTAATGTTGATAAAACAGTACAAATAAATAACTATTTACATTCCAAATTTAAATATCAACATACGTCAATTCTATCAACATACATTATACTTTTCGATTAATTAAAAATCATCATTAATAAATCGATTAGTGGTAGATTCGGGTGTGACACAGAAATGTAAATGGTAGAGCTAATTGTGGCAAAGTCAATATTAGCAGGAAATGGACCCCGCCTCTGCAACCGCTTACGCATGAAGCCGACGACGACTATCAAATATATCTAATGCCTATTATAGTTTGATATTCTAATGGTGATCAACGTATTTATACTTCATACAAATATGTTTATTCCATTAGCTTTAGTGTATAGTACATATATAGAGAGAGCTGAGAGCATGAGATGTTTGCAGTAATTTTTATCTATTTTTAATTGACTTTGCTAACTTACATTATAAAATACACGTGTCTCTAATAAGATTTGAACGCACATCTGAAACGTCTGAAGCGTGTCATCAACTTCCAATAAAACTTTAAACTTCTTACAATTGAATTTGACTAAAATAATTTAAAAATAAAGTAAATTCAATATTTCATTAATGGAAGTTACATATTAGAATTAGGATATTACAATACTAGAGATATTATTAATACACGAATGCCAATTAGCTTAATTGGTAGTTGAACGTTTCACTGGAATTGTGCTATTTAAATGCTACTCACTAATACGAAAACGGCACTAATTACTAAGCGTATTAACTGTCCGCTCGTCAGTCAATATTGAATCAGGCGACGCCCGATCCGATTGAGTTTCACTAAGACACACTAAGCGGGTCAAAATGGTGAGAACTCATGAAGGTCGGGGATGAAAAGGAAAAGTTAATGCTGCTATTATTTTATTTAAAAAGTGCTAATAACATTCTCTCTTTTTACATGCATTCTATTATTGTGTAAAGCTTATTTTCTTTTTTCACCGTACATTCTCCTTCGTGTATTCTCCAAACAACGTGACATTGGCAAAGTGAATTGTGCTCAACTGGCACTCTCAGAACGCCATTACCGTAGAACAGAACAGAATAGAACATTCTCTCTCGCCAAAACGATTGTTTTTTGTAATGATCGTTGGGTAGCGGAAATTTGTAAAAATCTCCCTACAGAGATGCTAACAACGAAATAAGTTGTATAAGAATTTCGACGCAGCGTTATGAAGAAAGCATGGCTCAGCAGTGAGAGCGCTTGCACGGTTCGCAAGAGAACGCAGGTTCGAGTCCCGTTACGTTCAAATTTTTATATGTTTTCTTTAAGTATTTTTCTATCCTCAGTGTGAATCAACACTTTTAAAGTGTTAAAATATTCTTTATATATCTCAATAAAATGTAATATTTAACATAAAAATTGACAGCTTAGTAATAACACACTACACATTTTACAAACCCTCTCTCCCTTAATTCTATTGGTTATATCGTGAATCCAAAGTAATGTCACCAGAGAAAATCTTTGTTATGCTCACAGTTAATCAACTTTTTAAATAATTTTACAATACTGAGCATTACATTACTAATTTTCGTTGTCTTTATTTTAGTGACTGTAAAATTTCTAGCTATTTTATAGAGTTACCCAAAAATGGCGAAATAACTAATATGCAAAAAAACAGAAATAACAAGCCTGTGTATACCTTGTTCTTATAAAATAATGCAGATTATTAGAAGAATACCTCAACTAAACAATTCTAAATAGAAACCCGACCCGTTCGTAATTTATACAGTTCAAGCTGATGCCATCTCGCGCCGACATATTTAGCTATCCCTCGGGTGACGTATGATTTATGACATAAAAAACATCAAGTGCTAAAGTTCTGAAGCTGTATTGGTATGAAATTTCATTTTGATACATTGATCAGATATTTAACAGGTCGTGATAAATTGTTTTATTAGTTCCAATCAACGCCTGTTTCGTATTTCTACATTTCTAACAAGTTATTGACGATACATTTAATTTATTACTTTGTATACTTTGTAAGTAGTGATTTTTCAAATAGTAGTATAACAGTAGTAGTTCTAAATCTTTTCACATATATAATTCTTAAAATTATTATGACTTGTAGCTTCAAAACGCCATTACTTAAGAACAGAAAGAACTGAAATTGTTGCTTATTTTTTTCCTTTGAAGATACGATATTCGCTATATTTATACTACAGTATCTACTTTCCAAGCCCTCGTCTTAACATAATATTCCAAAGTAATGCCTGTTATTACCGAGCTGAGGAAGAGAAAATATAAGAGTGAAGTGTATTTAAATATATAATTCAGCTTTACACTTTATCCCAAATGAAATTAGGTAAGCAACAAATAGTGGAACTCAAAGGACTAAAATATGCAAACACTGTTCCACTGCGCCACTATGGCGTCAGTGTCACTAACTAATGAGATGGAAATATACGGTTATCTTTCACAATATATTGCCTATCCCGCAAAATAGGAGAAAAATGTAAAGATATAAAGAAACAGACATATTAAAGCACCCTATTATATGTAGCAAAAAACATCGATAACATAAAGTTCAGTGATGCTGATATTTTTACAATGCAGTTGTTCCATTTAGTTATTTACCTCAGTAAATATAGAGCTTTCAAAAGCTTTTAGTTCCATACTCATAGAGTAGAAATAGAACCACGCATCCTTCTTTAAATGGATAGTAAAATAGTTTAAAATTTAAGCAAATATGAAATTGGTTAAAGAACTTTTTCATTTTTTTATAATGTTAAATAACACTTTAACTTAGATTTTAGTTTGCTGATTTTACCTGGCTGAGTTTGTTGTGAACTCTTCTCACCAGGCCGCGCTTGGAACCCTCGTAACTTTAGTTTTAAGTTGTGGAGTGTGTAGGTTTCAGAGGGGCTCAATTCGTTATTTATTATCAAATTGGGCTCATCTGACACTCCTCCGTTCGCTCTATCTGACGTACACAAATGATCATCTTATTGATTCTAAGTGGAAAAGTTATAAATAAATAAAGTTAATTAAAAGTGAAATCAGAAATTTTGAATTTTATTTTTCATAAAATTTTGTAGCTAATTAACAATATATATGACGAAAAATAAAATATTTTGATAAGTCTTACTCTAAGACTTTCTTACTTCGTAAGGAAGATCCAGATTTAACTCAAAAAGCACTTAAAAAGACGCTTTAACTTTTGCAAAGTTTGTACAGCTGTCTTACTTTCACTTAATGAGAGAGAGTGAGATTAATTTAATTGTATAAATCACACCGCATTGTGCACTGACTCTTGTGTATTATGTGGATGTACGTTACGTGGCTTTCGTAGCAGTACAAAATACAGTTAGCCACTTAAAGAGGTTGAATATATATAATAATATAAAATAAGCATGTTTCTTAAAAATGTAGCTTTAAAAAGCTGTTTATTAGTATAAGTTTTAGCTTCACACTGTATGGTATACGAAGGTATTAGTATATATAGCAAGTAGACAAAAGAAGTATTCCCCACTTTACAACTTTTTTTGAAAAACAATTTTTTTAATATAATTTCTAAATTGTATATTTATGTATAAATTATCTAGGATTGGATTATTATTTTTATTAGGTTAGAGGGTTCTAACTTCCATCCCGACTCGGGACATTTCATTTTCGTTTCAAAGTACAAATATTGAAGATATGTTCTAGCTGAAAGAAAAAATAAACATAGTAGGACGTATGTTATTTTGTACATATATAGAAAATATAAGCATATGCATATAACATATGCAGTACCACAATCCATATAGGTACTGCAAGAAGCAGCACAATCCATAAATTGCTTTTCAAACAAAGAACATTTAACTATACCAATTTATATCAAATCCGACGCATTACACCGTATAAAATATACATTTCATGAAAGAACACCGATACTCGTACATACGATGAGGTAAAATATGAAGATTATGAAGATTACGAAATGAAAATATGTCTAAAAATAGCATAATTGCCCCGAGCTCTGAGTCACACTCAACAAGGGTGAATTATGTAAATTACAATTCGTTTTCCGGCTCAAAGGATGTTTGTTTTATTTATCTCTAATATATCCTTTTTTAACCGGGTCCTTTTCAGCTTAGACATTAAGCTCATTTATGCTAAAAAATCAATAGCTCGCTTTTGTTCAGACAATTCCGCCACAACAATGATATAATTTTTTTTAACTCCTAAAAAATGATATTTGTTATTTTATAGACGAAAAATATTTATAGCAATGATTGTTATTTAGTGTTTGCTTCTATAAACATGGCTTACGTTTATTATGCACGTTTAAAATCTAATTCGAATCTGCCTAAGTGACATTTAAGCAATAATATCGATATTGAGTATAGTTGGCCTGGTCACGTATTGTAAAATAAAATAAGGTAAAATTTTTCACCAGCGAATAATAACAATATAACATAAAATATCGTAAAATTCGTGAAACAATTAATTACAAATTTATAATAAGCAGTAAAATAAATACTAATAACGTAATTTAATTATTCTAAGAATATTTGTGAGCTCAAACGAAAATAGAATTTTATTCTTGATAATAAATATTCCTGATATTGAAAGGTTTGATAGTAACATAGAATTACGTATGAGTAAGTAATACTCGTTAATAATTAATTAACCTTTTTTACTTGATAGCACTCTATTTTAAGAACATCGTCATAAGCTTGGTAGCGTACAAATATTTGTACCTATATAACACAGATTTGTAATAAAATTAGAAACAATGAAGAAAGTATATTTACATTAAGACAATTCACAATAATTGAAAAACTCACCAAAATTCTAAATTAAGCCTTTTGAATCTTGAGACTAAACAAATCTCTTTTACACTTGAAACAATTACAATTTTACATTGCCAATGTCGCAGGAGTAACAGAAGCAAAGCTCGTATTACTTAGGCTCAGAGCTTTTTAAGCTGCCTGAGGCATACATACGTTTCGTCACATTCCTCCACAATTTCATGTTCCAATTGAGTTTAAGTAACTCTATGTATTAGGAAATTTTATTTTGCCAATAAAAAGTGATTGGAGTTATTCTTATTTAATCTTTTCTCTAGCTATAATTAAAATTTGAAAAATTAAAAATGTAACCCAAATTTTCAATAAATTAATCCAAAATAAATAATATGACCATGACCAAATATAAAGCTTTCATAACATAAACTTATAATTGAAATTCTAGTTTTAATATGTATAAAGCTAATGCTACTTCTTTTGAAAAAACGCACTAATCTTAAAAACTACCTAGTGCCTGCTGTATGTGTTTGTAGCATACGTCACACTTTACTTTTAGTAACTTTTGTAGGGTTCAATAGTTAAAAGGAAAATAAGAGGTTTATTTTTCTCTCAACTGAACTCCACAAAAGTGATGCAAAAAGTAACGAAACATATTATAATGTAATAATGTAATAATATTCATAATTAGTTTTGTATCCACGGACAGAAGCTTAATTAAATAAAATTGAATGAAGCCAATTTTTGTAATTAAAGTTGTTTTAAATTTGTAATATGTTTTATTTAACAAGCCTTTAATACATGACAGGATTAAATATGTTAAAATCAAAGGACTATCAGTTATTTCTAGATGGATTCCATCATCGTTAACGGAGATTAATATATTATTCATATCCGAGTAAGGGGTTGAAATTGTTGGACGCTTCTGTCGTGATATTCACGTGTTGCACTTCTATATTTTATATTTTTTTCAACATTTCGAAAATAGACAGCACCTGTATAAACCTGTATATCTCTATACCAATGTCAAATGTTAAAACAGTATTAAAACGTTCTTGCATAACTTCGGCAACATACAAATTTATGAAGAAAAAAACAAAAAAATGATGTGTGAACAACATAGTTAGTATATTTAAGTTTTGTTTACTAAAATCAATTAGAGGAAATTGCCTAACAACTAATTGCCAGATATTTTCAAAAATGTCGTTTATGAAATATAGAAGCGTTTAAATGTATCTTATAAATATTCTCATCACAATCTGTTCAGAGATTCTGTTTGGGACAATTTAGTCTCTATTATGTCAAACCATGCTTTATTTATCTAAAATGAATTGTTAAGTATTTTTTTTATTTTTTTATGTTAATTCCTCTGTGGATTAACTTGCAGCTATTTGTTTATATACAAAATGATGTGAATTTTGTGTTACTTAAACTATGTTAAATCAAGGCATAATATGTTCTTCAGTATTAAAAGCTCTTTCTTTTAGAAAGTTCATACGAATTCCTACGTTTTATTTAACCGCAAAATATTTATAGTTTAGCCAAAGCGCGGCGTTGAGTTACGCCAATCAACACGCAATGCCTTGAAAAAGCGAAAAGTAGGGACGTAGAAAGCAGGAACTAAGCAACGGAGTGTCTTAACACTAGGTTCATATAGTTCCTGCAGTTCCCTCTGCCTAGCCTGAAATATGCGGGATAAAAGCGTAAAGCTAAAAAATAATAATAATAATATATTTATTTAACTCTCTAGATGAAAAGTTAAAGAAATGTTGTCCAAGTGCGATAACATTTTGTAATAATAGAAACCAGAAGTAGTTACATTAATTTAAATAATAATAGAAAAACACACGTGGATCCTGCACATGGCAGGGTAGGCAGAGAACTGCAGGAACCATAGGAACCTAGTGTAAAATCCGTTGCTTAGTCCCTGCTTTCTCTGTCCCTAAGTTTTCTTACTATAAATAATATCAGAGAATACATACATAAACATATCCTGACTGAGTTCTTTATTGACTGATAAAATGATTTCCCCACTTTGGACAGACAGTGTTGCTTCAATGTATTCACAATGTATGCGCCAATGTATTCCTAAGACAAAGGACAGCAAAGTATGGATCCCGTTCTTTTTTCTGTTAAGGTATAGAACACTAAAAAAAAACATAAAACTCTCAAAAGTAACACAAACACTGCTCTTAGAAATATATGGCTTAGTAGGCTTTTTTTAGACCACAGCCATAAACCATTTTAAACGAAATGTTATTATAAATCATTTTATTTTTTCTTTTCATCGTAATAAGTGTAAAAGTTTATCACTATTTCTGTTTAAGTAAAGAAACCTTGATAAAAATGTAAACCATTGTTATGAGCTTCTTTAGGTAACTTAAAACGAAGCCTTTAAGAATAAATACACACAACTTTATGTTATATAACGCATCGTTTGTTTAGTTGGTTGCTGAAACATGTAATCTTGTTCTTAACCGACTTATAAAGAACCAAAGAAGTTCTGTGTTTGATATTTTTTTATTTATATCAATTTTGCAGTTATTTAAGGACTTTAATAATTCATAGATAAATGTCACTTTTAGTACGTGAGTTTAATAATTTGATTTATTTACCATTATTGATATTGCCTCAGATCGTCGGCATTCAATGTAAGACACATTGCCCATTAAAAATGATGTACACACATCATCATCATCATCATCATCATTTGTGTTATAATCACATATTAATTTTTGAATTATGTGGTAAACAATATTTTATCATATAATTAAAAAATTAATATGCGATTATGTTGAGAGCCTATATAGGTCTAACATATTAAAATATATCCACATTCGGAGACCATGCCCTTACCGTTACCTATCTACTTGGTGTGAAAGCCCCATGTGTGAAACACAGTTATATTTGAAACCAAGTTGTAACCTCCAAATTCTTAGCTGGTCGCTTAGAAATCAAATATTTTAGGCCTTTAATTTTACCTTAACTGCACTTCTATGGTTCTACATTAGGTGTCTTTTGTAGCAATTACTATAAACTGTTCTTCCCAGGCTACATAGATATACAAGAAATGTTCAGTGATTCAGAAGCTATACATTTATAACTTGACTGTTTAATCATGTTACCTTCAATAATGAAAGCGCCTACATTTTTGTAGAAAAAAAATCCTATTTATTTTGTCAATATAAAGTAAAATAATCTTATTATATAATTATAAAATGAACTTTTTAGTAACACGAGCATCTTCTTAGTAAGAAGTAATTTCTTTCATGTTAATTAAGTTTCCTTCCAGTTTTAATATTTATATTGGCTCTACCTCGGTTTCGCTTTAAAATGGATTTTCATTACATTCTTACTCTAATATTTGTTTAATCATATGCCAAGTTAAAATTTGTATTCAGTTCCAAATGTTGCGTTCAAAATTGTTACAATTGTTTCATAATAAAATAATTTACATGACAACAGCAGTTATTTGGAGATTTTTGGTATATAATTTTTATGAAAATATTTCATCCATAAACTGCTGCTCCGCTACGTCCGTTTTGAAAGTTTCTTTAAAATATTTAAAATGTAGTTTAAAAAAGCATGTAATATGCATGTGTTTGTTAAACTTTAAATAAAGCGACAGCCAAACTTTTAATATTTAAATGTATAGTATATTCTAAAGCTAAAAAACGGAGTGTCTTAATACTAGGTTATCTCTGCCTATCTTGCTATGAGTAGGACAAAATGTGAAGCTACAAAAAAGAAAAACCTGCCTCTTACAACGACTAAATTTGAGCTTGATTTTTCCTCGTGATTTTAAGAAAATGGCCTTATCTGTCCGTATCATATACAGACAGCCATCAAGTTGATCCTGTAAGAATTCCGCTATTTGCTTTTTAGGGGTGGAACCCTAAATATGCACATCTACTAAGGTCACGTATACATTTGCTTCTAGGAAGTTATTGTGTTTAAATGCCGCGCTTTATATATTTGTCGATTATATAATTCGTTTTGTCTTGTAAATATCCATAGCTAATATAACTGTACCAAGATCAATAGACAAGTAGGCATTTGTTTAATGAATTTGTTAAGTTATCACGCTTTATCTCGCACAAGCAGAGAAGATAAATAGAATCTTTCGCTTTATATTGAATTCGATTCCCAGTCGGGGAAGATGGATTTTTCTATTTCCATTTTCTTCGCTCTGGCAACTAGGCAAAGCGCGGCGTTGATTTCCGCCACTCAACACGCAATGCCTCGAAAAAGGCGGAAAGCGGGGACGGAGAAAGCAGGGACTAAGCAACGGAGTGTCTTTACACTAGGTTCCTATGGTTCCTGCAGTTCCCTCTGCCTACCCTGCCATGTGCGGGATAAAGCGTGAAGCTATAAAAAAAATGTGATTATGTTAATTCACAAAATAAAATGCTAAAATTGTATGGAATTACACGCGTTCAAATTCGTATATTCGTAAATAAAGGTCGGACACGTATAATATATGGATTGAAGATATATATATATATATATATATATATATATATATATATATATATATATATATATATATATATATATATATATATATATATATATATATATATATATATATATATATATATATATATATATATATATATATATATATATATATATATATATATATATATATATATATATATATATATATATATATATATATATATATATATATATATATATATATATATATATATATATATATATATATATATATATATATATATATATATATATATATATATATATATATATATATATATATATATATATATATATATATATATATATATATATATATATATATATATATATATATATATATATATATATATATATATATATATATATATATATATATATATATATATGTATATGTATCGCGAATTTTGAATTTTCGCGGGTTACGTATATTCGAATTTCAATTTTTTTGTGGCGTTATGTTGGTACTCATGTCTCTCACTTATGCCGACAACCTCGGCCATTTTGAATGTTCACTTAATTGTTGACAGCTGCTTTGCTTGCACGTGTTTTGGATCGTCTTCGATTTTTACCCATTCAAAAAAATGGAGCAAAGAACGTGTATCAAATTTTGTGTGAAAAACGAAATTAAGTGCGCGGATGCATTCCGAATGTTGACTGTGGCATACGGAGAAGCTACCTTGGACCGAAGCAACATTTATCGGTGGTACAAAATGTTCTCAGAAGGCCGAGAAGATGTGAACGACGAAGAGCGTGCCGGACGCCCGAGCACTTCAACAACAGACGAAAAAATTAATGAAGTGGAGAAAATGGTATTGGCCAATCGTCGAATCACCATTAGAGAAGTTGCTGAGGACCTAGACATATCGATTGGCTCGTGCCATTCGATTTTTATCAATGATTTGGGCATGAGACGGGTCGCCGCGAAATTCGTACCAAAATTGCTCAATTGCGACCAAAAACAGCATCGCATGAACATTGCTAATGAGATGTTGGACTCTGTCCGCGACGACCCAAATTTGCTCCAGAGGGTCATAACTGGTGACGAATCGTGGGTTTATGGTTATGACGTGGAAACCAAAGCTCAATCATCTCAATGGAAGCTGCCGCACGAACCAAGACCGAAGTTTCCTTCCAGTTTTAATATTTATATTGGCTCTACCTCGGTTTCGCTTTAAAATGGATTTTCATTACATTCTTACTCTAATATTTGTTTAATCATATGCCAAGTTAAAATTTGTATTCAGTTCCAAATGTTGCGTTCAAAATTGTTACAATTGTTTCATAATAAAATAATTTACATGACAACAGCAGTTATTTGGAGATTTTTAGTATATAATTTTTATGAAAATAAACTGCCGCTCCGCTACGTCCGTTTTGAAAGTTTCTTTAAAATATTTAAAATGTAGTTTAAAAAAGCATGTAATATCCATGTGTTTGTTAAACTTTAAATAAAGCGACAGCCAAACTTTTAATATTTAAATGTATAGTGTATTCTAAAGCTAAAAAACGGAGTGTCTTAATACTAGGTTATCTCTGCCTATCTTGCTATGAGCAGGACAAAATGTGAAGCTACAAAAAAGAAAAACCTGCCTCTTACAACGACTAAATTTGAGCTTGATTTTTCCTCGTAATTTCAAGAAAATGGCCTTATCTGTCCGTATCATATACAGACGGCCATCAAGTTGATCCTGGAAGAGTTCCGCTATTTACTTTTTAGGGGTGGAACCCTAAATATGCACATCTACTAAGGTCACGTAAAGATTCGCTTCTAGAGAGTTATTGCGTTCTAATACCGCGCTTTATATATTTATCGATTATATAATTCGTTTTGTCTTGTAAATATCCATAGCTAATATAACTGTACCAAGATCAATAGACAAGTAGGCATTTGTTTAATGAATTTGTTAAGTTATCACGCTTTATCTCGCACAAGCAGAGAAGATAAATAGAATCTTTCGCTTTATATTGAATTCACTACGCCATAATGAACTCATCATCATTTATCGTATCTCTTACTCAATGAACTTTTAGTATTCAGAACTTAATTAAATTAAATATTATTATAATAATTTTTAAAAAACAAACAACTTCTTAGCATTTTATTACAATAACAATTTCTATTTTTAGTAAATCCTGGAGTCACTTTCAATTCTATTTAAAACTATCCAATGAAAAAATTTTTAATATTAATAAAAGTTCCAAGAACTGCTCATTTTTTAATTAAGCAAGAGTCTTCCATTTCAATTTTCGAGACATTGTATATTTAGCGGTGATATTCAACGTTTCGCTATGTCTTGTTCATTTCCTTGAGTGATAATAACACAAATATACACACATCATTTTTAAAGGGCAAAGGCTTACATTTGAGGACCGTCGTGGCGCAGAGGCGTAACGTCTGCCTGTAACACGGCGGTCTCTGGGTTCGATTCCCAGTCGGGGAAGATGAATTTTTCTATTTCCATTTTCTTCGCTCTGGCAACTAGGCAAAGCGCGGCGTTGAGTTCCGCCACTCAACACGCAATGCCTCGAAAAAGGCGGAAAGCGGGGATGGAGAAAGCAGGGACTAAGCAACGGAGTGTATTAACACTAGGTTCCAATAGTTCCTGCAGGTCCCTCTGCCTACCCTGCCATGTGCGGGATAAAGTGTGGAAGCTATAAAAAAATGTGATTATGTTAATTCACAAAATAAAATGCTAAAATTGTATGGAATTACACGCATTCAAATTCGTATATTGGTAAAAAAAAGGGCGGACACGTATTTGTGCAATAATATATAGATTGAAGAGATTCCCACAAAGTTCTATCGTGGGTATACAAGCCGTTGAGGCATTGCGTGCTAGTGTCAGATTTTTAGAGGATAAATATAAATTTCACAACGAAACATTTTTTATAAGATATTGTTACCTCTAACAGGTCCATAATAAATAAAGAAGACAGCTATTTTTGGTATAAATATGTTTTCAATTATCTCATAGCAACAGACTATACAAACACGGAAGTTCGCTAGAAACAACTGTTATAACAATAATCAAATCTATGTATATTTGAACACCACAACTAAGTTCAAAGTAAGAAATGAGAATCTCACGAAGCCGCGATTCGACCCACAACAATCATTCAGATATGTGCGCCGTCCATAGTTAGAATTCCCAAATTGAATTGCCATTTTTTTTTGTAAAAATGATAACAAACTCGTTATGTCTACGCCTGAAAAATATTTTGCTCGGAAGGGTTCAGTAAATAAAACAGTTTGTAAAATATGTTAAATTTTCGCTGTAATTTCGTTTCGTGGTCAAATGTAAATAACTTAGAAGCTTGTACGAGTCATGACATAATGATTGTTGACATGATTCTAAGTGATAAGATCTTTAATGTTCGCGATTTTTATACATTTTAAATAAAACAATTTAACCGGACAGTACGCAAGACAACACAAAAATCGTTGGCGGTTATTTAATAAATTACACTGACATTACTTTAACTGATATATCTTTTGGTTGAAAACTACCCTTTATCCCACATGTAGTGTCGAAATAGTCTTTTCTTCATATTCCGCCCGAATTTGAAACACAAGCCTTTGCGTGGCGAAACTCAATGTCACAATTTATATATTTCTCAATGTCACAATGTATTACCAAAGGAAATAAAAATTATAGATAATTATGCATTGGGCCTATACTATTATTTGTCGTCAGAAGCCTTGGATATGATACTTTTTATACCGATAGATGGCGCAAGTTCAAGTTCATTTATGTTTTAAATAATACTTGTATAACATTTTTATTATTATATTCATATTTATTTATTTGTTTATTTTCCACTTAGAATCAATAAGATGATCACTTGTGTACGTCAGATAGAGCGTACGGAGGAGTGTCAAAGGAGCCCAATTTGATAGTAAATATCGAATTGAGCCCCTTTGAAACCTACACACTCCATGACTTAAAACTAAGGTTACGAGGGTTATTCATATTGGTTATTGATATTCATATTTCAACTGTGTAGAGGTTCTTTGCCAAAAGATTATATAGATTATTTATTATGAGCCTATTTGTAACAAGACTTAACTCTTGATGTTGAAATTTGATCAGTATTTAGAACGCTTAATTCTACGCTCTTCAGAGTATTGTAGTTAAATTGGAATTTGATTGAGTTGAAAAGTTTTAATACCATTTGTAATTCCAGCCTTTGTATTAATTTAAAATAAATATAAAAAATTACGAACCTTCACCTCTTAGGTACGTACTTATTTCGTTTTACCAATTAACAATATATCGCTTTAAGGACAACAACATATAAGTTTGTTTCATAGCATTTACAGTGCTATGTAAAAACCATTAACCTAAAAGAAAAAAATCTTTAAATTTTTGTTATACTTATCTATTTTATAAAAAAATATCCTTAATAATTAGTTAATGCATATTTTATTATTTGTTTTACTTCATTTAAATTCGTTACGCTTACGTAACGTATATAAGACGTTACGTATATAAGAACTCTTATATACGTAACGTAAGAAGAAGATGGGTCCATGTACCCACATGTACCCATCTTATATACTTATTAATTTATATTTATTATACCAAAATTTTAATTTATATATATTTTTATACTTAAATAAAAAACGAATTTCTCCATAAACTTTATTGTTCTCAAATATTTTTAACATTATCGCACACAGATTACGTTTAACGAAACTTGAGATGCTTTTGTAGCCTCATAACACGCAAGCGACGTATACAAGTAACTCGAAGATAATCGCATACTATCAAATAAAAGAGGCCATTCGTAGACAAAGCCGCCGCCGCTGGATTACACGAAGCGTTACATTGTTCACAGTTTAGTGTTTCATTAATTGTTTTTTTTGTATAAATATATGTAAATATACGCAATTGTAATTCAAAAAATGTAGAATTAATAATCTTAATATAAATAGGAATAGAATTTGAAAAGGCAGCTAAGGCGCTAAGCTGAGGGTATTTTTAAATTTAAAAGCGGTAGTCGAAAATGTTTTATAATTATTGCCTACTCTGCCTTATGAGTTATGCATAATAGAGTTGCTTCTTACTCCAGTGAATGACATGTAAAAAATTTCTTCTGACGCCACCTATAAAATTAAAACTACAAAAACAACTGATCACCTAAACTATAAATAAAATAAAAGCAAGTCTTTAGTAAAAGTTGAAAAGCGTAATCTAAAAATTTAATGGAAATCGTGCGACAAAGGTCTTAAAGTCCATGTTATTGAAGTTGCAGGATTAATATAGTAACATATTAGAAATAACATATAATATTTTATAAGAATCGAAAAAATACACAATATTTTAAACCATTTCATATTTTATGCATGTTGACTAAATTGATTAGACACTTTAAACTTATTCGAAATTCGAACTGTCTCACCGACGCTCTTTCATCTTATCCGCTAGGTACGTACCCCATAACTAGCTCAAAGAAATGTGAGCGACACGCGACGATCACGACGACTGTTTATTTTATTGAAGTATCACATTTCACAATTTTCTTTGTTTCGCTAAAACTCAATATCAAATGTTTGAAAACGAAAAAAATAACATTTTTTTCATTAAGTTTCAAATTTCAATCAGGTTCAACACTGATCAAATTTTCTTATTATTGAGTTCACCAATTATTTGTTTGATAAGTTTTTAGTTACTCGATCTGTGACAAAAATTTACAATGATTTTCCGATTTAACCAACACCGTCATTAAGGTAGTTTTCAGATTAAATAATGATTTTACGATCAGTTATGACATTTCTCATTTTGTATTTATTCATTTATTTGTTTTGTGGAGCTTATTAACATCATAAAATATACAAACTACAATAATAATATATTGTTATTTAAATAATAACATCGAAAGCCACGTAGACCATATGTTCGAGCACATTCAGGCAGTGACTTTGCGTAATTGCTCTAAATAACATAAATAACTTAATAATCATTTCAGTAATAAATATATAAATTAATGTCTAACATAATGAAGTCCTAGAAATAGTTACAAAATATAAAATTAATTTATGTAATTAATATAACTAGAAATCCTAGAATATTTATCATTGTTATTATAAATCTAAATTACTTTCAATTAGTTGTACGAAAGACAATGATTGGGTAGGTCAGAACTGTCTGTCTGTATCTTTTATTTCCTTTGGGTATACTGGGTCGTTACAATCCAATCTATTTTCCTTATTATAATCTTTACGTAATCAAAGAGATGAAAGATATCAAGTCTGAATATTGGCTATGAGATCAATTCGCTGGTGACCATTTTATAGTTTATTAATTACTATTTACTTTCATAGACGACAAGATGGCCTTTTTTATATATAATTTTTATATCAATAAAACATTTAAATAATTTTACCAACACAAATAAATTAATTTAGCTTCACTCAGTATTTATCATGCACTTAGCAGGTTAGGTAGAGAGGACCACAGGAACCAAATTAACCTAGTATTCTTCGTTTTGTTCCCCGCTTTCCGCCTTTCAAGGTATTGAATGCTAAGTGGCGGAATTCAACGCCGCGATTGATTGAAATTTAGGTCAAGAAAATGGAAATGAAATAATTTATTCTGTGTGAACATCGAACCCACAAATCATCGCGTAGACGCTAAACCACGTCGGCCCTTATCTTTTTACCTATATAATTTTATTAATAACACGTAAAATATATTTTAAAGTAAAAACTCACTGAAGTATTTGATCCTAAGACAAACATGATATTTAAAAATCTATTAAAATTTTTAAAGCCTAAAAAAATTTCGCTTTTCGAATTAAACTGAACAAACAAATTCATTTCTTTTTATTACTTTTAAAAAATTGTACAGCAAACTGCCAAGATCAACAGTTCCAGCAATTAAAGTAGTGAAGACTGGAATAAATTAAAAAGTTTCTATTAGTAATTTATAGTCTGTGATAAATTAGAGGCTTACTATAAGTTTTTTACAGGTAATAATTGCTTGTAACTATATAATATTATACTTATAACATAACAAAATATATTTTTGACCGCTTGTTTTGATTCTTTAAAGTTTATTTTCAAAGCTAATTTTCTTTATGCGCTAGAGGGTAGACTATTTACTTACATTAAAAACAATTAAGACGATTTCCATAGGGATATCTTTTATAAATCTTATGTATATTTTAATATATCATTAGATTAATTATTAACTAAAACCCAATAATTTAAAAAATCTAAATTGTATTTATTTTATACATATATTTTTATTGAGATAAAATTATAAAACTTCTAATATACTTTTCGGAAATCTAAAGCCTATTGGATTATCGGATATATAATTGGAGCTTCGAAGATTAATATAAATGAAATGAAATATAAAAATTACTTTGCCATAGAAGTTTCTCTTCAGCTTTGTGTAAGTATGTTGTAAGCTAAGAAAGGAATTTATATATGTAGCTACTTCCGCTATGCAGTACCTAGTAGTTACGCAATTAGGTGCATAAGTAACAGATATCGAGTGATTCACAATTCTAACACAACACTCAGTCTAACATCTCCTGAGGATGCCTTGTTGAAGGGTGAAACACCTGCAGAGAGTACGAGGGTCAATCTGAAAGTTTTTAGAACTGGCAACTTAAAAGCATTATATTAAAAAAATAAATTTAAATTTTGAAAATAGAACTCTTTACCAATAATATTGAGTATACATTTCATTCATTTGTCATTTGTTTTACGATTTGGCGGCAAATTGAAAATTGTCTGTGCACGTCAGAATGAATTTAAGCCGAGAAAATTTTCGTGCAATGATTTTCATGACTTTCGATGTCATATAAGTCAACAAGAAAGTTATGATAGACTTCGATTGGCTTTTCACGATGAAGCCCCATCTCGTGCCACAGTTTACAGCTGGTTTAATGAATTCAAACGTGGTCGAACTAATCTCCGATGATACCGATGATTTGCGTGAGGGACGGCCTTCTACAGCAACGACTGAAGATAATATCAGTGTTGTGCGGCGTATGATAGAGACTGACAAAAGAGTGACCTATCAGCAGATTCGGACAAGTCTAGGCATAGGTATGAGTCAAGTGCACAAAATCCTCCATGAACATTTAGCGGTCAGGAAGCTTTGTGCCCGCTGGATACCGCATAATTTCACCGAGGCTCAAAAACTCCGCCGTGTTGATTGGTGCCGAGAAATGATCCAAAATTTAACGAAGGTGACTCAAATGCTGTGTTCGACATACTAACGGGTGACGAAAGCTGGATTTACTGTTATGATCCGGAAACCAAAAGACAGTCTGCTCAGTGGGTGTTTCCTTCCGAAGGGTTGCCAACTAAAGTGAAGAGAGGTCGAAGTGTTGGAAAAAAGATGGTGGCCTCGTTCTTCGGAAAGACAGGTCATTACGCGACAGTTGTCTTTGAGGATCAGAAAACGGTTAATGCAGAGTGGTACACTAACAACTGTTTACCACTTGTCTTGGAAAAAGTTCGAGAGAAACGACCTCGCAGCAGGATCCTCCTTCATCACGACAATGCCTCGTCGCACACCGCCAGGCAAACGATCGACTATTTGGCGACCTTAGACGTGGAATTACTGGGTCACTTACTGCACGCGCATTTGTCAGCAGGTGGCGGGCGGTGCACTTTATTGCATAACTACTACTGCATAGCGAAAGTAGCTATATATAAATTCCTTTCTTAGTTAGGATGGACTTTCGCGAAGTAAAGTATGAATTTATTATATACTTATTAAGCAATCAAATGTTTTTTTTTCTTTAAAAAATATATTTGATATTATTATCACATTCCACTTCCCGAGTTCAATACAATACGAAAGTCACAAAACTATCATTTGTCTGTATATCAGTGTAATTATTTTGTTAGTGTTACAAAATTATACAGGAATCTTTACTCAGCTGTATTTAATTTACTAACAACTTAACTCTACAAGAAGTCAATTAAAATTAACTGAGAGGAATATAATGGAAGTAAAGGGCTCTGTCTAAGTAGCTTAATGTTATTAAACTTATATCAAGTATGTATGTAATATGTTTAGAATCCACAGTATATGAACAAGATTTAAGGTGAAGTTTCCAATAACTAGAGTTTGAATATATGGTAAATTAAAGTTCTACTGTATTTGGTTAGTAACATTAAATATAACTTCGAGTTTCAATTCAAACTAGGTGGCGCTGATCATATTTTCATTTATTTTTATTATATATATACAATAAAACAATATGTCCATAAAGTCCATCGCCACTCAACACGTAATGTCGATAAAAAGGGGACCAAGAAATAATGTGTCTTACATTAAGTGCCTGCTCTGTTATATGCGAAATATAGCGAAAATCGAAGTAAAACAATTACTTTGCTACAGCAAATATAGTCAAATTATGTATCGTACTGTAACTTGATTACATGTTGATATAATATAATATTTTAATATTATACATTGAAGATTTTCATTAAACTTAGTTACAGAGTTTAAAAGAAAGCAAACATTAATTAAATGAATCATCTATATCATAAAGTAAACGACGATGTTCGTTCTCGGATTAAATGTATCGAGTCGAATCGAACATACGTATCGACACTAGTGTTCATAGATACAAAAAAACGATTCTCTTTTCGAGAAAAAATATTTTTTATCGACTCGTTCATCTGTTACTGCAACTATCTACGTTCTTCTGTCCCTGCATAATAATGACATACGAAGTACTCTCAATTTGAGCACATAATGAACGCTGATTTGCGGTTTACCAATATACTTATGTAACTAATACTGATTATTTTAATCGTTTGGATCGACTCCTGTAATATTTATATTAATATTTTTCAAATACACTATCTTAAATATTTTGAATAAAAAAATTTAATAACAATATAACAAAACATGTTATTATTCGAATTTAACTGAATCGAAATATATGTTTTCAACATTCGTGGCACATCTCTATGGCTCAGTGACAGCTGTCTAACTCGCTCTGACAGTAGAGATATCCTCTTTCTGTTGAATAAACACTTGATTTTTGAAAATCATTATAAACATTAAATTTAAAAATAGTGGTAACAATGTCGGCGGAGAGTTCGCCGATTAAATCTTCAAGATCACTAAATAAAATTGATAGTGTTGACGACTTCGAAAACCAAGTATTATAAATTTCTTACTTTCTCACCGCCTACTTTTGTTTTAACATTATCAAAATATTCTGATTCTTTTATTTTAGGATACATTATTAAAGCATGTTGACATATCAATAGTGGAGTCTGAAAAACGCGCTAACGGTACTTTGCATGTACGTGATCACTACACCGTGTATCTAATTGATCTCAAGTAAGACCTCTTTCCATAATAATTATACCCTCAATTTAAGATATTAACGCTTTCTTCATTTTCAAGTATACTGATAACGCATGATTTGCTAAATTATCATATGTGTTGTAATGAACAAAACAAATATACATTAGTACAAATAAATTTGATGGTGTCTTTGACCTACATAGTTGGGTGTTTAATAGTTAATAATATGTCTAAGTAAAAGAAAGTACTGTTCTTATCTATAACACAAAGCATTTAGTATCTTTCAGTCACTATCTTATGTTTTAATTTGAATTCTTGTTTTGTAATAACTTTGTTCTTTGTATATATTGTCAAGGTAAATAATTTTAAATATTGTTTTCTAGAGTAACAGATCCTGAATATAAACTTGTTCAGTCTAAGATAAGTACTATATGGAGAAGGTATACAGAGTTTGAACAAATACATGATTATATGCAAGTTACGTATCCACATGTTGTTATACCACCTCTACCTGAGAAAAGGGTAAGTAAAACTTTTAGTACAACAAAAAATATTGTATTTACTGTTATACAATTTAATAGTATACATTATACAAAAAAACGGTATGAGAGCTATCCTTGTTGCCAATAATAACAAATTTAACTAATAATTATTTATTCATGATATATTTTCTATAGTATTATAGTACATTTATAAGATAATACAAATTTCATTTATAGTTTTATGAGTAATTAAATTAGAATTGCATACATTACTAACTTTATTATATTGGCGATACTTAAAACTTTAAATATGAAAATATATGCAACACTTTTATGGCTTTCTACAGAGTTATTACTGTATAGAATTAGATACTTAATAAATACTTTTTAAACATGTTTATAAATGGTTCCCTAAAAAAACAGTATCTTTTTAAAGTTTTCTCTGATTACTTTGATTTATTTCTGATTTGTATATGAAGAAAATGGAAAATATATGAATATCATCAATTCAAAATATTATAGTTATTTAGTAACAATATATTAATTCTTGTTGCAACTTTATAAATACCATATAAAAGTTAAATATCTGCAACATTCTTAATTAAGACTTAAATATACATATGCATAATATTATTTGTAATAATAATACTTTATTTTTATCAGGTTTTGTATGCATGGCGTAAATCTGACACTACGGACCCTGAATTCATTGAGCGAAGAAGAGCTGGCCTTGAAAATTTCTTACTAAGAGTAGCTTCACATCCTAAGTTATGTTTCGATGATCAGTTTATTAATTTCCTTCAACAAGAACATGGATGGAGGGAAACTATTACAGATAGTGGTATGTTTCTCTTTTATATATACTTAAATTATGCCAAACAAAAAAAAATAAAAAGAAACAGTTTTTTTAATATTTTTCAGTGCAAAAAACATATAGGTCCACCTGTTAAGGTTAGGTTATTATAAAGGCTATTGTTAAAGTAAATCAATCAAAACATATCAAGAATTAAAAACACTAATTATTATATAAATATCACCTATAGTGAGGTTTTATTTTGGTTTAATTGTATTTATAAACAATGTTCATACTGCTTATATGCAAAAATGATCAAAAATTTACATTGTATTTCTTGACAAATGGACAACTCTGACATCATGTTTTTTATCTTCTCCCGAATTATTATCTTTTGCTTTTGGACATGTTTTCTTCGAATAACCTTTACTGATTTGATACTCTTCCTCCTACGAACTCTACATGGACGGTCAGATGGTTTTCTTTCGCAGACAAAAGAGGTTTGAGGTCAGCACATGACTAAGAGGACCGTCGTGGCGCAGAGGCGCAACGTCTGCCTGTAACGTGACGGTTTCTGGGTTCGATCCCCAGTCGGTAAGGCAAAGCGCGGCGTTGAGTTCCGCCACTCAACACACATTGCCTCGAAAACGGCGGAAAGCGGGGACGGAGAAAGCAGGGACTGAGCAACGGAGTGTCTTAACACTAGGTTCCACGGTCCCTGCAGTTCCCTCTGCCTACCCTGCCATGTGTGGGATAAAGCGTGAAACTAAAAAAAAAAACATGGCTAAGAATTTGATTCCAAGCACTTAAAGGTTTTAAAAGATGTACTAAATTCCTCTTTATGAAATACAATAACATTGATTTTTTTAATCATATATACTCCACTCCATTTTAACATCGTAAATCAATATATTGCCGCGAATATGAAAACACAGTGGACAAACATATAAAATTAACAAATTCCAAATTCAAAAGTAATATTATGTTTATTTTTAATTGTAACATTATTTATGTGGCCAGACTTTTTTAATTAAATAATTTAATTAGCTGCCTGTTAATGTGCAACAGAGTACACCTTTTCATGCTAAACATTGCTAAACATTTATTGTGCTTTCTTCTGACGAGAAATGATTTCTGATTGTTACCTACCTAACTAGAAATTTGGAATGCCTTTTTCTCGCTGTTTCTTTATACCATCGTGACGCAGAGGCGCAGCGTCTGCCTGTAAACACGAAGGTTTGTGGGTTCAATTCCTACTCGGGGAAGGTGGATTTTTTTATTTCCATTTTCTTCGCTCTGGTGCCTAGGCAAAGGCATAGCGTTGAGTCCCGCCACTAAACAGGCAATATCTCGAAAAGGCGGAAAGTTGGGAACGGAGTGTCTTAACACTAGGTTCCCACGGTTCCTGAAATTCCCTCTGCCTACAATGCTATGAGTGGGATAAAGCGTGAAGTTGTAATTGTGAGTGAAAAAATGCTTTTTTTCAGGTTACCTTTTACATGCGGAAAATAAACTGAAGTCGTTCTCAGTTTCAATCAGACTTAAGAAGCCAGATCCGGAAATAGATGGAGTCAAGAACTATGGGAGGCTACTTGAAACTAACATAGGAAACTTTCTTTATACCAGGTATTGTTTTTATATAATTCGGTACGTACTGGATTTAACCAGAATTTCTTTTTCAATGGAAACAACTATGTATATCGAAATTATGATAATTAGTATTATGTCATATATAAATCTACAGCTTTTTTCCGCTAGTGGATTATTCAATATAAAAAATCATATCAATTTAATCTAGTCTTTCCTTATTTTTCATAATAGCTGTTAACTGTTCTCTGGTTCTTCTCAGTAAATCTTTCAGTGCAGTTCTTTGGCAACCAAGGAAAGGCACTGCTGATATTTTATGTAACTTGACTCAAGTCAAGAACTTGACTAAAATCAATTTTAAATCGCTTATAATGGACCAATTGAATAAAGACTTAATTTTTACAAGTCTGATAACCTCATAGGCCAATGGGTTTACGATAGAATTTTATGTACATATTATATATTACAGGTTTAGTTTTCATTAAAGATATGTCTGACAATTACGCCAGCAATAAAGGTTTTATTCAATTTCAGGTCAAAAATAATAGAAAAGAATTATGCGCTTTGTAAACTACACGCAAACTATGGAAAATTGTTTAGTGAGTGGAGCGTCATTGAGAAGGAGATGGGCGATGGTTTGCAGAAGGCGGGTCATTATTTTGGTAATTTACAAAAAAACATATTTATATTTTTGATTCTATAATTAATGAAATCAGTTTAAATTGAAAATTTAGCTTCACGCTTTATCCCGCACATGGCAGGGTAGGCAGAGGGAACTACAGGGACCGTGGAAACCTAGTGTCCCTAGTGTCACTCCGTTGCTTAGTCCCTGCTTACTCCGTCCCCGCTTTCCGCCGTTTTCGAGGCATTGCGTGTTGAGTGGCGGAACTCAACGCCGCGCTTTGCCTCATTTGCCAGAGCGAAGAAAATGGAAATAGAAAAATCCATCTTCCCCGACTGGGGATCGAACCCAGAAACCGTCGCGTACAGGCAGACGTTGCGCCTCTGCGCCATGACGGTCCTCATGAGTATTTATTAAGCTTTAATTTTTTTACTACAATACTTAGATAGGCAAGCTTAAAGGTATAATTCAAATTTAATTTCCACTCACCTATTTGCGGCCATTTGGTTCCGTTAACGCTCATACGGGCATGGACGTGGTCAATGCCTTCAAACCCATAATTATCCAAGGTGGCCTAAATTTGAGCTTTTCGGCTTAACTGCATCAGACCCGATATGGATTGTGCACGAAATTTCTAATATGATATATATTATGGTCATATCTTAATCAATGGTGTATTTTAATGTCATTTTCACTTCTATGGCGATATGGCTCATGGGATTTTTCAATTAATTAATTAACGCATAAGAAGTAATTTCTTTTGTATAACTTAATATTTTTTACTTTAAAAATTTTGTTTCTATTTCATATTGGTTATAATTAATCAAATATTTTCAGATTCAATAGCAGATTCCATAGAAGCGGTAGCGGAAGACGAAGAACAATTGGCGGATCAGTTAAAAGAGTACCTCTTCTACGCTGAAGCGCTGCAACATTTGTGCGCCAACCATGAGGCTTTACAGTGGGCGCTTGAAACAGCACATGAAGCGCTTAATAACAGGTATATAGCTTATACTACTTTACAGTAGAGAAACAATATAAAGTACAAATATTAAACATACATATATTCAAAAAAAAAATTATCAAATTCTCAAATCAACTGAAGTAATCTTGTAACTAGTTATTAGGAAATGCATATATATACATAGATGTGTGTCATATACTGGTAACTTTAGCAATTGGCAGTTAGCTCATTCTGCTAGATTCCAAGGCAGTACACAGGTCAATAAGGAAATCAATAAATAAATCGACAAACAACTGATAAAATTGCTGGAAACTTTAAAAATACAAAAATTTATATAAATAATCCTGTTAAGTTTACCTTTATTAATAATTATAAGAGTCAGTATTTGTCAAACTTTTGTATTTAGAATACCTAATTTTTTTTTTCAATAATATATATTAAAAAGAATATTAAATTAAAGAAATATATAATTTTACAGGATAGCGGAAAGAAATCGTGCCGCAGCTGGAAAATCCGGTATAATGTCTAGAATTTTCGGCACCACAGACCCTGATATAGTAAGAGACCAGAGCACGCGACTGTTGGACTCAAAAATACAAGCGGATAAAGAGGCTATTGAAAAGGCCAGGAGAGATTTGGAGTAAGTACCTAACTAACAACTGAGTGGCGGAACTTAACGCCGCGTTACCAAAACGAAGAAAATGAAAATCCATCTTCATATAAATTCTAAATACTTACCTATATTTAAACAATTATAAATTTTAAATAATTATTACTACTTAGCTATCTGATTGGATGAATGTGGTTTAAAAAATAAATTATTAAATTAACATAAATCATGATTTTAATTAATAAAATCGATGTAATTGGTAAAGTTCTATCAATTTGAAACTTTTCTCTTCGTAGGTTCAATTCCCACTCGAGGTGTGTATAATATTTCGTAGAATGTATTATTTAATTTAAATTTTATTTGCTCTGGAGAACGGAGAGTCTCAACACTAGGTTATTACTTAAAGCTATAAAAAAATTAAGTTAACAGAGCGTGTAACGGTTAACGTTTTGTGGGTTCAATTCCTACTCGGGCAAGACGGATTTCTCGATTTCCATTTTCTCCGCAACTAGGCAAAGCGCGGCGTTGAGTTTCGCCACTCAACACGCAATGCCTTGAAAAAGGCGGAAGTGGAAGTCGGGGAAGGAGAGAGCAGGGACTAAGCAATGGAGTGTCTTAACACTAGGTTCCCACGGTTCCTGCAGTTTCCTCTCCCTACCCTGCCTTTTGCGGGATAAAGCGTGAAGCTATAAAAAAGTAATCATATTCTATAATTTCAGAGACTTCACAAAGAAAGCCACAGCTGAAATAGAACATTTCCAAAAGCAGAAAGACAAAGATCTACACGAATCGCTCGTCGCATTTATCACGTTGCAGGTTAAAGCTGCAAAAAAGGTGACTTAACATTATTATTATTTTTTGCTTCACGCTTTATCCCGCACATGGCAGGGTAGGCAGAGGGAACTGCAGGAACCGTGGGAACCTAGTGTCAAGACACTTAGTTGCTTAATCACTGCTTTCTCCGTCCCCGCCTTCCGCTTCCGCTTTTTCAAGGCATTGCTTGTTGAGTGGCGGAACTCAACGCCGCACTTTGCCTAGGTGCCAGAGCGAAGAAAATGTAAATAGAAAAATCCATCTTCCTCGAATGGAAATTGAACTGATAAACCGTCGCGTTTACAAGCAGACGCTTATGCCTCTGCGCCACGACGGTCCTATTTATTTATAACATAGTTTTATTCAATTTTCTTATAATTCGTTTATTTAATAATCTGTACTTTTTATTATTATGAATTTTTTACCTATATTTTTAATATTTTTTAGCGTAGTAGGGTTAATAGAGCAGAGGATAGTTAGAACAAGTGTTAAGACTCGTCCGTCTCCGTCTTAGTACTTAATTTTTGAGGCTGCAATGGCAAAACTTATTAATACAATGAAAATATTTCATCCCCTCAGTAGGAATCGAACCCACAATAGTCGCGTTCTCATTATATCCTAAGATATTTTAGTTAGCCTAAGATATAAATTAATTGATATTATTTTATTATAACGTTTTTAAAATTTTATACTATTGATACAAATTATTGTGTCATTTATGAATAGGTTCGATTCCCGTTTGGGGAAAATATTGCATATTGAATAAGTAAGAAGTAACGAAATAACAATATAAAGTTAATACAACATAAGAAAACATTTTCAATACTTTAAAATGAAATATTAAAAATATTTATTTATAAATATTAAAGAAAATTTCTTTTTTAATTTTCAGAATCTACAAGCGTGGACACAAATAAAGGAATGCATTCAAAACATGCCATAGACGAGGACCAAATTTACTATAGTAATATTATATGTACACAGTTTGATATAACTTATTAATAACATATATATGTTCATATTTTGTATTAATGCAAGAGAGATTTATGGGCATTATAACAAAAATGTAAATGCTTTATTAGTATTGATAACTTGTATTTTACTATAATTTGTGAAGAATATTCAATTATTTAATATTAATAATTGTTGTTACTGGCAAGTGATAATTTCTGTTATGTTATGTTTTTTTTATATGTTTATTATTATTTTAGATAATTTGATTCATCAGAAATATTTGATGAGTGATCTTTATCTGTCAGAAAATAAGACATATATATATATATATATATATATATATATATATATATATATATATATATATATATATATATATATATATATATATATATTTCAATTTACATATACATATTATTAAATGTTTATAAAAATATATATTTAAAAATAAAAAAAGGAACAGAAAAAAGAGGAAAATCGACAATCAACTAAATGTATATATACATTTATATATATATATATATATATATATATATATATGATTTAAAAATATTTATATTTCGCTTTTAAAATGAATTTAGGTTTTATATTTTATAAAATAAAACATTTCTATCAATCAACCCGCGTTGTCTCTAATGAGATCAAAAAGCAGAGAGCAGTGTCTATTTCAAAAGTAATAAAGTAATTTATATATTTATTTATTTATTAACTATTAGTTATCAATATTAATAGCTAAATAAGTAAGATTTACTTAATACCAAAAACCTTGTCGCTTGTGTAGTTTCAAAGACGTAATCGCTTTACAACACCGACGCTTCTTTATAAATTTCATTTTAAATAAATTCAATGAAATATAAAATGTAATTGTACATATAATTATTATTTTAAACATATATATGATGTAATTAAAATCCGTAAAAAAATTAAAATTAATCAGGATTTGAACCCGTTTATAAATACTTGAAATTGTTATATAGTTCAAAGTTTTACTATTGGTATTGTGTTAAAAATTGATTTATATTTTCTTCATTTATTCAGATTAGCTTTAAAAATTATGATATCTATACATTTTAAAATATTTCAATAATACATATAAAAATAATCATAAATTAATTTTTATTTTATTCCAATTTTTATTTTTAAATTGTTTCAATTAGAGATTATTAAATTGTGAACAAGAAAACTATACATTTATTTAAATTACTGTAAACTTGTACCATTTTCAATATCAGCGCCATTTATTAAATATTAATTATGCTCTAATTACACTATTAATTAGTTCATTGTACAGATTCAAAATGTAAATTTTTATATTATAAAATTATTTAAATATATACTGTAGTCTTATTTTTTAAACCTTTTTGATGATTTTTAATCTATATATAGATTTTAAATAATTATAAAATAACACTTAAAGAGTGATTGCATTTTAAAAAGTTCAACAGAGGTTTAATTTAAAGTTTGCTATTTGTTTATGTTTTAATATTATTAAATATATTTATATAACAAAACTATTTTTTTTAATCTGTCTGTCTTTGGAATTCCAGAAAAAGTCTAATAATGTTCTATAGCACAATTTCATTTGTGTGTTAAAGGTTATTATTTTGTTTTTTCTTTATTTTAGCTTCACGCTTAATCCCGCACATGGCAGGGTAGGCAGAGGGAACTGCAGGGACCGTGGGAACCTAATGTTAAGACACTCCCTGCTTTCTTCGTCCCCGCTTTCTGCCAATTTCGAGGCAATGCGTGTTGAGTGGCGGAACTCAACGCCGCGCTTTGCCTAGTTTGCCAGAGCCAAGAAAATGGAAATAGAAAAATCCATCTTCTTCGACTGGGGATCGAACCTAGAAAACGTCGCGTTACAGGCACACGTTGCGCCTCTGCGCCACGCCTCTGTCCTCAATTGAAAGGTTATTACTTCATTAATTTTTTTTTAAATGACGACACCTTATTCAAACCGTCTAATCTTATGACACCGTATTTCAAACGTGTCAAAGAGGCGAGATAAAGAAAATTTTGTTGCACATTTTCTTTTCCAATGCTCTGAGCCTTAAAAATGTTTCATGTCATAAGAAAAGTATTAGGTAATTTATATTTTGATAAATTAGGATACAGATCATAGTTTTTCCAAACTAAGTTGGGTTTTGTTATAAGTGTTTTGACATATCTTTTTTTTTACAATGACTGTTTTACTATTTGGCAAAGGGCGAGTATTCATTCAAGGAAGTACTACTTTTGAATTTTTTTTTATAATTATAAAAAAAATCTAATTAGTTTTTATTTTTTCTTTTGAATTATTTTATAATTATTTCTTTTGAACTTATTTTTAATTTTTTTTTTGAGGCTTAGAAATGCACGGGAGGTTAAAATTTTGTCGATATCTGTGATGTGTATGGAGATGATGTAATTTACAGTAAGGACATGATTAGCATTTCTAAAATGGCAATTTTGACAAACTAGTCGCGTACTTTCAAAAAAATTAAACTGTGATTATAATATGGGTTTAACGACATATTGGAAGCGTATGAAAAAATAAAGAAGTCAAAATTTCTTTAATTTACTTCTCAGCATCTCGCCCACCACCGAAAGCAAAATGCGGACAAACAGCGATTTTTGTACCAAATCGTAAGGGAGATAAAAAATGGTGTCTATAGGTATTTTTTTAAAGTTTTTAGGTTGAAAGTTAAGGTGTGATCTTAAAAATTTTCTCTTCTTTATATAGGCTTTTAGAAATTAAAATTGACCAGTTTATGCCACTTTAATAAGTATTCAATATTTTTTTTCTTCATTTCAAATCATTTTTTTATCAATTAGTTATTTTTTAATAAAAGCTATTATTTTCTTTATTATCTGTTACAATAAGAAATTAGAAGCATAATAGAGAGCTATAACTCTCGAAAATTTTTCAGTAATAATTTACACAAACAAATAAACTAGATAAAGCGAACTGAATGTGACCTCGTTCCTCGTACCTACTATATTAAAAAGAAATTAAGTGCTTTTGAGTTTCAATACAAATAAAGATAAACAAATCGAAGGCGACCGTACAATTATTATAATAAAGAATAATGACTTATGACATTAATTACTTTACCTTCCTTAGGTCTCGGTCCAACATTAAACTTGGCTGACTGTACACCATATTGAGATATTTTGCTTGAGATATTTTAGCATTTAATTAATTCGTAATTTTAAAAAGTATACAAAAAAAACAGAATATTGTCAATTGTATTATATACATATGTATAACATATATCTCAGCAATCTCTCTCGGTGATGTTCACCTTTGCCTACCTAAAAAAAACCCTTTTTTATATAATGCTGTAATTTTGGTGTAGGGAACAGTCAATTCTGAAGAGGACATGGAACTTAGCCCAATGACAAATAATTTCAGTTACTTGCATTAATTATTAAATAAAAATCTATATATTCTGCGACGATTATTTGAGGATGCTAAATTATAATAAGATTATTATTTTTGAATTTTTAAATATTCAATTTTTTGCGTCTTTACGAAATAATTAAAATAACTTCGACTCAGCTGATTTGATGGTAAAAATAAGTCTTTTGCCCCAGTGTGCGTTGCGAAAAATCATTTTTTTTTTTTTAGCTTCACACTTTATCCCGCACATGGCAGGATAGGCAAAGGGAACTGCAGGAACCATACGAACCTAGTTTTAAGACACTCCGTTGCTTAGTCCCTGCTTTTTTCCGTCCCCGCTTTCGCCTTTTTTCGAGGCATTGTGTGTTGAGTGGCGGGACTCAACGCCGCGCTTTGCCTAGTTGCCAGAGCGAAGAAAATGGAAATAAAAATATCCATCTTCCTCGAGTGGGAATCGAATCCAGAAACCGTCGCGTTTACATGCAGACGCTTACGCCTTATGGTCCACGGTCAGACGCTTGCGCCACAACGGTCTGTACTCAAATTAATTAATTTCAGTATTTTTTAATTTATTTCCCAATTTTCAGAAAGTTAACTAACTAATATATGAAAAAAATCGTCGTGGCGCAGAGGCGCAACGTCTGCCTGTAACGCGACGGTTTCTGGGTTCGATCCCCAGTCGGAGAAGATGGATTTTTCTATTTCCATTTTCTTCGCTCTGGTAAACTAGTCAAAGCGCGACGTTGAGTTCCGCCACTCAACACGCAATGCCTCAAAAACGGCGGAAAGTGGGGACGGAGAAAGCAGGGACTACGCAACGGAGTGTCTTAACACTAGGTTCCCACGTTCCCTGCAGTTCCCTCTGCCTACCCTGCCATGTGCGGGATAAAGCGTGAAGCTATAAAATATTTAATATTTAATTACAATCAAAATCGAAGAGTATGACCTTTATATATTTTTATGATTTTAAAATTAACAAACACTAAGGGTAGAAAAAAAATACTTAAAGAAAACATACGGGTCCAAATCGTGCCACCTCAAATTTTTGTATGTCCGCTTAGCGTGGAACGTTTTATAAGTAAATAATTGACAATAATGAGCATTTTCAGTTTGATTCATATCAAATAGAAATATGTTTAATACTTTAATATATAGGACTATAATGCTATCGGGCCTTAAGCTTTTAATTTATCGAGCAATTGTCTTTGTCACACGCTATAATTTTCTACTTTTTATTGATTTGTTTATCGTCATATATCGACAACGATTGGTGTGAAGATAAAAAAGTAAAATTATCAAAAAAATAATTAGTACATCTATTATTATAGCTTTTCATTTATTTTCTACGTTACTGCTAAAACGTTGGAAGTAAAAACATGGCGGTGGCGTGTATCATGATAAGTATATAGCGTAACTAAACGTCATACACATATCTAACGCTCTGTCTATATAGCGGCGTATTCACAAAGAACCGAGCACCAAACGCATACCTCTTCCGCCTCGTCCACTGTCATTAACCTCTTCATACATGCTCTCCCGGGAGTTCTCATGCTTGTCAGGTGACCTTTCTCTAGTATCTTCGATAATGTGTTTTCGAAAGTCAACCGATGTCTCCCCTTACCTCCCTTACTAAACGTCGTTTTTATTTAATCACACATAGAAGTTTTATCTTCTTATATTTCATTCGAAATAGAAAAAAACTTTTTAGTCCATTGTTTTAACAACTTTTTGTTTGAATAAAGAAAGTGGAAAGTTACCTTCGTTCTTGCACCATTTTTGAATACAGAATAATACATACCGTCATATCAAAACTCTTTAAAAGTATTTCTAACGATGTTCATAAGCTTTTTTCTACTTTAGTAAGTGGCCCACCTTACCTTCTTAACAGATTATACTATTCTATATACCCTATATACTTCTACAGCCTAAATAGAGTGGCGAAACACTAGAATTCATGTCTTCCCTTGTTGCCTCATTCTCCCTGATGTACCCTCCATCTCATGACGTGCAAATCTTGATATACTCACATTGTTTTAACTGTACTCAGTCTACTCATCAACTAAATCATTCGAAGTGTATTCCTTTACTTGTTTTAAATACTTAAATTTACATAACTAGCCTTTAAAAAAAATAATTCTTAATATTTGTAATATAAAAAAGTTCAACTAAATATTTCTTTCAACGCGGCTTTACAACCCCTGCAATATGAATAATTTGTTCATGGTGTCGACTATGAATCGATCGGAAGTAGGTCAATTGTAATAGCAGCCAGTCATAATAATACACGTATACCTTTCAATGTCTTTTTTGTCAAACAAAATAAATAAATTGTAAGAAAGTCTTCAATTACTTAATTTTAACTAGTAAAAAAGACAACGTGTCTTTTAAATAACAACTTGTTATAACTTGCAAAAAACAAATAACTTATTAACCAATTTTCATTTAAATCTAAATAGTTTTCAAGTAAAATGAAGCATCAGCAAGTGAACGTAGATTACTGGGCGATGGGCAAATCGATGTTTACATACGGTGCACTAACAGCACTGTGTTGGATTATGCTACGACTATTTCACGCCGTGTTTACTTTGCCACGAAAATTGAGAGCCCAACAGGGCAACATTCAAAACACTTTGCAGGAGCTCCAGGTATGTAGGTAATTAGGTATTAACGTCCTTGTGGCAAAAATGTTTTGAGATTCGCACTTTGCTGGTGAGAGGAGTTATCATCAATTATTATTTATCTTAATTTAATGTAATCAACACATTAGATTAGCTATGTAACGTATTATAATTTTTGGCCGCGGTGGCGTTAATACGTAAGTACAATTTTGAAACTATGGCTCTAGTCCATACAGCTCGGAACTTCCAAAGGAAGAAACAAGAGACAATTACAGATACGGTGAATTGACCTTTCTATGCGCGTTAAAATTTTATTTAAAATCTTGGTACCTTTGTCATAAACCACGTAATAAAACCACTATTATACCACGATTTTGATTTCACTAATTGGGTTAGTAGCTGGAAATAATAGTATCGTTATTTTTTATTTCTTAAAATTTTCTCAATATTTCTTTTTTTTACTACCAAACGTAAAACAGTTTCAAAAACGTAAAAGTCTGAAGTAATAATATTTGTTATATAATTTAAACTTTGATTTCGTGATTTATACACATATTGTTATTTTAAACAAAATTATTTAATCGCATCCATTGTGTATATTTTGGCTCTATACATATGTCCAATGTATCGGGTATAAGTAATCAGTTTGTGTTTCAATAGTCTCGTAATCTAGGAATATATTTTTTTTGAGAATATTTGGCTTATCACACCTGATGGTTAGATTTATGAGCTGTAAGCGCACACAGCTGCCATCGACACGTCCTTTTCATATTGATGTTACTTTTCGCTTCATTAACAGTAAGATAAGGCATAAGTCACAGTCTACTTTTTATACTGTTACACACTGTAAAGTAATATAACCTTTTATTGGTCTTGTAGCTAATAAAGTGTAAAATCTGTCCCTTACCCTCTTTTTGGACTTATTTTATTTAATTTTAGCTTTTTTCTAGTCGGTTAGCAATAAGGAACAAAGCGCCAAACGCTGCTTACGGTTCTGCATTTGTCTATCATCTAATGTATTATTATTATTATTAACCTCTTCTCACATGCTTGCCAAAGTTGGTCCTCAGTCGTTTTTGTTGTATTTTTTTAGTATTTTAATTAAAAAATCCATGTACCTACACACATACATATGTATCAGAAATATTTTTTTTATGTTTTTACGTTTTTATCCCGCACACAGCAGAGTAAGCAGAGGGAACTTCAGGAACCGTAGGAACCTAGTGTTAAGACACTCTGTTGCTTAGTCCCTACTTTCCGCCTTTTTCAAAGCATTGTGTGCTGAGTGGCGGAACTCAACGCCCCGCTTTGCCTAGTGTCCAGAGCGAAGAAAACGGAAATACTAAACTAAAAATCCTTGTATATATATATATATATATATATATATATATATATATATATATATATATATATATATATATATATATATATATATATATATATATATATATATATATATATATATATATATATATATATATATATATATATATATATATATATATATATATATATATATATATATATATATATATATATATATATATATATATATATATATATATATATATTTATATTTATATTTATATATTTATATATCAACTACTAAAGAATGGGCTTCCCAACAATTTTATAAAACTCTCTCCTTTTCTTTCTTCTACATGTCTCCTTTTCTTCTACATGATATTATTTGTACCTCTTTGTTATTATTTGGTCTGTGCTTAACCTACTTTACTTTACATTAATCATCTTCAGTCGCTCTTATGTAATGTGGTATACATTTCCAGTTATCTTGTCAGGTCTAACTTCCGATTGCAACATATCCATACTATCTAAGTGGACGTTCTTCTAGTTTTTCCATTACCTCACGTTTTCCACGTTTACTTCCAAAATATAAAGTGTATGCAGTTAGACCACATTTTACTTCAGGGACGGAAAGCTCCTTGTGCTGAAATAGTGCTGGTTAACATTCGCGTTCGTTCGCGACGTATCGAAAACATAAACAAAAAATAATTGATAGAAGCGAAGCAAATCGAAGTGACTCTCTTCACTTCGATTTGCTTATTGCGATTCGATTTATAATCATCGTATCGAATTAATCTTTTAATGTATAAAACAATAATAGCTTCAGAAAAATATATTAAAAAACTGCTTTAACTCGTTTAGCTTTAAGTAAATTTTGTATAAGGGTAAAAGCAACTGCCGGTGTAGTGCTACCGGATCTAGGTCGTATAGATGCAATCTCGCTAAGACATGAGATATATTACAATTATTTTTTTCATTTCGGTAAACAAATGGTACAATAGTATAACTTATATATTTTAATTTATCTTTCATATCACGAGAAGTGTTCGTGCAAGTAAAAGGGCAAAGCAAACAAGTCTCTTCCATGTTGTAATCTATTGTTAGTAGTTCTAAGTGATCGTCATGTTGACTTCAAATACAGAAATTATTGATAAGACTGCAAGAACACTGACTGCCAGTTACAATCATTTATTTATATTACACTATGACTCTTCCATTCCTTACTATAGTCATTTATAATATAGGCTGTCTAAACGATAACCCGCCGTGCCACAGTTTTATACTAATACGGTTATTATTGTACTAAATTTTCTCCTTGTTCTTAATATTTGTTAAATATTGTGAATACATACATAAAATAAAGAGAAAAGAGAAAAAAGATGCGCCACGACGATCCTCGTCGTGGCGCAGAGGCGTAAGCGTCTACCTGTAAACGCGATGGTTTGAGGGTTCGATTCCCACTCGGGGAAGACGGATTTTTCTATTGGAAATAGCTCTGGAACCCTCGCTCGTTCGCTCTGGAAACTAGGCAAAGCGCGGCGCTTAGTTCTGCCTCTCAACACGCAATGCCTCGAAAAAAGGCGGAGACTAAGCAACGAAGCGTCTTAACACTAGGTTCATATGGTACCTGCAGTTCCCTCTGCCTACCCTGCAATATGCGGGATAAAGCGTAAAGCTAAAAAAAATAATAATAAAAATAAAAAAATAAATAAACAAAACGCATAATATATTAAATGAGAATATTTAAACATTGTATTATAGCATGAAGCATACTGAATTTAATACCGAATAACTGTCTTTTTTCAAAATCCTAATAATATACATACATATAATGACATACATATAATATGTAATTAATAATTACTGATATTATGCTAGATTTTTAGGTTATTATATGTTTGGTATATAAATTGCTGAACTTCTTAATTTATAGAAGCGGTTTCCTGATTTAAACATTACCGAGGAGGACTTGAAGAACGCTGAGAAGGAATTAGAGGACTTTATCAAAGAAGAAGATGAAAAAAAAGAAAAGGAACAGGAAAAGGGAGAAGCAAACGATGAAAATGTAGAAAATATTGTAAATGAAAATATCACAACTGAAGCAAAGAAAACTAAATAATAATTTTGCTATTTATCTTTTGTAGCACTTAAGTACCACAGATGGCAATTTATATTAAAATTACATATATGTACAGCCACTCTCAGAGATAAAAATTATGATTTAATCGACATTAAACTAATACAAATAAGTACAAGAATTTCTAAAGATAATGTCGATGATATTTATCTGCGTATATTATATTTAAGCCCATTAAAACAGACAGTTAACGTCCACGAGATGTGATAATGTTAGATGTGTGATAATTAAGATTAGCACTTTAGTATCTTTAAACAATTCTTGAGCTGATTACGAAATGTGAAACAATATTATGATGTAGGCGAAAAGCGGAGAACAAAGTATTTTAATATTAAATTTTTATATGGGACATTGAAATAACTGAACAAATATATCTAGGTCTCTATGGCACAGTGGTCCGGGTTTGACTGAACGAGGTTATGAATTCAATTCCACTCGGTGGTTAAAATTATTTTAAAACGACTTTGAGCTTCACAGTTAAACATGTAACGTTTTGGCAGTAAGTTAATAATTGTTAATCACAATTAATATTATAATTGAATTGTTTGGTTTATAAATATAAAATAATGAAGGAAGAAAAACGTGCAATAAAAGAATAGAAGATTTTAATTTTAATACTTGTGAAGTAAAAGAATTATGGCATGTTGTACGTTCGTTCAAAATTTAAAACTTAATCTATAAATACATATATTTGGGCACATGATTTTAATTATGTTGCAAGGAATAAATTTAAATATTTATATATTTAAGTATTAAATTATCTTATAATATAATCACGTTTTTAAAGTTTTTCTTTGTTGTATTTGTTGTGGAAGTAAGTTAAAAATACAATTTATCTTTATGGTAAATACTCCAACTATCGTTAACTCTATCACTTACACTGCACAACGACACTAATTGCATCACTTTACTTAATAAAGCTTCTTGTTAATACAACAATTTCCTAACAGATGGCGCTAAAAAAAGTTATTATAAAAGCTCGCCTGGACCAGAGGCGTGGTACCGAGCTTTCACCCCGGCTTAGTATTATTGATCGTTCCATTCATACAGCGTAAATACATTTACAAGTCGTTTTCGGCGTTACTTTATCAACCGGTCGATGTTCATTGTACCACAAATAGATAACTGTTATCTATTATGAATAAAAAGTCAACATAACAGTTGTAAGTCGGTATTGTCACATGTTAGACGTGCGGTAATTAGTGATAAGTGTATGGATACGGCGAAATGACCAGATCGAGTTATCGGCCTTTAGTACCGAGATCGTCTAATAATTCACTCGAGAACCGTGAAATCGGGTAAGTTGTGTCACTAAGCTTGTTTTAATTACTATTTTAAATTAAATTGTAATTAATAATATGAAATATATTTATAGCAATTGATTGAAGAGTAATGAACTCTTTATCACTTTGATTTCTTGTTTTGAAACTGGATCCGCCACCTGCATTTTACAACCTTTTACGGCTGATTTAATAGACGAAATTCAATTATGAGTTAACAGTTATTGCTTGAGAGGTTCTTTAGTTACATATATTTTAATATATCAATTTAAATTTTTTAACTAATTTAAAAACTAATTTAAGAAAATATATAGATTTTTTCTTTCACATTCTATTATGACCATATACAATACAACCAACTACCACTAACATTTATTTACATATGTATTGATTAAACACATATTGATTTGATTTAATTTTATTTGTTTTGTCAGAACAATGTGCGTCTTATCGTACGTTGATTCTGTCGTAGCAGCTATTTTGCTGTCAAGTGTGTGAGCAAATGTTAGAAATAGCTTCACGCTTTATCCCGCATATTGCAGGGTAGGCAGAGGGAACTGCAGGAACCGTACGAACCTAGTGTTAAGATACTAGAAAGTGGTTCGAAATTTACCATTAGCTTGATTTATGTAATATTTTTTATCTTTTCTTATATACTAGTGGGCAAAAAAAATAAAAAAAAATGCATTACCTGGTTGAAGGTACTTTATTATTGAGCCAGTAATTTAGTTAGCAAAATAATTTTGGCACAAATCACATATTTTTCAAATTCTACGATAAAGTAATAATATTAAGGTCTTTAAATAAGTATCCTACTCTATACTAAAATATATAATAATAACCAACCAATTTACATTTCTGTCTCAAAAGCCTGCTTACTGGCTTGTAACGGGAATCAAATTTGAAACCTTCAGCTTATTAAAACCGCTAACCAACGAACTAATATGACGTATAAAAAATGAATTAACCACATTAACTACATGTCTTCTTCAATTTCCTGTATATCTGCGCGCCACTCGAGACCGGCTAGACAGTTTTAATGAGGTTTATTTTTTTGTATCATGTAAATGACAGTTAGATTTTAATAAATACTTTTTTAACTGAAGCTTCAAAGCTATTTAATTTGGTTATTTATTAAATAGTTTTGATTTATTATTGTAAGGTGTTTTTTTTCCATATATGTGTTACTTAAAACGTGCCTATACTAGGAAGATTCTAATGTACAAATATCTCGGTGCACATGGTAACTGAAAATAAAAATATTAAACTTATTATATAAATATTGTGTACCAAAATGCATTAATATCTTCTATAGGTTGTAGACAAAAGCTATGGGTCATTAGATATCTTCAGTATAAAAATAGTAAAGTAGAGTACAAACTTTCGTCTTAAAATTTCTTAAATTAATAAAAGGCGCAGTATCGCTAAGCCACGACAATAGTCCGTCATGAAGTAGTGGTGCAGCGCCTGACCGTAAACGCAACGGTTGAAGGTTCAATTTTCACTCGAGGGGAATAAATTATTTTCATTTATCTCTCCCTCAGGTAACAAGATGGCGCTGTCCATCCGCCCTACTATATGCGTGAAGTTAATAAAAGCAAAGATATTTTTGATGGTTTTTAAAGTGTTAATCCACACTAATATTTAATAAAAATAGCATTCTCTCTCGCCAAACGATTATTCTTTGTAATGGTCTTTGGGTAGCGGAAATTTGTAAAAATCTCCCTACAGAGATGCTAACAACGATATAAGTTGTATAAAAGCATATAAGAATTTCAACGCGGCGTGATGTAGAACGCGTGGCTCAGTGGTGAGAGCGCCTGCACGGTTCGCAGGAGGGCGCGGGTTCGAGTCCCGCTGCGTTCAAATTTTTATATGTTTTCTTTAAGTAAAAGCAAAGATTTACACTTCACATTTAACGCGCGTTTAATATGACGAAGGAACGTTTCTTTAAAAATAAATAAGCATAAAATGATTATTACATTCTAAAGTCATTTATTAAAAGCTTTCACAAGATGTCTAGAAATTGAACAATACAATTACGAAGGAGCTACATACAATTATTGCGTTTTAGGTCTCATTAAGAAGATAAGTGTGACTACTTTTTGTAATTAAATGTTAAAATGTTCGAAACTGTCAAATGCCTCAATTTTCGTATGTAGCTTTACAAACATATAGACTCACACACACACACACACACATATATATATATATATATATATATATATATATATATATATATATATATATATATATATATATATATATATATATATATATATATATATATATATATATATATATATATATATATATATATATATATATATATATATATATATATATATATATATATATATATAATATTAATGTAAAAATCCCTTGAAGTTGTTCTGTAAGTAAGGTCATTGAAGTTGGGATGTGGTCAAAGACGGGCAGCTTAAAGCTCCTTTGAAATAAGGAGGTAATCATAATACCTTCCATATAACCATATAAAAGTGGCTTATATGGACGAAAAATTTCCTCATATATTTACCTATATATTTATATACATAGCTTTGCTTAAGACATGGTTAAATTTTTCTTTAAAGAAAAACATCGAAATGCAAGGAAACCACATATTTCGAGTTTCGAGGATAGACATTTTGCGTAATTGCATTAAATGATATAAATCACTTAGGAACAATATTCACGAGTTGTTTCCTTCCGTTGCCTGCAACAGCCCCGAATGACATATTTTCTCCGCTTCTTTTTAATCCTTTCTGTTTAGAACTGGGCTTAAACTGTTCTATGCTATTTTTAAATATAACCAATAACTCTATAAAATCAAACGCTGAATATGTATAAAACAATAGTATTTTCTCCTAAACTTGGATAGTGACCAAGAAAACATCGAGCTCGTGTATTTACTACGATTGCTTAGGTCAGGGTTACCTGCTCGCTGTTTAACCTTTGCAAATATTTCAGATAAAATACTTGATGGATCAACTACACATATCAATACAAATTATTGCTTTTATTAATATGACGTTTAGTTTTTAAAGTTATTACTAACTTTAGTTCAGAATTTGAACTAGTAACTCAAATAGGCTCGTATGGCATGGCATATGGCACAGTTTATAAATCTGAAATGTTTTTTTTTGGCGTTTAGTTATGCTACTTAACTCGTAATGTTTTAAATCTGGAATATTAATACTGAATTCACTCTGCCATAGAAGAGTTAGTCATAGAAGACTTTTATATTATAATAGTTTGAGACAATCATGTATATAACGAAATGCACGAAGAATAACGACTAAATGCACGAAGCAGTACTAAATGCAGTAAGCTGAACTGCGTTTGGTTTAAAATTTTATACGTACGACATCACATTGTAATTCTTCGTTTTTTTACGTAAAAATATAAAATAGGTAATAACCCATCATTTTATAGTGATGATTTTTTTTTATTTTTTTTTGTTTTTCTTTTTAGCTTCACGCTTTATCCCACATATTGCAGGGTAGGCAGAGGAAACTGCAGGAACCACATACGAACCTAGTGTTAAGACACTCCGTTGCTTAGTCCCTGCTTTCTCCGCCCCCGATTTCCGCCTTTTTTCTTTTTTTGCCTAGTTTCCAAAGCGAAAAAAAACCATCTTCCCTGAGTAGGAATCGAACCCACAAACCCTCGCGTTTACAGGTAGACGCTTACGCCTCTGCGCCACGTGATTGTAAGACGTAGTGCTTAGTAAAATCATAAAACGCATCATAGACTTTTTTCTTTGACTATTAATGAATTACAATCTTAGCACAGTACACTCTTTTTTATAACTTAAAAGTATTGTTAATATTTTCAAGGAAAGCTACCATTTGGCTTAGTTTTTTTCGATAAGTTGAACTAAATTTGAACAAAATTTTAAGTTATTCATATTTACCTTTACATATTTGTATGTTTAAATCTTTCCTAGTAAGGGGGGGAGGGGGGTTCTTTCTTTGAAAATCGTATGTAAATTCATCTCGTAGTTTCAGTTTATCGTGAACGGACAGATAGACGCGGTACGGGACTTTATTAAGTTAAAGAACGACCGAAAACGTCAATCGAAACTTATTCTATAAGATAGAGATCAATGTGAGGATGTTATATAAATAAAAGTAAATTTACTCTCAGAATTAAACACTGAATAAATATAGTAACATTTGAAAACTCAGTCTCTGTCGTTGTCAGAATCACAATTGGAAACGTAAGACTAAAAATAAACTTCTTTGTATGCAAAATGTACCAACACTACTTTATAGTGTATTTGTAATTTGTCTTTTTTTTATTTATAACTGGATTTTTTTTTTCAAATTGCCTTCTATACTTGTTTTTATTCGACGATTCATAATTGCTTGTTGAATAATGAATAAGTAATGAATTTTGAAGTAATGAATTTTGAATTTGATGGGTCCTGCACACACACTCTTGGTATAAAAAATCACAAATATTTTTTTCAAATTATTAATTGTCATAGCAATCACAAAAAGATGTCAATAAAGAATGTCGTAATGCGTTTAGTTAAAAAAAAATTCTACTACCAATTATATGTAAGTAATGGACAATCAAAAGTATTAGTGAAAAGTAAAAAGTAATCAAGCACATTTGATATTTCTTAAGGATTAAAAAAATATTCAATAATGAGATTTTAATACATTTGTTTGGAACGAACAGTGTGTGTACATAAAATGTGAAATATCATACAAGCTATTGATTCAATAGGCGGCTGTTCAGTGAGTTTTCCATTTCCCGATACACGATATGGGAGTGCTCCGATGGAAATTACATTACTGGTGAATATTTGCCTGTGCTGAAGAAAATGAAAGTTATTTTTAGACTTTCCCAATATATATGTTGAGTTTCTCAATAAATAAATAAAGAATAATGTACACATATGATCTAGTTGGAAACCTTTTTTTTTATTTTCCTTGTATAACAAAATGTTTTAATATACACTTGCTAATATAGTGCTTTTTGTTACTGACTTCTAAACTTAGATTGAAAGCTTGAGCCTTTCAATCTAAATTTAGAAGAGAGAAGAAACTACTTAGCATTCCATGGATTCAACGTGCGGGTGCCAGGCCCATTGCGTTGCAGGAAGAGGAGCTCAGACCAGTGTTTCTGACTTGTGGCTCAAGTTTTAAAATACATTAACGTGTCATCATATATACTATTATATTAAGTGAATATTAATTTGTAAACTATTTATATTTATAGATATAATTATTACTCGTGAAGTAATTTCATTACTGGATTTCATATCGTATATAATCTGTCAAATTTTTTTTTCCGTCATGGCGCTGAGGCGTAGTCTACTTGTAAACGCAACGGTTAGTGGGACAGATTCCCATTCGGGGAAGATGGGTTTTTCTATTTCCATTTTCATCGCTCTGGCAACTAGGCAAAGTGCGGCGTTGAATTCCGCTACTCAACACGCAATGCCTCGAAACAGGTGGAAAGTGGGGACGGAGAAAGCAGCACTAACAACGGAGAGTCTTAGCACTAGGTTCCCACGGTTCCTACAGTTCCCTCTGCCTACCTTGCCATGTATGGGAAAAAGAGTGACATAAAAAAATATATAATTAATAATATTGTGGTACAGGCTTTTTAGGGCCACTGTTATTATAAGGGATAAGGAACGAAGATATATTATTTAATTAAAAATAAATTCAAAATACTAAAAAAAACATTTTTATATTCTCCATATAAATAAATAAATCTGACTAAAATCTATGAGATTACATATCAAATTTACGTTCTCACGTTGTTGTAGATATCATGATGACAATGTATTTGTACTTCTCCTTATCAGTATATAAATATATCAATCAAATTTTAAAACATGCCAAAATTATACGTTTTAGGTTACGCACAACACGTGCGAATATATTATTATATCAACGGCATTGTTGGTTCATTTAACCTTTTTTAATCTTATTATATATTCTATCTTCTTTGTTTAGTTAAGCAGAATGGTTTATAGTATATTTTGGGAGTATTATATTAATTATTGTATTAGTCAGAAAACGGAGAGACTAAACACTAGATTAGTTAGCACTAGTTAAGTAAACTAAGTTATAATCAAACTGAAAAATTCGTTTATTATATATATAGTTAGTATGAAATATATAGTATAGATGAGACCATTATAGTGGTTTAAAAGAGATATAGTGGATCAGTATCTGAATGTAAACACAACGACTTTGGGTTTGATTCCCACGGGGGTCTATATTTTCTAGCCCTGGTGCAAAAGATTGAATTCCCTACAAGATTTTGAATTAATGTGTTAACGTGCCTGCCTACCTTGCGAGGCGCTATTAATGTAAATACATATTTAAAATAATTAGAATTATTAAAAATAAAAGAATTGTTGCATATTTGGATTCTGTCATCTGGCAGGAGAGAAGTAAGTGGGGAGCTGTTTATGATAACTCACCTTAAGCACAAAAATAAAACACAACACTTTAACGATTACAACTTGTACTATTAGTCCGCCCGCGAATACCCTTGAACTGCACTATTATTTATTAAACAGTTTGTTATTATATAAAACTATTCTAGCGCTAAATTGCATATAAATTTTACTCCATATTAAAGTTATATTTTCATCGTTGTCGTTCCATCATAGACCTACTGGACTCTTTTTGCATGAAACCAGAACATACATCCATACAAACATACACATATCTATACATCTATGCAAATTTTCACACTTTAGTAGGATTCTAATACCATAAAATATACTAAGCCCTTGTTTGTTCCGACATGTAATATGCGTTAATAAATAAAACGGGCAATTATATGATCTCCAAACCAAGTGAACAATACTTTTGTTTTTTATCTTATCACGTACTTGTACAACAAACAAGTTTTTAAAAGTGTGATAATTTTCTTAGTTGATAACGTTTCTATATATTCTATCTACATACACACACATACATACATAGCGTCACGCTCTATCCCTCTCTCTGACTACCAGCGGGGTAGTCAGAAAGAACGGAGCGCCAAACGCAGTCTCTGCATACCTCTTTCGCCTCGTCCACTGTCATTAACCTCTTCATTCATGCTCTCCGGGGAGTCCTCATGCTTTTTACGTGACCTTCCTCCAGTATCATCGATACTGTGTTTTCGAAAGTCAACCGAGGTCTTATATTCTATCTACATATAATAAAATCAGGATAATTGACTTAATCAGCAAAATCATATTTTCTTTATCATTAGGACTAAAGAATGTTTTCAAGATAACTAGAAGGCAAATGTTTAAAATATCATTTTAATAATTTCCTTACTGAAAATAGAAGACACTAAGAACTGTATAGGAAATTTTTATATTAATAATATTTAATTATTGAATATATTTTAATATACTTAGTCTTGCCATAAATATTGTTATAAAGAAAAGCACGATTTTTTTTTATACGTAACATTTATTCCTTTCATAGTGAGTTAGTTTAATACATCAATATATAACTATTAAAAATATACAATGTTTATTCGAAGTGGTCCCCATTGGCTGCAATACAGTCTTTTAAACGTTGAGGCCTGTTATCAATAGCAGCACGAACTCTTTCTAGAGGAAAATTCTTCACTGCCAACCGAATGGATCGTTTTAGGGACTCCAAATTATCATGGCGTTTAGAGCAAGCCTTACTCTCTAAAACTGACCATAAATCATAATCCAATGGATTTAGGTCAGGACTTGACGACGGCCAGTTTTCAGTGCTGATAAAGTCCGGAACGTTAGTTTTCAACCAAGATTGGGTGGATCGAGCTCTATGACCCGGTGCCGAGTCTTGTTGAAAGCACCATTCTTTGTTATTGAACATGGTGTTAGTTAAAGACTTAACTACCGTCTCAAGAATGGTATTTTGATAAACTTGTGCCGACGTTTTAATACCTTTTTCACAAAAATATGGCTCAGTCACCCCTTCATAGCTAACACCCCACCAAACCATCACTGAAGTGGGATAATGCCCACGTTGTACTCTGTTTACTAATTGCGAAGCTTCTTTAGAGCTTCCAGCATAAATACGGTCTTTTTGTTTATTAAAATACTGCTCAATTGTAAAAACTTTCTCATCCGTAAACAAAATTTTTTTGTGACCTCCCTTTGCGTACCGCTTAAGTAGTTGTTTGGATTTTACCACCCTATTCTTCTTTAAATTATCAGTTAAGAAGTGACCAGTACGTCTCTTATAGGCTGCAAGTCCTAAGTCATCTTTTAATATACGCGACATGGTTCTAGGAGCTATCTTCATCTCCCGAGATAAAATCTTTTGCTTACGGACAGGATTTCTTCGAATTCTTTCCCTAACTGCTTTAATCACCTTTTTCACACGAACGGTACGTGGACGGCCAGATCTTTTTCTGTCACAAACAGAGGAGATATCATTGTACCTATCAATAGCCCGGTAAACAAACATTTGACTAATACCAAGCGGGTGGAGGGTTTTAAAAATTGCACTTTTCTCCATACCTACTTTATGTAGGGCAATCACAGCGATTCGGTTCTCTTTATCACCCCACTCCATTTTAATATAACAAAATATTTAACAATATAATGGCGCGAAAATAAGAAAACACATCAAGCAATCATATAAAAATGACAGATTCCAAATTCAAACGTAATATTTTCTTTTTTTGAATAGTAACAGTATTTATGGCCAGACTAAGTATAAATATATCTAATGGCCATTCTGCTGAGAATACTACCTTAGCTTCCGATATTAGTTTTTTTTTATTTTATCGTTCTTCTATAATAAAACACAGCATTAAATTCCAGTTCTTCAATAGTGGAAACCGGAAAACCGGTAGATATTATTATAATTTTTTTATCAGGCAGGTAGCAGGATAGGGCAGAATCTAGTGTTAGGACCCTGCTTTTCACCTTTTCGTGGCATTGCGTTTTGAGTGGGGAACTCAACGCCACGCTTTACTAGAGCGAACATTTTTTTTTTAGCTTCACGCTTTATCCCGCGCATGGCATGGCATAGTGTTAAGACACTCCGTTGCTTAAATCCCTGCTTACTCCGTCCCCGCTTTCCGTCTTTTCGAGGCATTGCGTGTTGAGTGGCGGAACTCAACGCCGCATTTATATGTATGTATATATATATATATATATATATATATATATATATATATATATATATATATATATATATATATATATATATATATATATATATATATATATATATATATATATATATATATATATATATATATATATATATATATATATATATATATATATATATATATATATATATATATATATATATATATATATATATATATATATATATATATTTATATTTTTATAACAAGCTAATTGTCTTATCGTACACACGAGCTGAGATAACCATTAGGAATAAGATAACTGCAATTAGTATTTTACTGTTGTTGTGATTAACAAAAATAGATAACTGATTACAGAAGAAAAATTTTCTGTTCGAAAACTTCTAAATGAACTAGATAAGTCATCATGGCACAGTGGCACAGCATCTGACAGTATGTTTAGCTTCACGCTTTGTCCCCCATATTGCAGGGTAGGCAGAGGGAACTGCGGGAACCATTAACAACCTAGTGTTAAGACATTCCGTTGCTTAGTCCCTGCTTCCTCTGTCCCCGCTTTCCGCCTTGTTCGAGGCATTGCGTGTCGAGTGGCGGATCTCAACGCTGCGCTTTGCCTAGTTTCCAGAGCGAAGAAAATGAAAACAGAAAAATCTATCTTCCCTGAGCGGGAATCAAACCCTCAAACCGTCGCGTTTACAAGCAGACGCGCACGCCTCTGAGCCACGACGGTCGGTCGGACGGACAAATAAATATACCATAAATAATATAATTTATATATATGTACCAAATATATGTAAAATGTAATTTAACAAAAGAAAAAAATGTGTAAATGGCCTCAAGCTTCTGCATAATAGAGGAAGTTGACCACATGCTTATGCTATACCACGTGTAAGTAGCCGCGAGTGTTGCATAATTTACTTTTACGTGTTTATATAATGTTCGTGTAATGTATTATATTAAAATCTAAGTTATATTTTAAATATATAGTTATTTAAAATACATTAAAAAATAGATTTCGACGTTGAGTCCCGCCACTCAAGACTATTAAGACAAGAGTCATTCAGTCAGTCAATCATTGTTAAGTCCTACCTACCTGCCGTATACAGTATACGGGTTAATTCAAAAATTATTTTTATTTTAACTCTTATCTATGTTACGAAAATGTTTGTTACTGATAAAAATGACTTTTTCATATACTCAGCAGCTAAAGCATCTCAAGCATCTAGTATATGAAGAATCACTATTAAATAAACAATTTTTAGTTTACCTAAAACAATGAATAAAAACTTTACGCTTGATTAAGCGTTGCCTGTAGTGAAGCGGATAATACATCAATTCGAGCTTTCTAAGATGAACTCGTTATATGCTAGGACATGAGAATAGAACAGATTAATCACTGAGTATGCTCAGGCTCGTGCAAAGTGGAATATGTAAAGACAAAAAACAAAAAGAAAAATATATCACACTATAATTATAAATATATTATGAATATATTTCACTACAATGGATATTTACGATAAGTTATCCCAAAATTATTTTTAAAATCTAGAATACTTACTATATGTGAACAAATTTTACAATAAATATATAAAGCTAATGTACTGTTCACATAAATATTAGAAAAAAATCGACCCTGATACAAACAATTTTTGTGGAAGACGACGTACACCTGTTTCTCTTTAGAACAACGCAACGTTTGAAAGATGCTTTAGTGTTTATTTGTGTAACATTTTATAAAGCAAAAGGTGTAAGGATAAAGATATCTAGATAGTTAATTTTCCTCGTAACAATTGTATTTTCTTTTACTTGTATTATTTCCCATATTTCTTGTAATACCAAAAATTAAGTAACATGTGTAAACGGATATTATATATAAATAGAAACGTTATGTTAACTGGTGTATTAGAGATTATTGATGCTTTACTTTCCTCACCGCAATTTACTAGTTCTGTCTTACTATTAATGTAATCAAACACAAGTAATATTTATTAACCTTAGCTAGCCTTAAAGGGCATTTACCGTTTGACTACATACAATCTAATTTTTTTTATGATCGTATATCGAGCTGGCCAGTCTCACATATATCACTTCAGGAGTACCTCATTAGAATATAATTATTATTATTTAAAAAACGTCTTCATATTATAAATATTAAAAAAAATGATTATATTATGAACAAAACAAACAGATTTATTTTTATACTGTGAAACAAAATGTCACTATGATTAGTTATCTCGTAACGATAAGATCGCGACCCGCCGCCATACTTCCACGTCTAAAATGAATTCAGTTTTTGATTAAATTTCGCGTCGTGTTTATTATTATTTTTTAAGTTTTATTACTTTTAAACGAATTCTTATTCTCTATCTTTTTTCCTTAGAAATAAACTATATTGGCGTTGTGGTACATTGTCTCAAAGTAAAAGTGTGTATCGTAGGTTCAATATCCAGAGGCATAAATTGTTTGCTCGCTCTGGTAATAAAGCAAAAGGCGGCGTTGAGTTCAAGCACACGCTTTTCTTTAATTTGTTTTTTCTTCACTTTATATAATTTAACCAAGTTTAAAAGACTGTTTAGTTACAATTTGTATGTGACAAATGTGATTAGCGTGACTTCTAAAAAAGTTTTAGTATTGTTGTCAGATTACTAGTAGAGCTTCTTATTTGGTTTCGTTTTACGAAACCTTACACATTGTATAACGTTCAAAGTCAGTAAATTAATTGTTTTAATTACTACATAATTACATAATATGTATTTAGTACAATATCGTCACAAATGGCAATTGCTCTCTTCCATGCAATTGCTTATAAAGAAGAGAAATGTCTAATAAATACTTCTAGTCTATATTGTTAGTCTATTCATCTAATTCTAACATTCAAAGATTCAAGTTTTACATTAAAATAATTGTGTAAATAATATTAGCATGTAATTAGAAAAAAATCAGACTTACAATTCTTATTAACCACTACTTGCTAACTAAACATATTTCAATTCAATTTATTAAATAGGCTGAGACATTTAATCAAGTGATTTGTGAAGTTTTTAAGGTAACGAAAATTCAAAAATTCAACGAAATAATAAAACTTTTATACTTGAACTCGTGCCTCTTGGATACTTTGTACGGTGTTCACACACAAATTTCTGTTGGATTTCTTAACTTCTAACTGTATACTGCACAGGGAAGGTAGAACTGCAGGATCAATTATAATAAATAATATCAAGACACTCTGTTTCTCATTTTCCGAGGCGTTGTGAGATAAGCACAAAGCGAGAAATTAAAAATATTTAATTTTCCCCGAATTGGAATTGAATCCATAAACTATCACGTTTACAGACAGATGGAATATTTAATTTCAAATATGTACTCAAACAGTAATAATTTTCTCAATATTTAATTAATAAAAAATAATTAAAAGCTATATCGAAAATCCTAAAGCGAAAGAATATATCTAATCAATAGAAAACACCCACTCGTGTCAAAGAATACACGTGTCACACCAAAGCTAGCACGTGCGGTGTGTTTTTGTTTAGACGCCTATCAACTGGCTTAGTTTAGTAGAAATGTTAAGTAACAATGTATTATACAATATTTTTTTATAGCTTCACGCTTTATTCCGCATATTGCAGGGTAGGCAGAGGGATCTGCAGGAACCATATGAACCTAGTGTTAAGACACTCCGTTACTTAGTCCCTGTTTTCCGCCTTTTTCGAGGCATTGCATGTTAATGGAAAATTTTAGTTTAACATTAAAAATCATTATCACAGCAGAAATTGAATCTAGAATCTTCGTCTTTACAACAATTCAAGATATTTCATATAATGAAACATAAGAAATATATATATAGTGTATTTATATTTCTTTATCTTCAAAGACGTCACTATGTCGAAATTGGGAAGTGCCTCACTGCACGCATACATGTTTACAAGTGGTATTGAAATCCCATAGGAATGTTTATATTTAAACAATTTTTGTTTCTCTGCCCTTCTTTTGTATTAGTTAAATACAAGGTTATCTTTGAAAAGTAGCATAATATTATATTTTTAGGAATCAGAAGTGATACACATAAAATAAGAAATACTTTACGACAGATTACAATCAATTTATTACAAAACTGGCCTAAGTAAACAATATTTCTTTATAATCTATTCAAAGTTACAATCAGATTCAATTAAACAATCGCTAACTTTATCTACATGAAGTTAAACAATGACCAAAGAATAACAAAATGGAACAGACTCACAGCCATCACCACCGCCACCATATCAACGCCAATCACCCTTACGCACGAAAACCAACCCGGACAAAGAGGACGAACAGGACCGACTGGGAGGACTTGCACACTCGAAATTAGAACACTCTCGAAATTCCGCTAACAATATATTTAGGAGTATGTAAATACGCTTATAAAGAGCTTAAAATATAAATAGCTTCACGATGTTTCCGTAGCATGGTAGGCAGATGGAACTGTATGTCGAAGGACTCCCTATTTTCTGCCCATTTTTCTTTTGTCGGCCACTAGAACTAGACAGTTTTTTTGCTAAAATTGCCTACCCTGCTATGTGCGGGATAAAGCGTGAAGCTAAAAAAAAAGAAAACTATTCTACCCTCACGTGAATCGAACCCACAAATCGTCGCATTTATAGACAGGCTATTCGTCTACGCTATAATGGAAAACATATCCTAGCAGAAAGATACAGCAAGGTGGTAAGCTAGTGTCAATATCTTGACAGCTCTATTCTAGATTTTCCGGCCAAGTGATGGCTTTTCAATGAATTTCTTAAAAAAACAGTAACAAAAATATACATTATATAATATTTAGCGTTCTTTACTTGGTGCTGCTTCGTAAATGCGAGTCAGAAAACAGATATTTAATGAGATCAACTTAAAATAAAATTAAAAGTGTTGTAGAACGAGTCTGGAGAGAAGCATCGAAAGCTTTTTCAATAAGTAAAAAACTTTTTTAAAATGCAAAAAGATTTTTCTGAAGTGGAATTAAATTCTAGACAGAGTCATTAAGAAAACATGTAAAGTAATACATACAATTATACTGTAAATTTTTGAAATGCATACAAATTACAAATTTTAGCTGATGAAGAGAAGAAACAACTTAGCGTTCCATGGATTCACCGTGCGGGTGCCGGGTGCCCAAGCTCCTCTTCCTACAACACGGGTGCCATCGTGTTGTAGGAAGAGGAGCTTGGGCACTTGGCTGCTGCTCGGACCTCGGACTTGCGACCCAAGTGTAGGTTTAAAGGGCTCCTTTAAAATGCATTAACGCTCACCTTCACTGTCCGAGTTCCTCCCATTACCTAACCAAATTAGAAAAGGTTCCGCTAACGCCGCCTTTGAAGTACGTTCTAAAAATGTATTAGTAATAGTTCTAGACAGGCCGAGATATTTTAGTAAGCTCAAGAGATTTCGCTATTATACCTCTTGCTCCTACTTCCACCGCATATGAATTTACTCTAAACCTATTTCTGGTCAGTTCGTTAGTAAGCTCGAAATATTTATTAAGTTTGAAGTTATGACTTTTAGGGATATTTGTCTCCCACGGAACTGTAAGTTCTACCAGTACTATGCGTTTTAAGCTTTGAGAATAAAGAAAAATATCCGGTCTGGATGTCGAAACACAAGTATCTTCAGGGATTCTATACTGTTTTTCATACGTGTCCATCACAAGTGTCCAATCAGAAGGTGGATCTAATATAATATTCTTTTACAGACTCTATTGAGCGTTTGCTGGTTGTTACGTTTCTCTGTGGTCTTGTTACTGAAAGACTAACGGCCTTACATATGATTTCTAGTACTTTATCATGGCGCCGTGAGTATTGACCACAATCGAAGAGTTCCCTATACCCCAACAGCATGTGTTTAGACGTCCCCATTGCCTCTTTACAGATGTAGCAAGATTTATCGGTGGCTTTACCCCATCTTAATAAATTACATTTATCTGGAAGAGTCATTTGGAGTGCATTTAGGTAGAATTTTAACAGTGCTGGAGACCAGTCGTGAATTAGGGTGTGCCATTTTAAAGCTAAAGGGATACAGAATTCTCCTATAGTTAGCCATTTTGCATTTCTAAGCCCATTGCGTGCACCTTATACTTATCGTTCTCGTTTTACCGAATAAAAGATTTTATTATGTCTGTGTCTTGGATTGTGCTATATTCTAATAATTTAATAATTTTTGTCTCTAAACAAGGTGTACGCGGAATGCGCTAGCCCAAACCAAAACTTCAGCATATTTATGACACTTGCATCTAACTTTAACAAGAGGGTTTTATTAAAATCATATACGAGGTAAGGCCAATTCAGATGTGATGTTAGAAATGCTTTGCTTTCTTGACATTAGTTATAGGTCTACCTTTTCAAGATCCATCATAAAGCTGTCGACTAGCACATCTGAAGATGGAGTTCGGCATTTGTAATCTATTTTCTTACCGAGAGATTTAAAAAATGCCGCCTTGGAAACCATAACAATGCTTTCACCGCCAATTTTTAGTCCCGGATCGTATGAGGTATATTTTGTGTTTCGTCTTCCCAGACATAGACAGTGACACTTACCACGTTTTGTCCTCATTCCTTTTGTCCACGTACAAAACTCCTCTACTTCATCCAGTAACAGCTGGCATTGCTTTGGGTTCCTAATCAGTATCGCGAGATCATCCGCAAAAGCAAGAATGGATTCCGTATACTTGTTATTGAACTTAAACCGATAACCCCATTTTTTCTCGTGTTTAACTAGAATATCTAGTAATATATAATAGCGAATTGAGGACCGTCGTGGCGCAGAGGCGTAACGTCTGCCTGTAACGCGACGGTTACTGGGTTCGATTCCCAGTCGGGGAGGATGGATTTTTCTATTTCCATTTTCTTCGCTCTGGCATCTAAGGCAAAGCGCGGCGTTGAGTTCCGCCACTTAACACGCAATGCCTCGTAAACGGCGGAAAGCGGGGACGGAGTAAGCAGGGACTAAGTAACGGAGTGTCTTAACACTAGGTTCGTATGGTTTCTGCAGTTCTCTCTGCCTACCCTGCCATGTGCGGGATAAAAGCGTGAAGCTATAAGAAAAAAATTAAACTTAATGGCTCACATATGAGAGTAAATTCTATCCGCAGTGATAGTCGAAGAGCTTACCGACGACAGTCGTGCTTCAATACCATCATGTGTTTTAAGATGTTTAATATACTAGGCTCTTCTCTTGTAATTTTTCCCGCACGTGGGGCATTTCAAGTCCATATTCGCGCCGCTTTCGTTATTTATTTCCACCGTAACAATCTATTTAAAAATATGATTATTCGGACCTTCTCGATCGACTTTCTTGTGGCATTTTTGATCTATATTATTTATATATTTATCTGTATATGATGATCAGCGCCAACGAAGTAATATTTAAATACAATAGCTTCACGACTTATCCCGTACATGGCAAGGTAGGCAGAGGGAACTGCAGGAACCATATGAACCTAGTGTTAAGTGTTGGTGCTCTGTTGCTTAGTCCCTGCTTTTTTTCCGTCACCGCTTTCCGCCTTTTTCGAGGCATTGCATATTGAGTGGCGGAACTCAACGCCGCGTTTTGCGTAGTTGCAAGAGCGAAGAAAATGGAAATAGAAACATCCATCTTCTTTGAGTGGGAATCGAACCCAGAAACCGTCACGTTTACAGGCAGACGCTTACGCCTCTGCGCCACGACGGTCCTATAAATGATTATAATAAAATTTGTGCAAAATTTGTATTGTTTCCAAATAAGATAGCCAAAGTTAAGGTCTCTTTCATCACGCGTTACGTAAAATGTATACACTGTATTTCAGTTCAGGATGACGTATATAAGAATTTCCCTCTGTAGGATAGCGGAAAAGATTTAAAAGTTTTGTGAGAGAAACGGTAATTCATGGCATTCAGCATCGTCGGTCCCATTTTGGAGAACCGCCAAGTTCCAAAGTTGTGATCCAATGTGATTCATATTACGATTACAGAGCTAAGAGCTGTTATTAGTGTTTTATTATTTAATAATTATATATTGAGGCAAAAATCAAGTCAGGCACTTGTAAACGCTACGGTTTGTGAGTTCGATTCCCATTCGAGTAAGATGGATTTATTCAGCTAAGGCTAAAGCTAAATATTTGGTATATCTCCTTCGCCTACGTTTATTATGTGTTCTGAAATGAATTTAAAATAGAGAAACCTTAACTAACTTTAAAAAAAGTTAATACGTTATATTATTTTATCAATTTTTTTTAATTTTTCGTTCATTAAATAAATTTGCAAAATATTTCAGCCAAAATTATTATTTCAGTAAAAAAAATATAAAAATATGATAATTATTAAAATTCTATCTAAGTTCTTTAGTATAGTTTAAATATCCAATCTAAGGTGGACCAAGCCAGTATTAAACGATGTTATAAATAAATAAAATTGTTAAGTTATTCTCATACTAATATAAAAGCATCAGATAAGGAAAAATTTATAGGAAGGAAATGTTCAAAAGAACCAGGTCATGTAAAAATATATGGTGAGAAGAAGAGACGTTGCACGTACAAAGGTGTTTTTCAAATCGTTCTTTGCCCGTCGGAACTGAATAAGAAAATCGTAAATTCATCGTTATTTTTAACGTTCTAATAAGTATTCTTTATATATGTCTTGTTTACAAAAACATTTCTGTTGGTTTATTTTTTCGATTTGACGTAAGGGCGCAGTTGGATCATATCAAACGTTATAACCGTTGTATGTGATATGGTGTTTTTCCCCAATTTAGAAATATTTATATGTTAAATAAAAAAAAGGAAATATATACTGGTGCAATATTGGTACTTAAGATATAGAACCAAGATGCAGAAGTTAGTCTATGCTTAAAAAAGAACTTTTGTTAATGATTTCTTCGAAATTTCTGCGAAATGCTAAAATGTTAATAAATATTAAAAAAATGGTACATTTTGTTACTTGTGAAAAAAGAAATCAAAGACAAAGTCAACTTCAAAGTCAATTAAGATAGTAGATGTTGCAACATATTATCAGGTATTGAAAAAAAACAAAGACGAGCTCAACGATGCTTGGTGAATCTTTTCAGGTGTACTCTGATCTGATCGTAGACATTCTTGGGGAGAATAGTGGGAATCAAATCCACTCACTGCCGCGTTTACAGGCAGACGCTACGAGCAAGGGGCGTTGTACATCTGATACAACGATGAACCCGAGAATAATATGAATATTAAAATTCCTCTAAATACTACTACGACGCCCACAAAAATTGCTTCTACTTTTTGAATAATTGCTCTTTGAATAAAACATAATGGTGTATACATCATTATAAATTTCATTTACATTCAATTTGTTGGCTTCGCGCTATATACCACCGTATAATAAGATAAAAAAGGAAATGTACCTAATGTGTGAACGACGATAACGACGTGTGTGATATCCATGTATATAACAATTATAAGCAACTCTAAAGTTACAACCTATTCAGGTCACCAACGCAATATGCTAATCTTTGTCATATAGTGATAAACTGTTACGTCATTCCAATATAATGCTGTTATAAATAGTGCACAGCTCCCGTCCACGTGGCTCCGAGGTTGTTGACTTGTTCGACATAAGAGGTGTTTATTTTAAGTTCAATCACACTCTTGATTATACTTTTGAGATGTGAAATGTATTCTGAAAAGGATTTTATAGCAGAATGTTACATCTACACTTCTCTATGGTTATTGTATATTAGTTTGCAGAGCTCGTTGAGTTAAATGTGTTAATCTCTGGAATTACTGGTCGTAAATTTAAGATTATTTTTTTGTTGGATTGTATATGTATCAATAAATGTACTATGATTAACTTAAGTAAACCTTGAATATAGACTAATTTTCTTAAATTATTTTACTTGTGATCATAGTTGCTTTGGGCCCTAGCGCAAAGCCCAAGACAAAATCTTAAAACTTTTATTGCACACATGGGCATCGTTTTATTACTTTAACACTTTTTGTTTCATAAGAAAAGAATTCATCATTCACCAAAACTGTTAAAGTTGTTTTTGGGACCTAAAAAACCGCGAGCAAATGTTTTTATTCAAATCTATTGGTTGTACAAATTCTGCGCTTTTTTTGATTGTAAGGTTAATACTCTCAACTCTTGTTGTTGAGTTGTCGGCGGCAAGGGCCTTTAATGTAGATCTACATCACGAAAATAGGTATAGGTCTGATTTTAGAAAATTTTGGTGTAAAGAGTGCAAAGAGTCTTCGGTTGGCAGTATAAAATAATCAAAAAGTGAAAAAATGTAGTCATAGTAACTTATCAGTAGGTTTAATTAGCCCACTTAATATATAAAGTGTTAGTCGTCACTTTATAAGTGTAAAGCCTTTGATCACAGTTTTGCCTTGTGGCCAAATGGATAAGTATAGATAACTAAGAGTTAAATATGAGTTACGGACACGTGACACATTCAACAGGTACATCGAACATTTTTTTTTTCCGGGGGGAAATCCTCATGGACTACCTCCGCCTGGGGAGAGGCGGAGGGGCGTGCCGGACTCTTACCGACTAAAACCACCCCGGTTTCTCCTCACACGTTCACGTGGGGCCGCGGGAATCCAAATTCTTCCGCAGCCCCGCACTGGTGCTGGCTCATCTTTCTATCTTTCGATCAATGCGGGCCTCATCTTTCTCTCATTACGCCTTAGAGGCGCGCGCTGACGCACGCACCCGCCTCCATCTCGGGTCTATCGAATAGGGGCGGAGACTTCCCCAAGTCCCTCGCCCCAAGACCCATTCATGGGGGCCTGAAAAGGGCGTTGTCCGCCCTTCTCCTACGCTCAGTGCGCTTTCTGCGGCCAGGGAAGGGAATCCAAATCTCCCTCTCCCGTTCTGCAGCTTCCTTCTGCGACACTACTTCTTCGCAAAAGGACACCATCGCGTTTCACGAGTCTGGGCTACTAACCATCCTTCGTACTACGGCCGGCAGCGAGATGTAGCTTCCGACTACATTTGTAAGGACACGGCGCTGTTCCTCCCAAGCTACACATTTGGCGAGAGCGTGTTGCGCCGTGTCCTCCCCGCAATGGACGCAGTGGTGGCACCGCGCGTCTGGATCCCGGCCGATACGGCACAGGCACTTACCAAAACAGCCGTGCCCCGACAGCACCTGCGTTGTTCTAAAAGACAGGGACCCGTGCCTTCTCCCTAGCCACCGCTGCACCGGCCTCGAACTCCGTGACCGCTCTTCCTCGTGCCATCTATACAATGACGCGAGTACTTTAGCCTCAAGGTCCCAGTGTGGGGATCCGTCAAGAATGCAAGCCGCCTTGTAAGAAATCGTGCGATACCCGCGGACGACTCTTACGTCCATCGCCCTCTGTGGTTTCCGGAGAATGGCGAGAGTGCTAGTCGTCATGTCCATCACCCACACAGGGGCCCCATACAGGGCTATGGACCGCACGATCCCTACGTACAACCGTCTACAGGCCGCGCTCGGGCCCCCCAAGTTGGAAAGCAATGTTGAAAGTGCACCAGCTGTACCCATTAGCTTGGGCGCCAGCCGCCGGAAGTGAGGCCCGAATTCCCCATCGACTGTCGAGCACCAGTCCCAGATATTTCATGGTGGACTCGACAGGTACATCGAACATGATGTAACAAACGAAGTAGTACTTGGAAAACATACAAAAAGCTGAAACGCAGCTAATTTGAACCCGTGTGCTCTTGCAAACCGTGTAAGAGATCTGGCCACTGAGCAACGCCTTGCACGGCTGCTTTCAAATATTTATAAATTTTATTTAAATATTTTTTCTATCCTCATTGTGGATTAGCACTTTAAAATCATAAAAATATGCTTATAACGTCATAGTTCTTGAGATAAGAGCCTCCAATTAAATTTATTAAGAAATTAAATTTTCCAAAATTATTGTGTAATAAGTAAACGAAGGATAGATCATAAATATATGAGTGCAAACATATTTTGAGTATATATGATATTGGTGATAAACGTTTATAGCATGCGATGATTCTTACAATCGTAACCCGAATTATATTAAAGATTCAGTGATTCAGTATCTTGTTCCGCAAAACGCACAGTGTTAAACGTGTCACGTGACAAATTTAAACGTGAATCAAAATACAAAACTGCTTCCGATATTATTTAAGTAAAACTGACAAACGAAGATTTTGAGAAAATGTATAAAAGTTATATGAAAATGTACGTGGTTACTTCTTCCAAGATATATTGAAAGAGATATTCATATACCATACCATTATATAAATAATTTGATGATATAAAATAAATGCATAAATAGCTTCATACTATTCCCTTATATACCAGGATAGGCAGCAGTGTGAAATGCTTGCAAAAAGTACTAAATAACAGGAATTTATTAACTAGCAATCTTTTATAAATCAATTTCATTTTATGTTTAACTATTAAATGTTTGCTGAGTAAATAAACTTCCTCCACTAAGCTAGTTATTTATATTATCCGGATTGATTTTTTTATATTTTTTCAACGCCACCTTACCTTTCCTTAGTTTTTCGTAGTTTTAAGACACTCTTTACTCCATATTAGAGAAGTAAATAACGAACGATTTACGAATATATAGTGTTAAACATAATAAAAAATTTGTTTAATGGTACATAAAAATTATATCTTGGTACTGTAATGCCAGGTTAAGAACAATTTATAACTTTTTACTGGCAGATGTGAAGCGTCTCCTTTCACCTGCCATGTAAAAAAAGCTAATTCTTGACATAAATGTTAATTTTCAAGGACAACTTAAAAATGAGTAAAGTTTTCGATTTATCGAAGTTTATTTAACCTAGTTTAGTAATATTTAGTAACATTTACTTGAGTCATGAACACATACATTTTCCGCATATAACAGAATAGACTATCTACTGTTATGCTAAATACAATTGAGCTAAAAAAATAAGTTTAACATATTTATCTTTTATATTATATTTTTCTTTTGTTTTATACAAATAAAATCATCCAAAATATATTATGCATTCGATTCAGAAATATGAATACGTAAAAAAATAATTTTTAAACTTATGAACAACAAATAATATCTACAAATTAACCTCGTAGTAACCTCAGCAGTAAATGAACCAAATAAAAGGTCGTTCAACTTTTCTTTTTCAAAATGTATAATAATGATAAATTAGGTCTATTCATTCGGCTGTCGACACTTTAATCGCATTGAAATTATATCTTTAGCCTCCCACAATGTAGTTAGATGCTAATTTAAACTAATTCAAAAGTAGCATTCAAAGCTCCCACTGTGATCTAAAAATAAAAAAAATATATTGAACGTAAATGTACATACAATATTGGTTTATGAAAATTTGAAGCAATATAAATTATTATAAAGCTTATTACGATGCTTTGATATTTGAAATGTACATAGAGATACTGGTTTCAATTTTCCATTCACATTGTGTTTGTATAAAAGTAATAAGTATACAATGTTGTTTTGTACTACAATTATTTCAATATATTTTTTTGTTATCAGTAATCTGATTTTAATTTAAATACAATAAATTTCATATAATTGCTTAAAATGTGTTAGTTATTCATTTATTTATTTATTTAAGTCGCTAACATAGCGTGCATTTATAATACATATAGGACTGGATGTTTTAACATAAATAACAAAGCGCCGCCGCAATTATAAGCAACGACGCGACGGCAAGCGTTTCTTACACCTACAATACAAAAATATTTATATTATTAAACTAAAAAGCATTTAAAAAAGGAAAAATGTACTTACAAAAGAAAACAATTACTAAATATGATAAATATTTAGTAATTGTTTTCTTTTATATATATATATATATATATATATATATATATATATATATATATATATATATATATATATATATATATATATATATATATATATATATATATATATATATATATATATATATATATATATATATATATATATATATATATATATATATATATATTAGTGAAAGAAGTACTGTTAAATATTAGTAGATCGCAATGACTTTAATACTGTACTGCGAAATACCAAGATCCACTTCCCTAGATATTGAATTATAATTTTTTATAATAATAACGATTCAAATATAAAACAACATATTGTATAACGCTTGGCAATTTTTATTTTATATGAATTAAAAACTTCAATTTTGTATATATATATATATATATATATATATATATATATATATATATATATATATATATATATATATATATATATACGCTATCATTCTTTAAAAGGTTTTATTAAAAAAATTATTTTAGTCATATATTAAAGTCATATAAATATTATTACAACAATTATTTTTAAATATATACTGCAGATTAGGTAGTACATTAATATTAATATGAAATCGAGTATTAATAACTAATTTTCTTTTTCAGGTAAGTGGCAATTACCAATGTCGTGGCATAATATATTTAAACGAATCAAATAAGGAATTGAAGAAATGCTATATTGTGTACGTATAACGCATATAAATCACCTGAATTATTCTATATATTAGCTTCACGCTTTATCCCGCACATGGCAGAGTAGGCAGAGGGAACCGCAGGAACCATAAGAACCTAGTGTTAAGACACTCCGTTACTTAGTCCCTCCGTCCTCCGTGGGGACCACCTGAATTATTCTATATATTAAAAAAACTGCAGCAAAATAAGTTTCACATCCAAAATGTTAAAGATTTTCGAAGCAATTTTATTTTATACTATATGGTGATGATAGTCTGAGGAACGTTTCAATATCAATAAACACATTAAAAAGGCTAAACCTAACGTACCTATAACACGACAAGAATAAATCGTTGAAAAATCTTGTAGACTACAACTTTCGTGTTGAAGCAGCTATATAAATATACAAGCAAAATTAGAATATCTGTCTCTCGTCACACAGATTTCTTCAAACATGTTTAAATTGAAAATATCTATCTTTCAATTGCAATATAGCATATTTTTAAAACATATCCTATATTTGATTTACTAGCTCCAGATATTACTTAAACTGTTGCATACTTTTAACTTCTTCTTTATACCGCTTATAGCGAGGTAGCCAAAGGGAACGCAGGAACCATGGAAATGTAGTATTATGACATTCTGTTCCCTGCTATCCGTATTTCGAGGCATTTAGTGTTGAGTGGCGGAACTCAGCACCACGCTTGCGTAGTTGCCAGAGTGAAGAAGATGGAAATATATTAACCTATCTTCCCCAAATGGGAATTGAATTCACAACTCGTCGCGTTTACAGATAGACGCTTCGCTTCGGCGCCTAGATGGTCTTCAAAGGGTAGTAGTATAGACAAGAAAGGCTTTCTTTTCTAGAGGTAAAAAATGTTGTCGCAGAGATTTCAATGTGAATCAGTACTGAATGACCTTATAACAGGATGTGCTTAGTTTCATATCATCGGTTAAAGCAATATAGACCGACCAGCTTGCTAACTGGCTCCCATCATGTGGCATATCTCAATTACTATTAAATACAAAAAATTGGATACAAAATCTATTACTCACATTCATTTTGTGCAATGTAATGCAAAGAATGAGTAAATGATAAAGAGCAGAGTGTTTTGACATAAAATTTTCTCTACTAACCTTGTCATAAAGTTACACTAAATATATAAATACTATAAGGCAAAATATTATAATATTACAATATTTAAAACCTAACATTTCTTTTAGAGCATTGAGCTTTCAACTAACGCTGTCACTTTAGCTTATCTTAGTAGAAGACATTCATGTCGCCCAATATGATAATTTGCAAAATAATTACCGGATTCAAGGAAAACTATAATATTAAAGTTTTGTAAAATTTATAGAGAGAAATTACTATTGTATTAGATGAAAAGTTAGTAATGTCAATAATATTAGGCATTTTACCTAATAAACTTAAGTAATGAACAAAAACTTGAATTATCACATTCGCTTCAGGTACAAAATATTAATTTTATTATATAAAAAGTTTTTGGTAAATATTTGAATTCCTGCAGTATAAGTATTGTTCTCTGACGTATTTATACGTAGTCTCCGAGATCTCATTGTGGTAATGTAAGTCCCAATATATTGGTACGTGGCTGTTTCCACTGTATATAAAAATAAATATTCGTGTAGTAATGAATTTAATTATTTAAGTTCACCTTTTGACGTGACAACGTCTTAAATTAGGTTGCGGCTCGGAGTCACATATGAAAAAGGTAACGTAACGATGTGTCAACTGTCACCGAACTATGATCGGTCCGCCGTGCGTATCACTTGACACATGTACAATGTTTTAGTAAACAACATATATTTTCTATAGTTAAAATTTGTGCAATTTATATTATAATTATTAATCATATCAATAAATATTCTACCGAGAAAAAGACGTTGTCACGTACAATTTTCGCCAGTAAAACCCACTTTACAGGCAACCATTTTATTTTTTGTTATAATTAAATTTATTCATACTTGAAAAATAGTAAAAATATAACATTGTAGTAAGCTTATGCCAGTCTGTTTCAGATAACAAAACATCATGATATTTATTCAGGGTTAGGTTCAGCTTTTTTCGTCGCTTATTTGTGAGGGGCATATTCTACCAATTTACTACAGTACAATTTACTGGCATATTAACTGGTACTGGCAAAAGAAAGGCATGATTTTGTCGTGTTCTTCTTATCGCCAAGGTGTCAAACAAGGTTTGATCATACAACTTGAGTTATAATAGTGTTTCAGTAACGAAAATTTGTCAATACAATATTGAGATGCTTAAATGAAAAATAAATTTTATTAATAAATTATATAATTATTTCTACATAGCTCAGTAAAAGCATATTAACGTCTAACTTTTAGATCCAAGTCCTGTCATAGTCAAATATTTATACATTTGTTAAAAGTATACATTTGGAAAATGGGGATCAAAAGATACTAAGAGTTTCTGCGGTTCTCGCTACAAACTTTACTATGAGCGGGATAAAGCGTGAAGCCAATAAAAAATAATGTAACTTTAATGTAAACAAATTAAAAAAGAAGATTAGATTAATTTTAATGCACCGACAACTACAAAGTACTATAAAATTAATATAATAAACAAGATCTATCAAAATAACTGCCAAACTGACAGTGTATAATGGGAACGCGCCGCATTATGTAACTTTACGTACAGTCAGAGTAAACAACTTTGTTTTATCTCTTGGATTGAAAGCTTGCCTTCGTCAAACAAATGGCTTAAGATTGTTCAAAACATTTTTTTGATAATGAAATATTGTTTGAAATTAATTTACTGTTGAATGAATGAAAAAGGTTCAGTCATTAAAATAAATCGTTCAGTTTATTTTTTTAAATGTTTTAATACAATTAATTTTATCGAATTATGCTTATTTTTATTATTTAGGTAATTAAAAAAACGTGACGCAGTCATTAGTGTCTGACACGAAAGTTGATTTTTATTACTGAACAAATTACTTTCATTTATCCAAATAAATTATATATGGTCAAAATACGGTGTTGAGTTTCGCCACTTACGCAAAATGACAAATTTACAAATAAGTTGTAAAATAAAAATATATAACAGCAAGTAATAAGTAATAGTAAGTATTGTAAAGTTAGCTATAATATATCAAAATGCCATTTGGCTTAAATAATGGCGATGATAACCGGTATGTTACGTTTTAAGACTCACTAAACAACTTTCCATCGTATGTCGATGAGTTATGTTAGATTTCGAGTCTATGTCGCTATTATTTGCTTTCTCAATAACTTTGTCAATGTTGTTGAGTATATTTTGGCAAAATGTACTTATAATTTTTATTTAAAATTACAATATTTGCAATTTATTTACCATAATGAGAATTCTTAGTAAATGTTCCTGCACGGTTCGCAGGAGGGCGCGGGTTCGAGTCCCGTTCTTTAAGTATTGTTTCTTATAAGTTTATCAGAGAAAATTGTGCTTAAATATACAATTTTCTATGATATATTTATAAGATATAAAACATTGTAGTCAACGATTTTGTTTTATGTTATGTGAAGAAAATATATATAAATGGAAAACACATTGTATGGCATTGATGTAACGATGGCCGTTAATGCCAAGTTACATTGCTGTTTAATCCACTAAATAATAAGGGAGAAAGTGGTATTATAATATAAAATAGATTAAATTGAATCTTATAGATATTTGATTTACAAAAAATCTCCTTAAATATTTCTCATATGAGAATAATTACTCATGATTTTCGCCTATAACATGTGTGTCAAATTAGAAAAAGTACCGAAAATTAGAAAACTCTAGTAATGATTATTGATTACTATATTTTTTACGTTTATTGCGCAAAATTATTTTCATTTCCTATTAACAATTGAGAAAGAATTTATTATTAAAATGGAAACCATTTTCAGTCATCATGTCAGTTAAATTTACTAAACATATGACAATTGTACTATTGTTCCGCCAGCAACTTGGTTTTGTATTGGAATTTGATTGGTAAGCGTTGAAAATATGTTTATTTTATTATATTTGTTACAGCTCTATATAAATTTAGTAATATAGGCTTTTATTTTATATATCATTCGTATGTATTATACACATAAACCACCCTCTTGACACACTATATATTAGTGAAAATTGCTTTAAAATCCAATAAATAATGTAAAAGTCTATGCTTACATAGATTAGGCGTAATTTTGTTAATATAGTTTGTATCGGCTTCGTTTAATATAAAATTATTTTTATGGATCAAATATTGCTTTGAAACTAACGCTTGTTAAAAGTTTAGATCACGCCTCTATGAATGTGATACTCTACAAGGTCGATTCAGAGGTTTATTAATTTGAAAACAAATAACTGAATTTCAATATTGTTGAAATACCATCTCAATGATATATTGTGACAATATATTATCTTATTACAACTTTAAAGATTTCATTAAAATATTTATTGTAATACACACGTAGTCTATAATAAGATTTAAATAAAATTTATATAAACTTAAGCCTAATAATTACCTAGAAGACTAGCTATTAGGTAAAAGAATGAAAATATCGTTACATTATACCTAACGTTATGCATTGGTATAATGAAAAAATGAACAGTTAGAAATTGAACTCCTTACCATAGAATGAGGATCAAACTCAGCAACAGCACCACGATGGCAAATGCACTATATGATACTAATATATACAGTATCTATACAGTATTGAAATAAAACATTTACGTAATTAATATCAATTAGAGAGGAAGCCCTATTCTTACTAATTAAATTAAAATTGTAATTGGCATGAAATATCAAAACACCAGCAATTACAAGGAATCCTTAGAAAACAAACTAGAAGGAACTTAGTTCACTCAGTCAGTGTTTCAATACAAGTTCTAATTTATATCGTTCTTTTTCGTTTCATGTATGCATAATATGTAAGTGAATCTACATATATTTATAATTTTAAATTACAAATTTGAGAATGAGGACGATATTGTTGTTATTTATAATATAAATAAACAACTGAAATATCAATATTGTCAGCTTAAGATTGACATGGAACCAAATTCTATATAATCATTTCTATGTGCTCTTCACTCGTAGAAACTATTTGTGTGTATGTACATATATTCGTATGATTTATGTTTTAAGTAAAAACATAATGTTGAAGACGTTTTATATCCGGGAATCTATACATGTTGCATATTTTAAGTTGAATTTTCTCAAAATAAATTAAAATTGAAAAAAAAAAAAATTATCGTATCATAATTTTATTTCGCATCATGAGGAAAGTATATATACGTGAATCACATTCATTTCCTCCTAATTTTAAAAATATAATAAACAAATAATTTTCAACGAGAAAATCTGTATACAACGATATTCTGGAGAACCACTCGTTACATAAACAAATGAAAAATAAAGAGAACACGTAAACGATTCGTGGAAAAGTCATTGATTTAGTATTTTTTTCTTAATTTTTATCTTTTATTCTATAATGATTTTAAGAAATAAATTGAATACACAAGCAAGCTATAAAGAAGTTAACTTGCTTCTTCTCGTCTCACAAGATAATAGTAGGTTCGATTTCCACTCGTAAAAGAGAATATTTTCCATAGTTCTGTAATCAATACGCAATAGTTTTTTTAATTAACATCACAAACTCTTAGAAATCACACTTCGCTTAGACTCTCCATCCTAAGATAAAATATCATGAAATGTTGATGCAAGTTTCAAGTACTAAAAGTGTCATGGCATGACACGACATTTTTTCACTTTACATTTTTATTTGTAACAGTGAAATTGTGGTAAATTACGAAAAATGCTCCCGATTACTGAAGTTTAGCCGTATAAATAAGAATTTACCCCAAAAAATATTTCCAATATATAAGCTTGCCTGAGATTTCAATATCAGATCTTAAGGAAAATGCTTTCATGGAAAATGTGAGTTTGATATATCATTTTGCGTATAAACCTATTTCATCAATATACAATCTACATGTGTAATATATAAAACAAATTTAATAATTAAACTGTTGGGGTATATGTCAGCAATATATTTTTTATTTTTGCATTATGTCTATGTTTTTTACATACTAAATATATTAATCTGAATTTTTTTTATTTAAATAGAAACAAATATCTTCCTTTTAGCTCAAAACTCCTGTGCTATTTTTCTTTATTCCACACACAGCAATGGTAGATAAAAATCTAGTGTAATGATACTTTTGTCTCCATTTTCCGGCCTAAATTTAAAACATTAAAATTATCTTATATTAATTGACATAGTAACAACAGAACGGAAGCAACTTTAACTACGTTCTCTCCAATTAATGTAGAGTTCGCCGAATTAAATTATACATAACCATCGCTGTAGTATAATCACATACATAATACATATTTATAAAGCAAAACGACCGTGTCCTATTATTCATATGAAACCAAAACACCATATGTGACACTGACCGCAACATGGTACCCGCAGCATCCGAGGAAATGCGCCTACTTACTTTCCTCCGCATCTCATTTTACATATCGATTCCAACAGATGTAAACACCGAGTCCTGCCAACTTAAATACAACCTTATATCTTAAACAATAAAGTCAGCTTTACTATATGAAAGCCGTATATAGATCACTATCAAACGTAGTAAGGCGTTACTTTGGCTCGTCAGCCAGTCGTGCGTTGACTGTAGAGCGGTGAGGTCGTGTTATTGTCGAATTTTACAATAATCGTGTTTAGTGATAAAGATGAACGGTGTTGGTGAATATATAAGTGTATAAGGTGATGCACTGGTGCTTGGACCCCGTGATGAAAGGTCAACCGGTCTGGTAAGCATTACCAAGATTTGTCATTTCTTAGGTAGAACGACCGCATTAGACACGTTTGGCTTAAACGTCTTTCTTCTTTCTTACGGTATATTTTTGTTAATGCTATATTTAATGTAAGTAATTGGTGCTTGTATCTATTTTGAAATAGACTTTGATACGTTCGTATATTATGTTATTAAGAATATAAATATGTATAACCTTAAAACAAGTCATATAACAGATTAAAGATGCAGGTGTTGAAAATAGAATCTTATTACACTTTCTCTTGTGTTTTGAACGTTGTATTAGTGTCACTATGTGTGTTTTTTATTTATATATATTTTCTGTTTATGTTATAATTAGAATAGTGCAAATACTGGAATTATAGTGTATTATAGAATAGTTCATATTACATTGTTCCAATCTTCTTGTTCAAAAAGAGAAGTAGAGAGCCTCTACTCTTAAAGAGAAATGGCGGAAAGTAGAGAAAGGAGTCTTAATACTAAGCAATAAAGCTCTTTTCATATTTTGATTGATAAAATATTATGAATCTAAATAACTGCAAAGTAATTGAATAAAATTGAGACAACTAAATTTGAGACGAAACTAATATTGAGAGTAAACTCTTAATTTTAGTATAATATACTTTTAAATTGGCATATTTACATATTTTATCTAAAAAAATTATGTAAACTTATCTCAGTGGAGGCTACTGTTATTTTTTAATTAAAGATAACCTATCTAGTACGCAAGTAAATGAGTCATGCTTTCTTTATAACAGGTTTTATAACGTTTTTCGTACTTCCATTTAATATTATAACATATTCTAAAACAAGAAATTTAGCTTAGTATAAAAAATTAAGCTTGTTTTTCACAATCATAAAATTGATTTTTTATTAAATACAAGCCTTTTTTAATTCAAAGTAATATCTCCTAAGATAAAGGTGTACAAAAAAGCTAATGATATTATATGTAGAAGTATACGTAAGTCTCGATTAAACGGCGGCATTTTCAGTCAGATGTACCGTCGTGGCGTAAAACATAGTCAACACGTCTGTCCGTAAACGCGATAGTTTGTGGGTTCGATTCCCCTCGGGGATAATGGATTCATTCCTACTATGCCACTCAACACTCAATGCTACGAAAGGCGGAAAATAGAGAACAGAGCGTCTTAAAATTAAGTTCCCTCGGTTCCAGCTATTCGTGGTAATAAGGCTAAAAAATCCTCGAATTCAATTCACTTAAATTATTTAATTAATATATTATAACTTTACTGATAACGAGTCGCCATCCCATGTGGTTTATTTCACTAATTAAATTGACTTTTATTTTATCGTGACATGAGCTATGTCATATTAATGACACATGCAAAAAAAGTTATGGCTGCCATGAGATTACTTATTAATTAATGTAAAGATAAAATATGATACAGAATTAATTAAAGTTAAACCGGTAATAGACTTTCTATATGTATCTTTCTCTACATATTATGTTTTTACATTCATAAAATTATTCAAGTTTTAACTAAACTTTATAGTTTCATTGAATTGGTTGTCAATGGATTTGTAAACAATAATTAAATAAGAAAAGTCTTGGCGGAGCGTCTGTCTATAAAAGCTGCGGTTTATGGGTTCGATTCCTACTCGAGGAAAAGTGATTTTTCTATTTCCATTTTCTTTGCTCTGTTTTGATTAGCGTTGAGTTCCGCCACTCAATAACCAATGCCTAGAATATGGCGGAAAGTGGGAAAGTAGAAAGCAGGGACTAAGCAACGGAGTGTCTTAACACTAGATCCAGGTTTCTGCAGTTCTCTCTGCCTACCCTGCAATATGCGGGATAAAGCGTGAAGCTAAATAAAATTAAAAAAAAATGAAAAATGCATGAAGAAAGAAATGGAAATAAAAGCAAATAAATAAAATTAATCCATACATTATGTATTTTGAAATAGAAAAATTTAAAAATAAATTAGAAAACACCTAACAAAATAATATATTAGAGAAACCTTGCAAACCTTGCAAAAACTCCTGATTAAAACCAATCGTAGGTTTAATTGGAGTCGTTCTTGGTTGAAATTAAAAGGGCATTTGGGTTCCTAAAGAAATATACACAGCCTTTGCAAATTCATTTGATTTTTGACCTCATTTGCTATTTCTTTCTGCTGTATAAATAAGTTTATTGATAATAAAAAAGGCGATATCGTGGCACAATTTTATGTTTTAACTAAGCAATCAAGTTTCAATCTCAATCGTTTACTATTTGTTTTGAAATATTTTTATAATAACTATTTAGTTATCAAAAAATATTTTTTTTGCACAATTCTTAATTATATGCTTAAACTTTAACCAACAGCATTTATATATATAAAGAACTAACAATTATGAAGTCAGAAAATAGTTATAACTTCCTATATAATGTTTTTAATTTCAGTACAGTATACCTTTAACCATATTAAAGTGTTGTTACTTCATAATGTGCTGCGGATGTCCTTATTAACCTATTCTTAGCCTAAGGATGTCTGAATCAGATGGCTAAGCGAGTTATTTTTGTTCGTATGCAAGTGAACGTCTTACGAGACCCCCGTCCATACTAAAAAAAGAATTTATAATAAAAAAACGTTTAAAACTACGCTATTTTTAAATATATTTTTCAAAATTATTTAACGAATACTTTCATAAAAACCTAACCTTTTTATATTTTACATTGACGAACACACGTTTTGGTACATTTGATCTTTGTACTTGTCTTTGAAATTGTACTTGAAGTGGATACGTTTATGTAACCTAATTATAATTGGCTGAGTGCCTGTGTTCTGTGTCCAGAAGCAGAGTTTTCATTTTGATATATATATTTCCTTAAACACTATCACGCATCGCTCATTTGATACATACATAAAAGATACAGCGTAAACTAAGATCTTGAATGACACATAATAATAATTCATGAACTCCTAATTTTTAACAGGCGGAAAAAATGTGTTATAATTTTACTTTCTTTGTGTTCTGACAGAGTGACGGAGTTTAATTCGCACAAATTTACAATCATCATAACTGCAAAAGTGAGTGTTTAACGAGGTATGGGGAGACCTCGGTTGACTTTCGAAAACACAGTATCGAAGATACTGGAGGAAGGTCACGTAAAAAGCATGAGGACTCCCCGGAGAGCATGTATGAAGAGGTTAACGACAGTGGACGAGGCGAAAGAGGTATGCAGAACCCCAGCGTTTGGCGCTCCGTTCTCTCTGACTACCCTGCTAGGGATTGAGCGTGTTGATATGTATGTATGAATCATAACTGCAGTGAGAAGTTACGATTAATTAAATAGATTCATAATATGTGATACCGCAAGAGAAAATAACATAATTTATTGAACGACTTTATCGTACATCAGCATACATGATTCCATCATTCTTGTTCTATTTTCCTAGTTTTATAATTATCACCTTCTGACTCAATACAAAAGGCCAGAATAAACTTTTAACCCGTTTTCAGAGGCAATTGAAGTACCGCCTAATTAGAAACGGTTTGTTTAACGGTATAATATCAAGTATCCTAGTTACAAGTGCGTACAATACAACTTTTATTGTCCATAATAATAACCGAGTGGTATAAAGTAATGTTATTTTTAAGTGGATTGAAACTTAACGAAAAAAAAAGTATTAAATAAAATAATATACCTGAAATTTAAGTATTGAAATATATTTTAAAAAAATGCTTTAACTAATATATAATTTTTTATGTATAGATAAGTAAAGCATTGTACATTACGTTAAATTATAAGTAAATATAATATTCATATGTTGACATATTCTTTGACGCAATATAGCTAGGGTGTTGAAATAATATTATTTTAATGTACTTCTATGACAACTTTTAATATAGATTGTAAAGAAATAATCATAATTAATTCTCCTAGCAACCACTTCAATAACATAACACATAACAAAGTAATGGATGACGAATTAAAAAAAAGAATAGCTTAATTGTAACCACCTATTTAGATAAAGTGAGGTGATATTTTAATATTAAATAGAAATCAATTATGTTTCTATGTATAGGTAGAAACGAATGTAAAAATTTTAAGCTTTCAAATTACAATAAATAAAATTATTATTTTATGTAAACAATTTAAGATTGCAAAGTATACTAGCAAACTAAAAACTTATAAAACGCCGTGGTGCAGTGGTAATACATCTAACTGTAACCCACACTGTGTTCACCAGATAGTGTGACCTAGGTATCTAGGTACTAAAATAATATTAATTTATATATTATGTAATTAATTAAAGATTGACTGTCAAATTTTTAATTTTTTTTTAATTTTTTAACTTAGGAATTAGTATTATATAAACTAAATTATATAATATTAATATTTCAAACTAAATTATTTGAATTCTATAAAAGCTATCTATCTATTACAATATTTTACTTATTTGTAATAAAATTATGAATATACGTTTACTTGCTTCTAGTGTAAACATGTGGTGACCGAGATACGGCCATAGACTCATGTGTCGACGAATTTCTCAATTTTCTGGGTCACGACAATAATGCCTACAGATCAATCGATTTGGACTCGACATTTCACTGCCTTTGCAACTTTCTTTTTCTCGTAGTGCATACAATAGTTAAGTAGAAGAAACAGAAATATGCTAAGACGTAGAATATAAAGCTGTTAGCTGTAATTGACATAATAAATGAACCTATTTTGATAAAATAAGGGTTTCTACCCCATGCATTAAAGTATCTATTTAAATTATTTTGCCTTATACCTATCTACATTTCATTTTCGAAAGCAGTCAGATTTTGTATTTTTTCTAAGATCTTCTAATTTTCAGTTCTGTAAACATTTTCTTATTGATAATTCTTTAAGATTCGTTAAAAATATATAAGCCATAAGGGCTTACGAAAATATTGTAGAACATATGACTTGCATGCATTTTTATTTATTAAATGAAATTTTCTACGTTTTCTTAAATATAATTATTAAGAACACAAACTTTTTTAATTCCATACATATATCAAGATTAAACAAATATGCATTTGTATAAATTACATAATTGTATCGAACAAGATATTCATAGCAATAAATATAATCGAATAAAATTTCTCATTATCGTGTATGGACCCCTCTCAGGTAAAAGCCTCCTCCGTAGATTGCCAAATTTCTCTGTCTTCGGCTTTCTCAATCCAATTATCGCCTGTGATTGCCCTTATGGCGTTTCTTTAAATACTAAGCCTGATTCTACTTTAACAAAATATTTAAAGTTAACGTAATTTTAAGACACCATTAAATATTGTTGGATTAGAGCTAGGTACTATTTTATTGCGAACAGTAATTTAGATAGCATCGTACCTAGACGATAGACCTCACATATACTACAATATGGAAATCAGTGCAGAAGGTGCAGAACGTTTGATTACATATCACGATAAATGTGGGCTTAATCTCAACTTGGGTTAGTAAATTATTCATTTTATAATCACTTCCCCGTCGTAGAAAGTGCGGCGTTAAGTCCCGCCACTCAATCTGTAAGCGAAAAAAAATTAGAAGTTATTATTATTAGAAATTTAAATGAAGTCTCAAAGTTGTAATATATTTCTAAAACTTTTGTTGATTTTATATTACTTTTGAATTTGTTTTTGTGTCGTAAGTCATAAGAAGTACTGTTAATTGTATTTTATATGTTTAGAGCATATTTTAAATACAATTTCACATTGCTAAAAATTTAGAATACAAATGTATAAGATTGGTTAACATTATCTATGTAAAACTACTTGCCTACCACAATTTATCCGGATTAATAGCCTCGCGTACTGCCCTGGATTCCTGTAGAATGAGCTGACTGTACCCTGCCTTCTGATGTGATGTGTTAGGGACTTTAATTTTTTATAATTACCTCCCAAGTGTTAAATAGCTTCCAACCATCTTCCTTATTAAAATTATGATATTTTTGTTTTTAATAGCCTCGCAAATCATTTTGACAACAAATCAAATCTATTTTCCCTAGCGAGTATATGAGGTTTATTAAACTTGATTTAATTATTGAATTTGTTCATTGAGTGATTACACACAGCAGACTTCAAAACATGTCTAATCTAGACATATAAGACGTTGTTCTGTTACTCTAACACCAAAGCACAATAATTTGATAGCTGTTCGCGTTATATAAAATACAAAACATTTACTGTATGACGCGAATGATTTCTTATTGAACTACATATGAACTTCCTTTTCTGATATCCAATTTCTGAACAGAGTATGCAAAAACACGAGCACTTTATATGATAAGTACAATAGTTACGTATAAAATTTAAATATATTTGCATGAATCGCGTGTACATCATGATTTATGACTCTATTATATTTTTTATGGATTTATGAACAACGCTTAGAGGAAGCTACCAAAGTTAAATATGGGAGGTAATATTATGAAGTACAATTTTAACGATAAGATTTTTTGCATATATATAGACGTATAAATTTAAACATCTGTACTTCCACCCTCTTTTTATTAATTCTGAGAAATTTGGCTGTGTGATGATGAGTGCTATCCATACTACTTAATAGAATATACTATAATAAGAATATATATACTAGCTTTTCGGTTTCATTTAAATAAATATGTAGCAATAGTAACAATTAAAGAAAAAAAATCACTTTATTTTGTCTTTCTTCTGTAAGAAACACGTGATTGTAAACAAATGTAATACATTGCGTGCTATATATATGTTACATATATACTTTTTATATATTCTGTAATAATCATGACGCGATCTATATCTGGATAAAAGCCAGCTCATTTCGTATGTGGCCTGAATTATATTCTATATTTGAATATGTATAGGGTTTTATTGTACTTTTTTTCTAATATTTTTGTCTCTGCCACGTTTACCAGATATAGAATTCATAGTGACGCGTCACTGACACAGGCTGTGAGCGTCATAAATAAAACTAATGATTTACAACAAAGCGTATGCTCTTTGAACTTTACTTTGAACATTAATATGTTGTTCGTTTTTATCTTCTTGCTAATTATAGACCTAAGTAATTATAGTTAGTATTATTGTAATTATTTTTAAAGAAAAAATATTTTTTGTCAAAGACACAAATTGCAAGACTCAAAGTAGTTAAAAAACATTGATTGATTGAGATCATATGATCCATAAAGGAATCATTTAAATACCGATTAGATACATTGTAGAAACTATATTACTCTTAGATTACTCATATACCGTGGGAACTATGTTGTTATAACATATCCGTAAACATGATATAGAAATAAAGCTAGAATAAACAATGTAATAAAAAAAATGTATTTCATAAATCATATATTTGTTTTAATCATACTATATATCTTTAATATACATACATACATATATGATATTTCAAACAACCTGCAAACTAGCCTGTTAGGTGCGCTCCACTTAATATGCGACCGTACGTAAAATATGAATATTACACGTAACAATATTTGAGCGCAAGCAATTTTAATACAAATCGAGTACTTGTTAAACATAAATGTGTAAGCTTCATTGCATTCTTTGTTTTTAGTATATTTCGCTTCTTGCTTCGCTCCATACTATTCTCCTTTGCTTCGCTCTTTAATTCGCTGCAAATGACGATTAAAAATATGTTTTTATATCATAGCGTCACGCTTTATCCCCCATTTAGCAGGGTAGACAGAAGGAAACGTGGGAATCTAGTGTTAAGACACTCCGTTGCCCGCTTTCAGCCTTATAAAAATATTTTTATGAAAATAATTGAATTGATTCACCTAAGTACATATACAAACCACCTATAAGGATTGCGTGCATTTTTATTTATTTATGATTGCGTGTTATATGCGGAAATCAAGTCTTTATGTTTGAAATGTAGGCCTTCCTCTAGATTCTAGTTAGTAAATCCAACTATAGCATTCCATCATCCATTACGCTATACTACCATATGTATTTTGTTAATACAAAGACATTTTTTATTTGAATTGTTAACTTACTTCCGGCGGAGCCTACAATTTTTCTTTCAGTGCATCGACATGTTCTTGATCTATGCTGTTATTATGACTATTGAAGAACCTTCTATTAATCTTTAGGCCATTTACCTAAATTAAGTTATTTCAACTACATACAAATCATTTAAAATATGTAAATTTATTAATATATAAAACGCATTTATATAATTACTTTAATTATACTTACGAACGACGATTTTGCTTATTCCACTACTTGTTATTGTTTCATATAAATGTTTTTATATTGTATGAAATAAAAAAAGGAAGGCAAATTTTATTAAAATATTATTTTTTAAGTTACTAAAAATCTTTTGCGTTCTTTCTGAAAACGATATTTCACTTGAATATATAATAATATTTTTATTAAAAAAAAACACATAACTGCGTAGTAGTTAAGCTTAGCAAACAATTAATATGTATTTTAGGAAGAGTCTTTATTCTCTAATTGTTTGAAATTTAACTAACTTATCGCACGATTATTTCCAGTGTATACAACTTAATCTTTTCTGCTAGCTGTACTGTGATTTTAGTGTACATAATGACGTATACAAATTTGTTAACAAGAAAAAACGAGCCAAACTATTTTTGTGATTTTTAAAGTGTTAATCCACACTAAATTGAGAAAAAATACTTAAAGAAAATTTATAAACATTTGAACGCACCAGGAATTGAACATTTTCTCTTGCCAAAAGATTGTCCTTAATATATCCTTCTTTGTGATCTTCCAGTAGTCGAAATTTGTAAAAATCTCCCTACATATGCTAACAACGAAACAAGTTGTATAAAGCATATAAGATTTTCGACACAGCTTCCTGAAGAACTGTGGTTTACATATTGAAGTAAAAATAATGATATAATTACAGTATACTTGTATTTATTGTTTCGCCTGCTCCGATTTATGGTCACATCGCAGGCTGCCACGGCTTCGACCTTCGCCTAGAGTTAATAGGAAAATGGCTAATTCGAGTCGCACGACACTAACTGTTCCTTTCACACGCTATGTCTCCACAAATCGTCGCTCTATTACTGATAAACATGCACAAGTCTTAGAAAGCCGAGAGTGTTTTGTGAAGTTTTGAAAATAAATCGTTAAAAAGAATGATATTTAACAAAATGATTGGCAATGTCATGTTTGCAATTTATCATCCCGTGTTTTATACTCATATATTACAGACAAAATGTTGGTTGGTTTATGATACGCTTATCTCCGAAACTGCTAACTTACGTATAAAGTTATATAATATGTGGTTACTTTAACAAAAATCGTTTTAAATAACAATATTGTTTAAAAATTCAAATGCAAGGGTCATATAGTCCAAAGTACTGTAGGAACAATTTAGTTTTGTTTGATAATTTCTATTCAATATAATATATAGTAATTCTTTAACATTTAGCTTGGCAGCTTTATTATGTAAGAAATAATTAATGCCCCAGCTGTTACCCTTTGGTTATAAATATCATTCTTATACCGAATGAGGTACACGGAGCAGGTGTTAACCAAATTTAGTTCTTATTTAGTACACGATGTACCCAACATGCATGTACCCTATTTTACAAAGATTATCAATTTTTTCTAACCTAAAAATATAATATATAGTATTATTAATCGGTACACGCTTTTTATACCATATAGCAGGGTAAACAAAACTCTCAGTACAACAGAAACTGCTGTAAAAACACTCATGATGTCGCATGTTGATTGACGGAATTCATTTGCCATTTCCTTGAAGATTTAGAAAACATTTCCTTCGAAAATTCGAAACCACAACCGTCGTTTACAATCAGACGCTGTTACTCCGCCACAGGGACCTGTTAATTTATTAATATGATTATAAACTGTATACTCATTAAATACCCAAAGTATAAACATATAATTTATCGTAAATATACAATTTATACACCTATATCATATATCAAAAATAGGAATGATAATAAGAAAAATATAAAAAAGCACAGAGGCTTACTTTGATGACTAATTGGAACTAAACACTTATAAGTAAAGTTATATTTATCCGATCGAATTTGAATACGTAATGAATTCGGTTGCACAAAGGAATTGAAAACAAAAATATTCTGCGAAACAATGAAAGAAAATCCTCCACAATGTATTCATTCTGTATCCAATACGCTAGCTGTATACATTGTCTTACGTATATATTTCCGGCTTGTACATTTTTATATTCAATTTAAATATAACTCAGAGACGCCATTTATAATTTACCTGATATTAAATCGAGACAAATTACGATTTTGTTTACAAGATACCATAATCACTATTGAATTTTAAATAAATATACTGAATTGTCAAAGTAAAGTGGATAGCCAATGTCGAAGATCAAAGACGCTATCCGCAATAGATAACGTTGGATAAGATGTTTTGGAGCATTTCCAATAGTTAAATTGGATCTAATAGAATAAACACTTTATGCATTCAATCCTTAGTAGGCAAAATAAATACAGAAGTATAAAGTCTTAAGCATAAAGTCTTATACTACAATCGTTTTCAAAGTGATTTCATTTGTTAGAAATAATTTTCGGAGTTTTAAATAATAATATATTATTAAAATGTAACAATTTGCATAAATATTATTAAAAAAGGTGTATTTAAACATTACATTAACATAATTTACATACAAAAATATATATAAATTTTAATGGTGCCTTTACGCCTTAATTTGTTTATAACATGTTTGCAAATTAGAGTTATGCTCACATGAACTTGAATATTTGATTGAACTTAGCTCATGCATTACTTATGTAGAAGCAAGGTGGATTCTTAAAATTCATTTACAGGCTTTGTAGAAACTTTACAAATGAATAATACAGAGAAAACAAGAGAACAGAGAAAACAAACACTAGTAGCACTTCAGTGTTTACAATTTCATAGAAACTGATCCACCGTAATTTAAATCAAAATATGCAATAACACTAAAGATGTGTTAAAAAAATTAAGTCAAAGTTGTGTTGTGTTAAAATTGTGTTTAAATGTTTCATGTTACATTCATTTGTAATTTAAATCTTTCCGAATTCCTTTGCATAGCGAGCTCCGTAAATTAGAAGATTGAGGTTGTAATAAGATCTTATCACGACAGGACCCGGCCCTTAAATAAATTTCTGAATAGAATGACCGCTTACTCGTATTAAAAATGATGAAAATTATTGTCACGCTCACTCTAAGAGAAATCAGTAAAAAAAAATAGTAGTTATTGTTGTCACCAATAGGGCGAAGCCTTATAATTTATTATATTTTTATGAGTGAATATTACATGTTATGCTAATTATTTATGCAATATATTAGTTTTAATTTAGTGCAATAATATGATAATTTGTAAGCATTTTATTTGTGAGAGAAAAAAAAATTTAAAGTTAAATTTAAATAAACTTAATATACAATAAAAGCTTCGGATATAATACCCAATAAAAAAATAAACATTTGCTTTCGATAAAAACTAAACTATAGAAAAGGTTTTTTTAAATGTTTCCATAAATATAGTAAAAAACAAAAAGAGTTAATTTAGAAACTGTCTTCCATATAGTGGTTTATTTATTTCATTGCCTGGATCGAACGCTACTATAAAACGATACATGTAGAAATTTAAAAGCTTTCCGTCTAAAAATACTTTATTTATTGAATCGGAAATAGCTAGCTTACGATAAATAAATTTTATCGTTTATGTGCAAATTGTATAACAAATATTTAGCTATTGTAAGATAAAATAGAATTAGTTGATGAGATTTTCTGCATGTCGACTTGATTTGCCACACTGTTTGTCAAATAGCGGAACTCAACGCCGCGCTGTATGCAGAAAGGAGAAAGGAGAGTTATATATTAATTCTTGCAAGTAAAGATTGATTCACAATTATAAGGAAGTAATTATTGAAATTGTTAATGCCTCGCTAAGTTATTTTTTTTTATGAGTATTTTATCTATGAATTGCTTATATATTCTTGAATATTTTCTTTTGCTCTCTTATTTTTTAATATAAAAACAATCATTGATTTCTCAGATTTTATTGTTTGGTGTTGGTTTCTTAATGGCATATCAAGAAAACGAGCCGGCAATGATACTATATACAATATCTGTGACCACAGACTACTGCAAAGTTTTGAAACGTCGGATTCCCAAAAAAAATCATTATATATGATGAATTCGTCAAATTATTTTATTTAAAATAATAGAAAAAATATTTTAATATTTTTGAACTTGTATATGTTATCAATTATTTATTAGATCTTGCACTGCGTCATAACAACATCACAGAAGTTCTTATTAAACCAAGTTCTATAATAATTAGTTGTTATTTGTTTTCTTCTAAATCCCTGGAATGAGATAGCAAGTTATAACACGTTATATAACAAAGCTAGCTGTGACAGGGATTGCGAAGTAAATCTTTTCAATGTTTGACCCAGTGGGTAAAGTTCAAATTGGCTTCTGTCAATAAGTACAATATATAAGTATATATGTCTTTATTTGTCGTTAAATGAAGCTATTTTAACGTAAATTTATGCATAAAGTTAATTTTATTAAGCTTTTAAGCATGAATTTTAATAACTATATATTGTTAATAATTAATTGAATGACCTTTATTTTAGTTTCTTAGAGACGCAGTAAATAGTTTTGATATTTACGTATAAGGCTGAAGTTGATTTTTAAAATTATTTTTAGACACATTTTCTGAATTTAGGTCACAATCCTTTTTCTTAGCCAACCAGAGGAGATATTCTTATAATAATCATAGAAATAAGACTCACTATGGCGAATAAAATGATTTTTTTAATCCCAGTTACCTAAATACTAGTACACGTACAATGTAATTATTAACAACAGCCTCTAGTAACTATCTCAAGGTCGTACTATACGGCTTCAGAAGTCCGACAATAAATCAGTGCTGAACACGGTCAAGTGGCTACAAGCTAATAGGATATCCACTGTTTCGAGGTCCCTTTTATCTCTTACTAATTAGTGCAACGATGTTAGAATAAAGCAAGAGAAGTAATCCTTTCCTTCATATCTAATATTATATATTTTCTATGTATATATATATATATATATATATATATATATATATATATATATATATATATATATATATATATATATATATATATATATATATATATATATATATATATATATATATATATATATAAACCTTATTATAGTACAAGTTGTTCTACATAACTACTGCTTAAATAATGTAGCAAGAAATGCGCAAAGAAAATATATATTTTCACATTAAAACGTAAAATATATAAATATATAAGCGGAAAATATAAATATATTTCGAAAAAACCAACGTAAAGTGCTTTCCACAATTTTTAAGCTGTATACCAAGCTCATAGGCGCTTAACGCTCACTTTAATGTCTGCCATTAACGGCCATTATATTAATGGAGGTTATTGTGCGAAAAATACAAGATTCCAAAAGCTCCCGTTTTCTAAATAAATACTGTTTTACATTTGATAAAACTTTTGATATTTATAAAGAAATTGAAATTTTATTAGAGTTTCAAATTTATTCTTATCATCCTCAATATAGTTGAGACGTTTGATTTGGATCAATACGTATATATTGCAATTGGAACCCAATAAAGACGAAGGAAACTTGCACACGTATGAGAATCTTACATGTTTCTTTATATTATTCCAATTTACATGTTTATAGAGATAGCTAAACATTATTTCGTAATAGCAGTCCCTTTGTTTCTCAATATTAGTGTTAAGAAAAGCTTTTCAATGCGTGTTTTATATAATAAACATATTTTTTAAGCTTATTATATAAAACATATTATTTTCTCCATTCTTCATTTTGTGTTTTATTTTGCTATCAATAGCATAAAAGTTATCTTAAGTTATATATAGATATAGTTAGGTATGAAAGCGCTGCAGTCATATCTTGAAACTGCAAGCATTCCACTAAATAAAGTTCTTTTCCACCTCGCTGCTCATCAGTTCATGACTTCATACATATATGTCATAACAATATACTTATATTTTTAATGTTCAACTTCAGATTTAGTGTCAAAAAGCAATTTACAATATAAAACCCCTATTTTTAACATTATTTATTTGTCTTACAAACGAAAAATTGGAATTCTTTGCAAAACAAACTAATCTATATATATATATATATATATATATATATATATATATATATATATATATATATATATATATATATATATATATATATATATATATATATATATATATATATATATATATATATATATATATATATATATATATATATATATATATATATATATATATATATATATATATATATATATATATATATATATATATATATATATATATATATATGCTGAAAATAAACCGAAAGTGAACTTATTATAGTACAAGTTGTTCTACATATTAACTACTGCTTAAATAATATAGCAAGAAATACGCAAAGAAAAAATCATATTTTCACATTAAAACGTAAAATATATAAATACATAAGCAGAAAATATAAATATATTTCGAAAAAACTAACGTAAAGTGCTTTCCACAATTTTTAAGCTGTATACCAAGCTCATAGGCGCTTAACGCTCACTTTAATGTCTGCCATTAACGGCCATTATATTAATGGAGGTTATTGTGCGAAAAATACAAGATTCCAAAAGCTCCCGTTTTCTAAATAAATACTGTTTTATATTTGATAAAACTTTTGATATTTATAAAGAAATTGAAATTTTATTAGAGATTCAAATTTATTCTTATCATCCTCAATATAGTTGAGACGTTTGATTTGGATCAATCCGTATATATTGCAATTGGAACCCAATAAAGACGAAGGAAACTTGCACACATATGAGATTCTTACAAGTTTCTTTATGTTATTCCAATTTACATGTTTACAGAGATAGCTAAACATTTATTTCGTAATAGCAGTCCCTTTGTTTCTCAATATTAGTGTTAAGAAAAGCTTTTCAATGCGTGTTTTATATAATAAACATATTTTTTAAGCTTATTATATAAAACATATTATTTTCTCCATTTTTCATTTTGTGTTTTATTTTGTTATCAATAGCATAAAAGTTGTCTTAAGTTATATATAGATATAGTTAGGTATGAAAACGCTGCAGTCATATCTTGAAACTGCAAGCATTCCACTAAATAAAGTTCTTTTCCACCTCGCTGCTCATCAGTTCATGACTTCATACATATATGTCATAACAATATACTTATATTTTTATTTTTCAACTTCAGATTTAGTGCCAATAAGCCATTTACAATACAAAGCCCCTATTTTTAACATTATTTATTTGTCTTACAAACGAAAAATTGGAATTCTTTGCAAAACAAACTAATCTCATCCACATTAAATGTTCTGTACCCCACATATTAAAGTGAATATCTCAATAAACCCTCTTCACCGTGAAATACTGTAAATATCTTAAAGTTAATGATAAAATACCTCGCTTAGAAAATATTTTAATGTATAATACTATATATACCATATTATAAGTTAACATGAGGACCGTCGTGGCGCAGAGTCGCCACTCAACACACAATGCGTCGAAAAAGGCAGAAAGCGGGGACAGAGAAAGCCGGGACTAAACAACGTAGTATCTTAACATTAGATTCATATGGCTCCTGCAATTCCCTCTGCCTACTCTGCAACATGCGGAAAGCGTGAAGCTAAAAAAATAAGTTAAAATATTTAAATAATATAAAAAAAAATATAATTTTTTTATGAGTCTTACTTTACTTACTATTCATCTGGAGTTATTGAGACAAGCTTGGCTCAACCTCCGCCACTCAACACGCAATGCCTCGAAAAAGCGGAAAACGGGGAACGAAGTGTCATATCACTAGATTAGTCTGTCCTGCTATGAGTGGGATAAAGAGTGAAGTTATAAAAAAAATATTTTTTTAATCTTTCAACTCACATATAACGCGCTTACTATATCTTAATTGGGTCACGATGACGTCAATTATACAATTTCATGCCACCAATATATTCATAGTTTATGACCCTTTCAAAAGTTATATGTTTAAATTTATCTTTTTAATATGTATAATGGGTCACAGGCCGTTTAAATGTCAACAACCCTATAGAAATTGGAACGTTTGTGTGGACTTCAAAGTGCGTCGTTAGGGAGTATAAAGTTTGCCTATTTCTCGCAGCGTATAGTGGCCTCATTGAATATATTAATTAACGAAGAAATTAAGTTATAGTACTTTACTAAAATATAAAATTACGTTGCAGTACTTTGCTTTACTTGTCTTAACAGATTTTCTTAAGGAAGTTTTAGTAATAAATTTAAAAAATATATATTTGTATAATATATAATGGTTACATTTAAAAAATATATATACTTTTAATTCTTGTTTATGTGAAAGTGAACTAAAGAAAATCCCGCGTGATTTTGTCTTATAATAAAAAACGCACAATATTTATCCTGTGCCTATGTCGCAATACACGGAAAATGTATTATGTAAGTATATATGCCGTGAGGCTTCGTTAGAAAGTGAAACAATAGCAAATTAAGATTACTAATGAGAATAATATGTATGCAATATATGTTTTCTGTATATATATATATATATATATATATATATATATATATATATATATATATATATATATATATATATATATATATATATATATATATATATATATATATATATATATATATATATATATATATATATATATATATATATATATATATATATATATTATATATATATATATATATATATATATATATATATATATATATTATATATATATATATATATATATATATATATATATATATATATATATATATATATATATATATTTACATCAACATTATTAATTACTTTTTCATTTTGTGTATAGTAAGGCAAATATTACTTAACGAGAATATCTGGCTGGCAACTAACTTTGGAACAGCGGTCTTGACCCTAGAGTTATTTATGCAACCACTTCAGCTTTACTTTGGCGTATACAGTTTCAAAACACATAAGTGTGACAAAAATATCTCTGTGTCTTTGTTTCTATGACATAAGTAGAGGGAAGGTGGAACAAAAATGGTATTTTCCCACTTCCCACTTAAACCATTAGAAGCCCTGGTTTACAAAAGTAGATATATATTTACGCCTGAAAATAAAATAAAAAGTACTAGATAATACGTTATTATGGTTTAAAAGGTACAAATTACAATACAGGTACAGATAATGATAATGTTCAATGTTCGGTAAACGGCTCCCGAGTGGTGCAATCATTTTAATGAACCGGAAGTCCCCATTAGCGAAGATGAGCGGATATTTTGCGTGCACGCCGCCATTTTATATATCACATTTACGCGGGATATGGACGATTAAAATGTCATTTAGATGTCATTGCTTATTTCTTATAATTCCTTAGAACAACTATATTTTACGATGAAGGTTTTTATATTATATTAGTTTATGACACCTCCATGGCAGAGTAAAACTTATAGCAGGATCTATTGAGGAGTAACCTTTAAAAGATAAAAAATTTAATACGTATAAAAAAATACAATACATTTCAAAATATAAAGAAAAATTACAAGTAAACTTATTTCTAATACGCATTATTACGTACGTAAATACAGCGTGTTACAATACAATACAGCTTGTTCATATACATTCACGTCACGTTAAGCAAATCACATTCTAAGAGGCAAATCGCCTGAACTTAGGTTTTAGTCATTTGTAATCCTCTTAAAAGACACGTGTACACGTGTTTGTCTTGGCATCATCTACTTATTTCACAACAAAATTTATACTGATTATAGAATAAATTTACTTTGGATAATTTTTTTTGAAGTTAACTATAAATGTATTTAAAAATAAATGTATTTAAAAATATGATTTTTATATATTTTATTATAAATAGATTAGATAAAGTGCAGCGTTAAGCTCCACCGCTCTGCAAAAAATGTTTCCGAATTAAACGGAAATTAAGATTCTGAGTGATTAATCACTACGCGTTAAGTATTCCTTAACGCGAAGTGATATAATCATGTACAAGGTAACTGAATTTGTACATAATATTTTACCCTATTTTTTAACTTTGATGTTTTACAATTTCAAATACAATTTCGTTGAATCTCAACATTTTATATTCATTAGTAATATTTAATTCACAATGGAGTTACTAAGAACTTTAAAAAGTAACAGAAATAAGCGCATCAGTAACGTATACTTCAAATTAAAGGGTAAACCAAAAATATAGTCGTCAAATTGACGCAGAGTGACGCATGAATCTTATATTAGGATGTAGAGCTAAAAATATCGTACATAGCAGTCATTTATTTCAACTTGAATTAATTATTAACCTTATGGCGCCAACGTCGTTAAATCTGGACTATATAACTTCTTTGTTACTGAAGATTCTTAAACTTAACTCTATCTAATAATCAACACCTAAGTACTCTACCACATTTTCACCCTTCGTGCTTCTTAATCTTGAATTATATTAAAGGTGCGCAATAATTATCTCACATACCACTTGGCTAATCTTTCGTAGTGAGCTAATTACTGAATATATACACATACGGCCTTATTCATAAAAAGTTATAGCACGCTTAAAGACTCGATATAGTCCAGTTGTCAAAAAACGTTATTCATAACAGCATTTTAGTGCCAATCAATAAAGTAGTTCTATAAACCTATCATAAAGTTATAGAACCGAGAACCCTACTATAAGAGTGTTTCAAACGTCCAAAGATGGCCGATTCATATAACAGCTGATTATAGCTCATACTAATATGAGCATTGATATGACGTCGTCGAGTCGCTTGTTGTCATCAAGAGTGTCAATTTCAGTTTCGTAAACAAAACAATATAACAATTGATATTTTTTCGATATTTATTAACTATACTTAGTTATTAACAAGTTTATTAATAATAAATTCTACATAAGAAAGGTGCACAGAACATAGGTAATACTTGTCCACGTCTAAACAATTTTCAATTCTTTGTCGTTTTACTTCTTATGACTTAATTTTTTAAAAATTAAGTAAGTTTATAAACTAAAATAAAATAAACATTCGTGTTTTTTGTGATAACAACGACGTAAATGAAGCCGGTAAATGTCAAGCCAGATCCAACAATATATTTTTGTACGTAATATTATCTGTGGTCATACTATGTCAATGCGTTTGTCACTTATCATCTGTGGATTTACTGGTATTTTCGGCAACAAGTCGACCGACTTCAGTATAGTGGCAACATTGTGAACGTTTAAATCAAATTAGTGACACTTTAGTTATAGAAGGCTTATAGAGCGTTTATGAATACAAACATTTATCGAACGTTCTATAAGCCAAAAGAGCGTGTTAACTAAAGTATACTTAAAACGTTCTATAACACTTTTTTATAAATAAGGCCGTAAGAATTTAGGTTCGAATTCTGCTCGTAAGAGCTTTTTGTTCTAATCAGACAGTGATGTTAGGCGAGACAAATTGAACTTAACATATTGTTTTCCCCAAGTGTAGCTAAAACGGCAGAAAAATTGTAATAACACATAAATAATTAAAAAAATATTGATAATAAAACAAAATATCTGTCACAAAATAAAAAACAACAATAAAGATAGACAATTCGAAACGTATTCCAATACCATAGAAATTATTTCGCATTTATTAGGTCACAATACCATCCAATATTACTGTCGTTAATAAGTGATGCTTTCAAAAACCGTTATCTACTTGTGTCCATCATAGCATATCAAAAATTAATAGCATCATATCGCGTTAACATTCATTAATTAACATGTCCATTTTTAAGGCCCTATTACTTAAAATAATTATGTAGTATATATTAATAACACTAAGTAATAAGTGGGTGGCCTTCTTGTAGCCTACAAAAAAAATATTTATAAATAATTGTTCTCTTTTATGTGTATCTCTTAAAAAAGCTTCTACAAAAACAGGTCGCCGCTCGACACTCAATGCTTCGAAAAAGGCGGAAAGCGGGGACGGAGTAAGCAGGGACTAAGTAACGGAGTGTCTTAACACTAGGTTCGTATGGTTCCTGCAGTTCCCTCTGCTTACCCTGCTATGTGCGGGATAAAGCGTGAAGATAAAAAAAAACAGGTAGTGGCATAGCGGTCTGAGGGTATTGTATTAATGAGGTAGAATGGTTCGATTTCCGTTTCAAAGAGTTCATTAGTTTCATTATCTGTCAATGTAAAACTTAATATTCAATGTATCGATCTTAGGAGGAACGGAAAAAACGAGGTAGATTGCTACTTAAATACTCTTTTACGCTTACTATATATATGCGCATCTGGATCTAACCTCACCTATGTCTAACCTTTTCGCTTGTTAATATGTCAAAAAATGCGAATGTTCTACGTTTAATATATTATATAATAATAAAGAATATCATAATACAAACAAAAGTGATATTTTAAAGTCACATGCAAAGACGTCATATGACAACAATGTGCATGACAAATTTACACTTTATCGATAAATTTCACGTATGAAAGTAAGCAAATTATAAAAGTGACGTAAGTGTTGAAGTGATATCTCATTTAGTTAAATATTTATATAAACAGTTTATTTTTTCGGCGAAATAATGAAGAGAGTAAAATTACTCATTTTTTATATTTAAAACTTTATAAATTTTCAGCCAAATGCTGCGCCTCTGTATCACAATGGTCCTCTTATCGTATCAAAATTTTATTAAATTATATCAATTATATATATAGGGTTCCGATGATAAAACTATATAACCTGTACCTTAGCTAATAACCGCATATATGTATATTATAAATCCTGGCAATAAATTGAAAATTTATAAAAAATAAAAACGTATAGAATTGTATATAATAGCACTTCAAATATACTTTCCACTTCAAATCATTGTTTGAGTCCAAACTTTAAGTTCTGATGAAAATTTTCAAGTGTCAAAGTTTTCAACAATAGCTTCGAGTGCAGTTATCGAATAAAACAACTAGAACAGTACAACAAATAAATTTCTAGTGCTATGTTATATTTCTAGTACTTATAAAATAATTCTTTTGTGCTAACACGCTTGGAAAATAGGCGGAGAGAAAATCTCTTATATTCTCTTCTCTCCGTCTATTTGTATATATTGATCAGGTATCGTGGTTATAAAATCATTTTCTTATAGTTGTTTTTTTTTATGTTTAAATATTATATTATCCTTTAATCAATCTATACCAATAGATTGTTTATTTAAGTTCTCTCATTTCATTGAATATCGTCAATAATTTATACAATAAAAAAGCAAAATTTACTCAATTTATTTTACAAAATAGACTCGAAAATTATATCTCAACAAATCCAAAGCAGTCTACCAGTTAATTAAATGAAATCAAAACCTCGTGAAAAATGTCCACGCCCTTTAAAAAACGCCATTCAGCGACCCTGTTCCAATTTGCTCGACGTCAGATCTAAAGTGCCCTATTTCTTTTCAAAGCGTAGAATATGACAATATGAAAGAGTGACATGTTTCTTTCACACGTGTTCGTTACTTCGTCTATTTCTTGTTTTTGATTGTTTCTTTTTTATTTAAGTGTCAAATTTAAATATTATCTGTAATTTTATTGCTTTCTTCTTTTAAAATATGATAGTTATCTTTCAAAATTGGCATTGAGTTGAAAATTAATAACAGACACTAGTTCTGGCTTATTAATACATTTTATTATTTTTAATTTTTTCATTAAGCTTCACGCTTTATCTCGCACATGGACAGGGCCGAGGGAGGCTGCAGGAACCATACGAATTCTAGTGTTAAGACACTCCGTTGCTTAGTTCCTGCTTTCTCCGTCCCCGCTTTCTGCCGTTTTCGAGGCATTGCGTGTTGAGTGGCGGAACTCAACGCCGCGCTTTGCCTACTTTTCGAAGAAAATAGAAATAGAAAATTCCATCTTCCCCGAGTGGGAATCAAACCCACACACCGTTGCGCTTGCAGGGAGACAGGATAGACGTACTCCACCGCGCCACGACGGTCGTCTTTCTTCTTTTGATGAAAATGAATTATTTTTACATATTTTTAAAATAAATTTTAAAATAGATTTATGGTATATAATGTTACCGTCCGTCATTTTTTTTAAAAAAATGACTACGAAGCTATTTAAAGCCTAGATAGCTTTATTTTTGTATATTCAGATAGTAATCTGACCTGCATTGCGACAAGAGCGGCCTTAGACTTAACTTTATTGTTTACTTTAAACTAAAGCTGTAACTTCTTTAGCTTAAATCAATTATTTTAAAACTCGAAGTATAAAGTTTCCATGCATGTCTTGGACTTAACAATTAATAGTATTTAGTTTTACGAACACAATATCTTAGAGCTTCACGCTTTATCCCGCTTATAGCAGGCTATTCAAGGTTATTCTCGGGTACAGTAACAACGCAGTGTTAAGACACTCCGTTCTTTGCTTTCTGCTTTTTGAGGCATTGCGTTTTGAATGGCGAAACCCAATGCTGCGCTTGCCTAGTTACCAGAGTGAAGAAAAAGGAAGTGAAGAAATCGATCCTCCTCGAGTGGAATTTGAACCCACAAACCGTCGCGCTTTCATTCATATGCTGCACACTTGTTTAATTTTATTTAATATACATACGTACGTACACAAGGTTATCATTGTTAATCAAAGCTTTTTGTTATTTTTTCTAATACTTAATAATACATATGTTTAAAAAGCTATACAAATACAAATAACATGATGAGAAATATTTAACAATACTATTAAGTAAATGAGATCATTTCAACGAAGATTGGTTTAAATCACCATTGCAAACCGTGGGCATTATTGTATTTACGCAATAGAGCTGTTGCGTTAGCGATGGATTAAACCACTGTTTGTCCTAGTTTTGTAGAGATGAGGGAATATAGGACACACTTATATGAAAAAAGTTTTATGCATATTTAAAAATGTATCGATATTTATATAACGCGAATATTTTCCTAAAAGCTCCTATTAAACTAAGCTTTTATATGACATTCTAAGAGCATAATAAGTATTTAGTTTAAATTAAAGGAGAAATCTGTTTAAGAATACTCCGTACACTAGGATTTAGTCACTGTACAGTATAGAATTAAGTATTAACTCAAAAAGCTTTATTACATAAAGAAAGCTTTATGTATTAAAGCTCCAATAAATCTAGGCCAAATTTATTTGCAGAATGAAATCAAACTGCTGAGTGCTTTGAATATTTCGGATTTAGCAAACTATTTATAACGTTTTACCCAATTAGGCCACCGACAGTAAACGTTCTTTCCCCTCGTTCAAATCGTTACTGAGATATATGAATCTATATATCAGTATTTATTTATTATTCATAAGCAGGTAGTCGTAGTGGAAGGATATGATTATTAAGCTAGAGGTCGTGTGTTCAATCCATATTTAGAGCCCATATCGCTACTTAAAGAAAACATATAGAAATTTGCCAGCCGTGCAAGTCTCACGTGCGTTTAAAATTGATCTGGTTTTTTTTTTAACATTTTTTCTATCCTTATTGTGGATCATTGAATCGAATCAAATTTGAATCAATAAAATAACCTATATTAGTAGTATAAGCAGTTATTCCGTATATAATTCTTATTTATTAACTATTATAATCAACTGACAGGTATATTTTTAACAAATAAAATTTTCTTGCAATATTTACATAAATTATTTATTTTTTTTAGTTTCACTCTGTAACAATCATAGACAAGCTTAATAAAGATACTCTGCACTCCGCTTTCTAATAAATTTTAGAGGTATTGCGTATTAAGTGGCGATACTAAACGCCGCGCTTTGACTTCATACCAAAGTAGGGAAATCTACTGTGCAAGTCTCACGTGCGTTTAAAATTGATCTGGTTTTTTTTTAACATTTTTTCTATCCTTATTGTGGATCATTGAATCGAATCAAATTTGAATCAATAAAATAACCTATATTAGTAGTATAAGCAGTTATTCCGTATATAATTCTTATTTATTAACTATTATAATCAACTGACAGGTATATTTTTAACAAATAAAATTTTCTTGCAATATTTACATAAATTATTTATTTTTTAGTTTCACTCTGTAACAATCATAGACAAGCTTAATAAAGATACTCTGCACTCCGCTTTCTAATAAATTTTAGAGGTATTGCGTATTAAGTGGCGATACTAAACGCCGCGCTTTGACTTCATACCAAAGTAGGGAAATCTAACATTATGTCCGAGTGAGAATCGAATTGAAAACGCCCGCTTTTATCACCAGACGCTAATGTGCAAGGGCCTCATTAACTAAAATTTAATAAAAGAAATGATTTAATAATACAGTCCGTCATATTTTTTATTCATTAATTATAACAGCCAACAAACGATAAATAATACAACAGCACGATAATGCGTTATTTCCATTTAGTAAACAACTTATCCCTTAATGGCACTCATATCTTACATCTTCGAGCGTAAATGAGTCCCTAATGACATCATTACATTAAAAGGACGAAAGCTTTCTTTAAACACTTAATGTGTTTATTCTATATATTTTTTATTCTTTATTTAATAATGTAATAAATTATCAGAATGGTTCTGTTAATATTTGCTTGTTAATTTGTTTTTGATTGTTTTGTTTTTGGTTAAATTAAAGGTGTGTTTAACTTTATATAAGCTGATAACACTATTTCTGTCGCTAAATTTACATTATATATACATATATATATATATATATATATATATATATATATATATATATATATATATATATATATATATATATATATATATATATATATATATATATATATATATATATATATATATATATATATATATATATATATATATATATATATATATATATATATATATATATATATATATATATATATATATATATATATATATATATTTTTTACCTTCACGCATTATCCCGCACAGGGCAGGGTAGGCAGAGGGAACTGCAGGGACCGTGGGAACCTAGTGTTAAGACACTCCGTTGCTTAGCCCTTGCTTTCTCCGTCCCCACTTTCCGCCGTTTTTTGAGGCATTGCGTGTTGAGTGGCGGAACTCAACGCCGCGCTTTGCCTAGTTTGCCAGAGCGAAGAAAATGGAAATAGAAAAATCCATCTTCTCCGACTGGGGATCGAACCCAGTAACCGTCGCGTTTACAGGCAGACGCTTACGCCTCTGCGCCACGACGGTTCAATATATATATATATATATATATATATATATATATATATATATATATATATATATATATATATATATATATATATATATATATATATATATATATATATATATATATATATATATATATATATATATATATATATATTTTTTTTACCTTCACGCATTATCCCGCACAGGGCAGGGTAGGCAGAGGGAACTGCAGGGACCGTGGGAACCTAGTGTTAAGACACTCCGTTGCTTAGCCCTTGCTTTCTCCGTCCCCACTTTCCGCCGTTTTTTGAGGCATTGCGTGTTGAGTGGCGGAACTCAACGCCGCGCTTTGCCTAGTTTGCCAGAGCGAAGAAAATGGAAATAGAAAAATCCATCTTCTCCGACTGGGGATCGAACCCAGTAACCGTCGCGTTTACAGGCAGACGCTTACGCCTCTGCGCCACGACGGTTCAATATATATATATATATATATATATATATATATATATATATATATATATATATATATATATATATATATATATATATATATATATATATATATATATATATATATATATATATATATATATATATATATATATTATTTTTCAATTTTAATTTTTAAGTTTTGTGACAATCAACTAACTGATCTACATTGTATAGAAATATATATTGTATTAAGGACTAAAATATAGTAACATTCACTAGAATACGCAGACGAGACAGACAGATGCCATTATTAAAACTCACCGGAAATGCTGGTTCGCGTATCGACAATCACAGTGTAAGCGACTGTAAACCTTAGTATCTTATACTTTTTTTAAAGTAACTTTTAAAATTTAAATTAGTATTTTATTAATAGTAGATTTTAACGTTTAAGCTTTAGTAGTAATCTACTTCAATTTTTACGAACTAAAAATATGTTTTTTTTTGGAAATAAAATTAATTTATCGATATAAAAAAATCTGCAATTATATTAAAAATATCTAATAATATTAATAATAAATTTTATAACAAATATAATATAAATTATATTAGTATAAAATTCCTTTGTCTGCCTCTAAACATATAACAAGCTTTTATTCTACTTTAAGCTTTCGAAACATTTCATAGTTCCATCCTTTTCTATCTCCATAATAACGCGTCGTGCATTTCACTCGCACGCGGCAGTACAATGAACCTGTCTCGCTCCGCTCCGGCGCAACTATTCGGTACGGGTTTTGTTCACCATAGCCTCATTAACGTGGTGCATTCAGTAAAATATCATAATATTTTTCTCTTAATTAACCTATATTTTGAATAGACCTCCTTGTTTATTTATTTTCAAAATGGCTACCTTTTTACAGTTACTTTAGTTATTATTTATTTTTAACAGGCAAATTTTTTAAGATGATAGAAACATCATTTATATTTGCTTTTATATCTATATGTTTTGATTTTTTAAATATATTCAAATAATTTGAATAACACTAATTACCTAATGGCTTATATATATATGAAACATACCATAATAATATAAAACTTAAATTACCGATATTTATATTTAATTTCAAATATAATGTTACAATTTATTTATCTCTTCGCGAGGTCGAGTAATAAAGAAAGCACAACCTTCTAAAATTAAGCCCACTTTAACATTCTTATATGGTATATAGTGTAAATGTACATAATATACATAAAATATAAGATATATTATTAGAAATATTTTAAGATATCTTCGCTCTTAAGAAATTACGTTATTCCGACGAAAAAAGACAATAGGTTTTCGCGGAACTCCATTTCATATAAGACGTCTGCATTGTTTTATTCATATACATTACGACAGACGAGATTTTTATATATATATCATTATTTTAAAGTTAATACTATGTAGGTGTATTGTGTACTTTATTATTATTATATAACAGAAAATTACAGTACTGATGCAACTATCTCAACAAGTTAGACTGACAATGGAGGTTGCTATATAAGGAACCGGATTTTTTTTATTTTAAAGCGTGAGGGTTAAGTGTAAAAACATGTCGTTCATTCCTCTTAGCACGAATTAAGAAGATTTTGTGCTAAGCCATTTATTACGCTATACTTTACCTTACCAAGTATAAATTGAGAATAGCTATAGAAGCTATAACCATCTTGAACCATCGAACGTCTGTTCCACTACGCCACAGTGGCTTCTTTACTATTAAACACAAAATAAAATAAAGCATAGAATGAAATTTGTAAAACGTCAGTAGTTTTTTTTTTGGTTGTCTCTAAAATTATCCTTTTATATACTGGTCGTAGATTACATTAAATGATCTAAAAATTGGATGAAATATGTTTTTCGCTTTGGTATTAAATTTATACTTAAAAGGGAAAAGATTTTCAGCTAAAAATGTTAAAATATAGAATTATAAAAAAAGAGAAACGTTGTGGCGCAGAGGGGTAGAGTCTGCATGAACGCGAAGGCTGGAAGAAACGGGGTGTTTTAACATTAAATTCTCACTGTTCCCTTGGCATACCCTGCTATGAGCGGGATAAAGCGTGAAGACATAAAAAAAATTGCCCAATTAAAGAGCCACGCAGTTCTTGTCATGTAGAAAAACAAACATCGCTATAAATATTATTTCTCGAAGCTTAGAGGATTTATCACAATACTTTCTAACTCCTTCAGCGTCACCCATTGAGTCCAATTGTACTTTGAAACCTCCCAGGAAGATTTAATATATATAAATAACAAATATTTACAATATTTACATACATACGTATACATGTACATAGTTCACGCTTTATCAAAGAGAGAGTGCCAAAGGAAGGACGCGATCGATATTTAGGTACAAAAAGACTCAAGTACAAAATAATCACACAAATCTTTGTAACATTTATTAGGTTCTCCATTCCCATTGCCAAATATAATATTTTATTACAAAATCTTTAAAGCTTGAATTGAAATACATACAGATATCTTCATTTAACCAACACAATAAAAATAGAATATCGTGGCGCAGATGAGTAGCGTCTACATGTAAATGCGACGATAAGTGGGTTCAATTCCCACTCTGGGAAGATGGATTGGAAGTAGAAAAATCCATGTTTTCCTTCGCTTTGGAAACTATGCAAAGCGCGGCGTTGAGTTCCGCCACTCAATACACAATGCCTCGAAAACGGTAGAAAGCAGAGACGGGGAAAGCAGTGACTAAGCAACGAAGTGTCTTAACGTTCCATTGTAGATTAGATCACTAGGTTTCAATTATTCCTACCATGCATACCTACCATGTGCGGGATAAAGCGTGAAGACATAGAAAAAAAAAAGAAAAAATAAATAAACATTAACAATAAATATCGTTATTTTGCTTCTAACAATATCTAAAAGATACTGCACAATTTCTATATTTAGCCGAGTCATACTTGTTGGCAATCATCACTTTAACTCGGAGATTAGCCATAACTCCTCGTTAAATATGTGAACAGCTCGCAATAAGGAAGCTCCCCAGCAAGTGGTTTAAGTGTAGCTTCTACACAAATATTAACTGCATTTGATCTAAAATTTGTCTAAAATATATAGTAATGTGTATATATGTATGTAATTGTATGTTTGGTATCATTATAGATAGGAATGGAAACAATATATGTAATTAAGATATACTTTATTTTAATTAATTTTACATATTAAAATCTTGTGGCCTTTTATTCTAATGAGAGTTTATATTTCATTATGTTTAGACCACAGCTGCAGTTAATAACTTAGTATAATGGATGAAAATAGATTTTTCTTTCATATCGACGTCAAACGACGTCCGAAAAGTTCTTAAAAGTGCAGGACGCGAGCCAAAAACGTCATTCGTCAACATTGCTCGAGCATATTGGTTTTTAAATGAAAGTAATTTATGTAGAAATTTTAAATATCTATTGTTTTATATAGGGTTATACATTAATATATAATATTATAATAATCTAACATAAGCATTACTTGTAGACATATTGTCATACTAAAAGTCAGACAGCTTTGGTTTCGATTCCCTCTTGGGAGAATGTATTATTTTTATTGCTCTTACAGTCATCATAAAGTCTCACGGAGTGTCTTGTCACTTAACCCCTCGTATATAACCTACTTTGTATGGGATTAAGCGTAAAGCTGAAATATGGACGTAATAAGAAAATTATTATTATATACCTTAATTTTTTTGCCAAATTCTTAATAAATAATTTATTGAACTATAAAGATTTCTCAAATATCAACCCTAATTTGCAGAAAGCAAAATATTAGCACTAATAAAAATGTTTATAAAAAAAAGTATCACCTCGCCTTAACTGAACAGGATACATTTGTTGATCGCGTCCTCTGCCACACAGTATGTGGGGGACGTTCTATTTTTGAAACGTCCCCTCTTCTGCTAATGGTCCCCCCACTGACAAATATTTATTTGTATGACACATTTATTTACATTCAGTACATAATTTTGCTTTTATTTTAATTGAAGATATAAGCAATACTTCAATAGACTAGAGTACTATATATGTATAAAAACTTATATATAAATGGATAGATGTCATACTGGTGTTGTGGAATAATGTTACAATAAAGACATTTATGAGGGTTTAATTCTCAGACTGAACGGTTCTGGTAATGTCTTCAAATTATTTTTAATATTTAATAATTTAGAACACTTCACTATCAAGATTACCTAATATTCTTTATAAAGTGGGTAGAAATCTAATCAACTAACTTCTAGTTTATTTTTTAAATAAAGATTTTTTTTTTTAAAATATAATAAAAAAATAAAACTTTTTTCACTAAAATAGATGTAGCAAAAGTTTAATTATGATATGATCATGATTAAGGTCTATGTAAAAGCTATGGAAACGAATATGAAATGTTCTTTGTGTATACTCTACTTGATTGCTATCTATTATTCACGATATAATTATTTGTCTGACCGTCTGACGTTTCTGACCCACGTCATCGATGTCACATACGAGTAAACTGTCAAGCCCCAAATATATTAATACTTAAAAACATTGTGAAATTATACGTTACAGAACGTTAAAAACACGTTCAGAACGTTAAAAAAATTTATACATTTTCTATATAATAGTAATTATTCTAATTTAAAAAATCTAGTAAATTTGTTTCTTTTTATGAATAAAAAGAAAAAGTTTTTAGTATATTATACCCTCATATTGAAAGCCTTGACAAGTAGTCAATTCAAATAACACGCTACAATAGAGCGGATCTCTGGACATTTGTCAGTAATCACTGGATCGGAAACAGTACGGTAAATCGGCGCCATTGACTCGTACGGCCATGTTGGTGAACCCGTTTACATAAAGACATGAAGTTTTCCTTCCTTTAGCGAACGGAGTTTAGTGCTAGTTTTTACTTGAGCATAATACCTTAATTACTGAAACAGCATGATGAAAACTAAATTTATATTTTGTCTTACGGATTTATGTGAATAATATAAAAGTGATTTTGTTGAAGATTTATTTAAAGTGAAGTTTCAGTTCCAAATTTTAGTTATATTTGGTAAACTATTATGTTTGGTAAATCAAATATTATTGATATTTTTGACATAAAAATGTGAACTGTTTGACAATTTATCTTTTTTAATTTTCCTTATCTGTGGACAGTAAATAAAAAAAACACAATTTTAATTCATGCGTGTCATTGAACTACTAAACGAATGTATTAAAATATAAGCATAATAAGAACAATTTAAATTCTGTTCACCCTGCATATGTTTCATAGCTCTTAGTCGGATTGGAAAAATGTAAACGTGTTAACACTCAGCCCTAATGGACGATAAAATATAAGAGCGTCATAACATTGGAATTGACCAAAATAAATATGGGTCATAAATTCTTATTATCACATACCAATTCTGATAGAAGCTTTATATATATTATGAGTTAATATTTATATCGTTTTATTTTTGTATCATCTAAATTATTGTTGAGAAGGAACTTATTTAAGTAAGTACTTCAATTATGTTACTTGGTTTCTAAAGTAAAAATGTGAGCAAATATTAAATATACAAAACTTTATTTTTTCTTCTCATAAATGATTTCTAATTGCTTTACGAATGGAAAAAATGTCAGTAATCTTAAAAAAACTACATATAAAAATATACAAAAAACCAGAAATAACATAGTAAAAATTGCTCTATCATTTGGCAAAGTGATTACTTTAACACATTCAGCCTTACCGACGCTTTCTAATCCACTACGTAGTTGTTACTGCGTCGATATCTCCAATTGTTACGATAACATTAAAGCTCGAGATAGGATCGATGTTAATTGCTCTCAATAGTAATATCGGCTTATATAATAGGATATGGAGGCAATCCAGTTGTGCTTTCGCTTTTTTGGCTACTACACGCCCAATTTGCGACTGTATATTGATCTAGATCAGAATCCACTATCCTTGCGTTTACAGGTCTGGAGTTGAGCCACGGCAAAGATGGCAACAAAAAATATATCAATGTAAAATTTACATGGCCGGCTTCACCACTTGCTGATAAAGTTCCACATAGAAAATATTATCGGGCAGATAGACAATAAATTATGGTTTCATAGGTCCCAGATAGAAATACCTAACAGTTATTAACTGGTTGAAATATCGGATTTTATCTAGTAGACAGCATCAATCATCAGCTTACTATCTAAAGCTTTATCCGTAACCGGTGAAATTGGCTGGAAGACTTAAAAACATTTAAATACAGTTTAATAACAAATTGAAAGAATTAAATATGTTTTTAATATTCATATAATGTTTTTCCCATATTATTCCGTCTTATTCTACATGATCGTGTCATTGGCGTTGAAGATTAGAACGGAAGTACCATTATAGTTGTTGTATTGAATGACTTCCTTTAATACTAACACATCAACTATCGTGACATGAATTTAAATAGATTAAAAGCTTTATTTTTAAAAAAAAACCAAAACAATTAATAAATTATGCCAATTTATTTTTCTCTCTTCTTTATTTATGACGTGAATTGAAGTGAATGGAGAACACACAGAGAATGTAAATAGTCAATTTTCGATACAAGGCGTGTTAAGTGACGGAACTCAACTTTGTGATACCTACACCTAAATGCACGTGGCTAGTGAAGTAGGCAGATTTTATACAGTTTTAAATGCCTTTCGTTCATAATTTATTATTAGACAGCCAAATTATTAATTATTATTATAATGTATAGCTATAATCATTTTAAAATGTGACGTGTAATTGAACCTATTACTGTCCATTATAATAATAGCCCAGCCTTTTATTTCTGGCAGCATTAAATAAATATATACATACATACTTGTAAATTACATGTACTAATTTAATAATGAATGTATAAGTATATATTAATATTTTTACATTTAAAGATAATAAGAAGTGTATATAGATTTCTTATTAGTTAAAAATTATCATAGAAATTATTTAAATTCAATAATTTATAACTCAACTGCGCTATGATGTGTTCAACTTCTTGCATATGAAATATACGTATGTTAAGAAACTTTCCTCTCAGACAAGTATCAAATGTCGTTACCTAACTGCGAGAGGTATAAAGTTGTTCGCAAATTAAATATTAAATAAAGTATCAAGAACATTTCAATATTATGTTATTACAAGTATATATATACTTGTAAAGTAAAATATATTTTTATTTAAGTAGCTTTATAGTTATTGTTTAAATACAGTAGAGACTTACAACCTTAGGTAGGTAGGTAGATATAGTTATAAATAATCTACCTAGATTATTTACAACTATACCTAGCATGTACATAAGTTATACCTAAGGTGTTAGAATCAGTTTGTACTGCATTAGATTGTTAGGAGTAGTTTTAATTTTTTAAATGTTTTCATATATTTGAACATGTAAATATAGTGACTATTTTCTATTCTCTCTCAGTTTACCTTACAATAGTGACATAAGAAACTAGTATATTCGATTCATATATTCAATGAAATATGACGATTCTTTTTGACTCCATACATTTTAATAATAAAGCATTTGGCACCTATTGTATTATAATTTTATTCCTTATATGAACAAGCAGATGCTTATTGATTATTAATCATCGAATTAAATAATCGATTCTCGTATTGTAGTCTGACGATAATTATATTGAATGTAATTAAAAAATTTCGACGACAAAAATATACTTATAATTCATTGTGGCTTAAATAACCTGTTCGTTTGTATAAACTTTTTAAATAGAGTACTTAGTCGTGGATAAATTCTCCATTAAAAATATTATAACGAAAAATACTCATATTAGTTGTTTTCTATCATAATATTAACAAAGTTTACTATATTTATTAATTGATATATATGTATATATATTGTATTACTTATATATATATATATATATATATATATATATATATATATATATATATATATATATATATATATATATATATATATATATATATATATATATATATATATATATATATATATATATATATATATATATATATATATATATATATATATATATATATATATATATATATATATATATATATATATATATATATATATATATATATATATATATATGTATATATATTTATATAAATATATATATTGTTGATGTAACGAATATTCGCGGATATTCGCACGTTATTACACATTTGCATTCGCAAAAAAATCTGCGAATGTTTCGTGAATGTCAGAAAAGAAAATTTGACGACGATAATACGTTATAAAAATTCTTTTAAGTTGTTTAATTCAAACTGTAACTTAACCTCGTAAACACATTATCAGTCTTCATTATATGTCATGAAAAAAAAATTATTGCAATCTAAACAAACAGAAATGAATTTTCTCTCCTTTCTAAAAAAGTTCTATCACCTAATAATACTCAGGTTTTTAATGTTATAACCCAAAGTGTTATCTTGCTTGCCGTAAACAATTGGCGCCAAATTTACAAGAATTACTGAATATTCGCATTCGTATTTGCATTCGTGAATGTCGGTAGCATATATTCGCATTCGCATTAGCGAATGTTAAAAAAATAACATTCGTTACATAACTAGTATATATAATTATTTTTCATAATTTTGTTTGAATATGTTAATATGTTCTAAACTCAACATTTTAAATTGCTTCTATCAAGTATAATATCATGTTTACAAGTCGATATTTTTGTCTATTACCTATATAGTTTTCAATATAAACAGAAAAACTAATAATTTACAAATATGTGAAAAAAACCTTTTTAAATGTTTTTCAACCAATTTTCATTTTTGTACAACGAACGTACATTCAATAATTCAACCACGACAGCCAACAATTAAGTTTTAAAGGAAAGAATACAACTTTTTGTCTCAACGTTCACGCTCCTATACATTCATCCTTCAACAGTTGTTTTACATCATTATTTCCTTAATAAGTAAGTTTAAGCAAAAATTGTTTAGAAATCGTAAAAAATTAATTCATTTAATTGTGAACCGCCGTGGCGCAGAGGCGCAACGTCTGCCTGTAACGCGACGGTTTCTGGGTTCGATTCCCAGTCGGGGAAAATGAATTTTTCTATTTCCATTTTCTTCGCTTTGGCAACTAGGCAAAAGCGCGGCGTTAAGTGCCGCCACTCATCACGCAATGCCTCAAACCCGGCGGAAAGCAGGGACGGAAAAAAGCAGGGACTAAGCCACTGAGTGTCTTCTCACTAGGTTCCACGGTTCCTGCATTTCCCTCTGCCTACTCTGCCATGTGCGGGATAAAGCATGAAGCTATAAAAAAAAATCTCTAAATCCCAAGCCATCCGTTATAATACAACTAGAATCCGAAATATTTACGGCATTTTATAACGAACAAATGAAAATCTAAAAAGCTTTATTTTGACCAGGCTAATCTCAACACTATACAATTCGTCTTGGTTCTTTTCGTTTTGACTCAGCGGGCCGAACAGCAAGTAACATGGTGAATAAATAGATTGTCTTTACAAAGCATGCATATTAAAATATTGAAATATATTTATTAATAACTACAATTTGAATAATCATTACGAAAAAAGAAGCTTCGTTGTTAATATATCCATTTTTAGGTTTCCGTAGATTGTAAATTTGTCGTGACTGTCTACCTATCCATCCCTATGTCACATCCACTTTTCTCCAAAACCTTGGTGCACGAGTAGTACTCACACTTAACCGACATTTTTTTATTTTGTAATAATATAAAATATGAGTCAACATTGTGAGTGGATAAAAATATTTTGTTACTAAATTTCTTAGTGCCATGAGAGAGATACGTGCACATTTCATTAAAAACACCTTTTCTTCTATTACCAAACCATTTATTACAGCTCATGAATACAGATACACAATTCTAGCTATTTCGTTATATCGTTTATTCTGGTTATAGTTACTTTGACATTAACGAGCTTCAGCATTTTAAACGTTTTTGTAACATCCACTAGCAAAGTTTTGGGAAAATTTATCTACAAATTTTTTTAACAATATTACTTTCTTTACAATATTGGATTTTAGATTTTATATTTATGAAATTCTACCAATACAACATTTCAACATAGTCATCTTCGATAGATCAATCGATTTATGTTGCAACATCCAAAATAAATCGATTGGTTTAATTTAAAAACTTCTCTCTTAAGACAAGTGCGGCCTAACAATCAAATTCTTCAATATTTCAGTTGCTAATATCAAAGAGTTTGCTTAAAATTATTTTCAGTTAAATTATATACTGAACATTTAATATTGCTTACACTCACAAAGATTTTACAAGGCTATCTTCAGTTGAAAGAAATTTCATCTATTTATGTTTTAATGTATATAAAACAAATTCCACTTTATGAAAGCATAAAAAATTCGATTCGTTTATTTTAGCTAAACCTCGTCAGTTTGTACATAAGTTTTATCTTAGATGTAGCCTATAATAAACATAGTGTTATGAAGGATATTATACAAAAAAATATAGTTATACTTACAAATAACAAAACTACTATGAAGTGCTTAAACAGTTTATAGTAGAACTCTCATAGAATTTCCATTACTCTAGCCCACGGACAGAGTAGCACTTAAAGGGCAAGGCCGCTTTAAATACTATGCCACGAGACCTAAAATCTTACTAATATATATTGGCCATAAAACTGCACTTACTTGTTTTTATTATATCGCTCAGTATAAAACATTTTCAATGCATTGCATTCAAAGGAAAATAAAACATAATTCAATTGTATATATATATATATATATATATATATATATATATATATATATATATATATATATATATATATATATATATATATATATATATATATATATATATATATATATATATATATATATATATATATATATATATATATATATATATATATATATATATATATATATATATATATATATATATATATATATATATATATATATATATATATATATATATATATATATATATATATATATATATATATATATATATATATATATATATATATATATATATATATATATATATATATATATATATATATATATATATATTTTAATTACAACTCTGGCAAAAGACAACATCAAATGTTTTTATATAAATACTTTTGCTGTTATAACTTAAGTAAACATAATAAAGTAATCGTCTATACAATTTTCTGTGTCATGGGAAGAAGTCGACATAACAGTGAACTTCTTTTCATAATAGCACTATATTTAAACTTATTAAGCTTCCAATATAATATGCCAGAATTCTCATGACTTTAATAATTGGGTGTCAGTTTCATTTGAAAATTGTAAATTTTAGTATTAACTTTACATAATTGTATAATAAGCTAATGGTAAATTGCGTAAGTGGGTCTTTTATTCTATTCTATTGCGTAAGTGGGTATTTACAATATACATATGTATATAAGATTCTTTTGTTATTTTTGAGTGACGCTGTACCTCATATACAGCAGGGTAGGCAGAAGAAACCTAATGATAACTCGCCCTTCGTTCCTCGTTTTTGCTTTTGTGACATTGTGTTTTGAGTGCCAGAACTCAACGCTATGCTTTGTCTTGTTATGAGAGCGACAAAGCTGAAAATTAATTATCTCTCTCCATAAAGAAATCGAACTCACAACCGTCACGTAATCACAGATTCTGCCTCTATGCTACTACGGATTCATTATATCGATTATTTCAATCGTTATCACCAAACAGGATATATCGAACGATTCGTTAATCGATTAAATGATATAAAACATATATGACATATAGCCTTCATTATTAAATATATGTCATAAAAATAACTATTCAATTCGAACTGGTTGTTTCTGAAATTTGCGCGCTCTTTCAAATAATGCTTTGCAATGTTAGTATAGATGAAGGTGACTGACTGATGTACCCACTCACAGCTTAAAATATTGTTAATGTGGACCTACAGTTTGGTTGCTGGCATTAGATTAAAGCTAGCTGAACTTCAGCCAAGAAACGGTGTATTTGAAGTACAAACTGAGAAGAGGTGAAAGTGGCAATTAAAAATATTTATAATTTAATATTTGGTTTATAATGTTGACTTTGTATAAGGATATATGTTCAATTATGTAATTTTATTACTTATTATAGTTTAAATTTATATATTTCTTGACATATTTTACTCAAATTTACTTAGCTTATACCTAACTATACTTTATAAATCGAATGAGTTATGATGATAAGAATATTTTTACTCTTCAACAGTATATACACCTCATATAAACGACTATCACACTTGCCATAAATCAATCAACGTATAACAACAGAAAAATCGTAAAAGTGCCAATTTTATTTCATGAAACAATGTGTGGATAGCACGAAAATATCTCTCACTGTGGACCAAGGCTGACTACACTAGTCACAACTGACTCAGTCAATATCTTTGAGAATATTTAAAACATATGTCTGTTTTTAAAAATATGACTAAAACATTAATAATATGTACATATTAATTATAAAAAAAATAATAAATATATCTTATTAAATTGTAAATCAGATTCTCAGACTAGTTTGTGGGTTCAAAATCCACATGGGAATATATTACAAATGATTGCAACATAAAACACAAAAAGGAAATAATTTGTAAATTTAACAAAATGATTTAGATAAATATTATGTTGAAAATGAATTCTGAACAATGCGAATGCTATCAGCATCGAATTTCCGCATTTCTCTAAAATTAAATTTCACATGTCAAGCCTTCGTCATTCCATTGTCCGACCGAGCCTTTATGCAATTTACTATGAATTGGCTTATTGTTGTATTCGCTTCACTTATATGTACAAATAAGATATACTAACATATAATATATATATATATATATATATATATATATATATATATATATATATATATATATATATATATATATATATATATATATATATATATATATATATATATATATATATATATATATATATATATATATATATATATATATATATATATATATATATATATATATATATATATATATATATATATATATATATATATATATATATATATATATATATATATATATATATATATATATATATATATATATATATATATATTATATATTACTATACAGATTTAATTTGTATTGGCAGGGATAATTTCTGTATAAAATATCTAGGCCGTAATTGTGGAACAATAAGATCGCGTCATACTGACGGTCGTGAGTTCATTTCCCCGATGTAGTATGATAAAGCGCAGTTGAATTTCAACATTAAATAGTCAATATCTTTTAATCAGGTTAGAAGGGAACAATGGAATGGCTTCATATTAGATTCATTTGATCTAATTGCCCATATAGGATATCTGATAAGATTGATTCGAATAAGATTTAAATATAATTTATTTACTTTTACACTAATTCATTAAATAAAATATTCTATTGTATATACGTAGTTAATTGAATTTTTGCTTTGTTTCAGGACAACGTCTCCCCCTGGAGAGCCCCTAGTCCGCGCTCCGGCGGGCAAGCCACGATGTCCGCCAGCCATATCACGGCTGAGGGTCGAGAAGGTGGAAGGTGGTCTGGCAGTCGCTGGCGTGGTGGTGGCAGCGAACTGTCAAATCATCCTGCCTATATTCGGGTTCCTGTTCATGTTAGTGGGATGCGTGCTTACTGGTAAGGTATTTTTTATGTCTTTCTAGGCAACTTATGTTTATTTATTTTTTTTGTCTTCACACCCGCTCATGACAGGGTAGGCAGAGTGAACTGCAGAAACCATAGGAACCTAGTCTTAAGACACTCCGTTGCTTAGTCCCTGCTTTCTCTGACCCAGCTTGCTGTCTTTTTCGAGAAATTGCGTGCTCAGTGGCGGAACTCAACGCTTTGCCTCGCTTTGCCAACGCTCAGTTTCCAGAGCGAAGAAAATGGAAAAAGAAAAATCCATCTTCCTCGAGTGGGAATCGAACCCACAAACGCGTTTACAGATAGACGCTACGCTTCTGCGCCACGACGGTCCTCAATTTACTTATATTGAATTTTTCATTGTTTTTATTCTGATTTAGAAACGTCCATCATCCCTTAGGTAGTAACAGTTTATGAAAGACATACATTACTTAAGCGAACAATAGCCTGTTTATACTCAAAACTATAGTTATCATTTCATATATTAATTAATTTTAAAGTTTACTTAAAACTTTTATCAATAATCAATTATCATGATAATCATATATTAAAATGACATCTATTGACTGCGCTATCCGTGTCCCATTATTCGAAAAGCTCTCATTAAGCTCTGTGAACAATACTACGATAATCGAATGAACAACATTAGATTATTTAATCGAGCTTTTGAAATGCATTTTCAACGCTTATTGACAGAATATTGAATAACTTGATTTTAGCCAATTTGTACTGTTAATCCAATTTTGTTTGCATAAATGTGGCTTGTGTCACGTATCGCTATAATGTATAATTGTAATCACTAAACTATTTTACAATATGGCGCAGTGACGCAGCGTCTACCCATAAACGCGACGGTTTGTGGGTTCGATTCCCACTCAAGAATAATGGATGCTTTCATTTTATTCTGGCATCTTAGCAAGTGCGGCGTTGAGCTCCGCCAACACGCAATTCTTTAAAAGGGAAAGGCAGGAAGAGTTTTAACACTAGGTTTCCAAAATTCCTGCGTTCCGACTGCCTATTTCCCCTCTCTATTCTCTACACCTCTATTCTCTCTATCATGTAAAAGTAGAAAATAACTCAAAATTTTAATATTTATTTTTTTATGCTTTGTAACTTTTTTCCACTTTTGTGGAAATATTTCCTTCACAAACATTTTCATTTACACTGATATTACTTTTCATATATATGTATATTACTGTTACAATTGATATTGATACGCTTCAAGAACGACGAAGATTTATGAAAATGATATCCCGTCTAAAATCTTTCAACACATATCAAACTCAAATCGAAGCATGACGTATTATGAAAGCCTCATTAATCTCATATAATACCTTATTTTGGAGAAAATAATACTTATTTAGCTTGTTATAAATGTTTTGTAATATTTAGGCATTTCTTACTAGAGGCTAGACTTGATTATAAAACAAAATTCATTATATGACGTCTTTTGATATTCTTCTTCTAACATAGTGTTCTAGTATCTGTTCTATCTTTTATTATTTTTACATAGTTAATAAGTAAAGAACAGTAACCTATATAGGATACTTAACGAAATCATATAAAATTTTGAACTCAGGGATATGAACTTGCGCCTCTTATTAACCGTCCAAGCGCTCTGATCACTAAATCATACGTTCATCATCACACTGATCATCATCGCAGATTAACATTTTAAAAATCATGAAAATATTAAAAACTTATACATAAAATATTTATGATTTCATTTCGCTTTACTTTTCTCCAAATTTTGAACATTATGCTTTGAATAAATATGTTCAACCCCAATTTCCTTCACTAGGGTGAGGAAATTCAATTAATTAATTCCACTTAATGGAAATCGAATATAACCATGATATAGTTTTATTGGTTGTAGTAATGATATATATATATATATATATATATATATATATATATATATATATATATATATATATATATATATATATATATATATATATATATATATATATATATATATATATATATATATATATATATATATATATATATATATATATATATATGTATATATATATATATATATATATATATATATATATATATATATATATGTATATATGTATATATATATATATATATATATATATATATATATATATATATATATATATATATATATATATATATATATATATATATATATATATATATATATATATATATATATATATATATATATATATATATATATATATATATATATATATATATATATATATATATATATATATATATATATATATAAAACCTCGCTATATCAAGAGCCGCTTAGAATTCAGGTGAAAAGCACAATCGTGTGCCGCTCTCAACCGTTATGAAGTATAATTTACATTTCCGATAAATCATAAGAATGAAGTGTTTAACAAATACCAAAAGTGAAGCGAGAACAATGAAGGATTTTACTGTATTGAAGATATTCCATTCATAATTTCAACTTCTTAAATACAAAAGATCTTTATATATGTATATAAAATATGTAAAGTACTTGTTCACATATTTCAGATATTTATAAACGAATTTTCTAATGTATTATATACATATGCATGTTTTAGTACATTACGAATGGTATTATAGTGATATAGTAGTGAAGAGATTGTTTAATTAAAAGCGTAGATCTCAGAAAATACTAATTCTAAGCGTATTTTGTATGATGTTAATAGTTTCAATATTACCCACTATATACGAAAATACGGGTAAAGTCATATATAGAATATAAAAACATAAAATTTTGTTAGTATTATATATAAAAATATAATAAAAAATGGCAGCGAGGCAAAGCGCGGCGTTGAGGAACTGAACGCCGCGCTTTGCCTCGCGCTTTGCCACTCAACACGCAATGCCTCGAAAAGGGCGGAAACGAAGAAAGCTCCGTCTCTGCTTTCCACCTTTTCCGAGACAAAGCAATGGAGTGTCTTAACACTAGGTTTTTATGGTTCCAACAGTTCCATTTGCCTCTGTCAACCCTGCCATGTGTGGGATAAAACGTGAAGCTAAAAAAAATTAAATAAATCAACCATTAAGCTTAAAGAAATCGTATATAGAATCTGGCTCGTGCTAAGCTACAATAAAAAGCTACAATAATTTTAATATTAAATTCTACAATCTACACGCAATATATAAGCCTACCTACCTACCTACATAAGCTATAGGTATGTTAAAAGTGTAAAACTAAAAATAAAATCTGAATACTCTTGACACGTAAGTTATATACTTACGTGTGTTTCCATGTTTTTCATTAAAAATGAACTATAACCACTTTTCTTTTCTAAACATATATTGTAAATAAATCTAATTATAAAGTAATTTAATATTGATATATGTTTATTACAGCTGCGTCATACCGCGGTTGCGGTGAGAACGAGGAGCCCGACCACTACGCCGCAAGGATCGCGTTCACGGGCAACTCCCGAGTACTTGGTCCTGTTTGTATTGTCGCTGGCGCTCTTATGACTATGGCTGGTAAGTTTTTAATTACACACACATATATATATATATATATATATATATATATATATATATATATATATATATATATATATATATATATATATATATATATATATATATATATATATATATAATATATATATATATATATATATATATATATATATATATATATATATATATATATATATATATATATATATATATATATATATATATATAGTGATGATAATTCAATATTATTAAATGTAAGTGGTAAGTACAGTGGTACAATGTCTTAGTGTAAATGCTATGGCCAAAGCTACGGGTTCGAACTCGTCTTGTTGAAAATACTATTCATAAATTATTTTGTGATGAGAAGCGGTATTCATTTGGCTTTAAGATTTGTTATTTCTTTCAAGCATCTAAACAATACGAAGAATCTAATTTATGAAAAAATCTTTATATTATCTTTATATTTCTTTATATATCATCATAACAATATTTATATATCAAGTACGTACATACGTACGTAGTACATATTTAAAAAGATATTAAAGTAATGTGACCGGTTCTAAGAACAAGGGACATATATACATAGCGAGTCTTTAAATGATTATGGGATGGTTTCAGTATACAGCAGTCTTGTATCTGCATCAGAATATATCAGATAAGGCATTTCGAAGAAAATACACTGTACACCTCCACCTGTGGGGCCTTAAAAATGCAATTAATTCTTAATTAAGGTTTAATGAATACACTGACAATAATATACTGACACGATGATTGTGGGTTCGGTTCTTCTAAACAATTAATAACTTTTATCTCTTAGCTCTGGTAAAAAGAGAAGAAATTGAAGATAAATAGTGTCTTACCACCAAGCTCCCTCGGCCTTATATGCTGTGTTCAGTTACGGCTCTGTATGGATATAGAGGAAAATAAAAAGAAATGATTTTATGACAATTTCGATATTCTTGTATGACATCATTGTGCATATATATGTACAAGTACGACTAATAAATACTTTCAATTGCTTGCAATAGCATCAGATATGCTTAAGTATTGAATTCCTTCAAAAAATACTATTTTTCGAGAACAAAACGAAAATAGTAAACAATCTATTACAAAAGTTTATTCACGTTTATAATATTGTTTAAAAACAAAAAAGTTATGTAACAAGCAGGAATTTACCTAATTGGGTAAATATTAGGTAGGTAGGTAAATATAGTTAGATCAATTTGTTGATGATGTCTGTTATTTAATATTGAAGTTGGAAAGTAAAGTTATAAGCTCCCTCGATTTTAATTAAGTTTATAACGAGTTTAACCTATATCTAAAACTTATAATATTACAAGCCTAAAATTATCATTACGAGAACGCGCTTTGCATACTCTATTGACATACGTTTATATCTACATATATGTTAAAAAAATATATAGGTATTTTCTTTATTCTATACTTGATTAAATTTATTTTATACTCCTAGTTACTATATTAGGTCTATTGACAATAAAATATCAGAAGATCGATATTTTTAAATCGATATTTATAGATTATAGATCGATTCTAGTAGAGTTCAGGCAGTTGTTTTCAATGTTTTGAATTTGTAAAGTAACTTATTCAATGTCTACAAGACCATATCTGAAAGCAAGTTGTATACGTTTGTATGTAATGTATGGCATGTCATCAGCAATTTACTTTTATGATTTCTAAAGTGTTAATTCACACTAAGAATAGAAAAATTACTTAAAGAAAACATATAAACATTTTGAACGCAGCGGGGACAGCTATTTACTTTTAACTATTATTTTTTAAATTAAATATATTGTATTTATTTGTGCTGATCATACAAGCCGCTTCTAAGAATTCTATTTTATAAATAAACACGTTTCCCTCAAATATGGGTTATCAAAAGACAAAAGTCATAAGGTTGCACGTTCACATAATTAACACTTTTAACAAAGTTTATCAATCTATTTTGCTGAATGGTGGTCGTTTATAACGGAATTGTTGTTAATTAGGTCGCGATAAATAAAACCATGCGTACGATAATGTAAATAAATTAACGATATATCTTGCATATACAGCACGTATATCTTATTTTAGGCTTTTTGAGTGGCAGAACTTATATACAATTTATGTTGTATGTACCCAAAAAGAGGAATAGAAGATAAATAATTTTATCAATTGGGATCGAACCCGTAACTTGATTCGTTTACAGTAAGAGGTGTATCGCTGCGCCATACGAAAATATATTAGATCTATTATAATATTTGTTGCTACTATTTTTAGGTTGTTAAACATGTCTGGGTCAAATATTTTTATCATATTATAATAGTTCATTACACTTAAATTTTAAATATATCAACACATTTATCACGTCTCACTCTCTCGTTGTGTGTTTCTAATTTTGGGGAACCGTTTTGAAATAAATAGTTGATTGCGTTGTAAAATTTGGTCACTTGGAGTCCCATGAGGACGAAATTAATCGTAAAAACGGTTAAATAAATAACCCTAATTATGTAACTTATATAGTACTGTACTATACTATATCTAAACATATAAAGCTTTACTCACTTTACTAAATTTGAAATTATCGCCTTCAAAGGTCTATTGTGATAAAACAGAGCTTTCCATTTAACTATTTTCCTTTAAACAAGACGAATATCACATATCAAAATATATGTTTATTATAACATATAGTTAGTATCTTCTTTTAGTAACTATATTAAAATCGCAAATTTACTTTACAGGTATCGTACTATGTATGTTGATGCGCGCAGCACAACGCAGACAACGCAGGCTGGCCTTCCATTGTCCCATTCATGGTGATTTTTATCCGCTGAGCCCACAAAATAGCCGGAAGTACTCAAGTAAGCTATGTATAGAAATAGACTTTGTAACAAAAGTCTTAATAATATGGCATAAAAAAACTGTCCACCATAGCTAAAGTCAGAAAATGACAAAACCTGTGACTTGTGACGTATGAAATATTGAAGTTGTCTATGGAATTTTTAATATACTACTTCTTTTAAATCTCTTACTTATATATTATGTTCTTGATATTTCATAGAAGTAAATAACGTACTCAACCACCTTTCAGAAATATACCTAATACCGAAAAAAAATAGCTACAAGACAAACTGAAAAAAAAATAGATATACGAATATTTTTGACTATATTAGGTCTAATCGTAGTCATTGGTGTGCCTTTTAAATTTATTAACTATACAATACATATATTGTATATTCATATTAATATATATTATATATTTCGTATTACTTATTTATTAGGCTCAATTTATACAAAATTACCACAAAATATAGACAAAAAAAAATAAGAATAATTATTTTAGGTTCTACCAAATCGATAAATAACTCATTTATAAACATTTTTTTAAAAAATCTACAATATATATTAAATGATATATACCAAATTTATTAAAAAAAATGTCACCGTACCTAGTACCTATACAAATTAAAAAAAAACCATATCTTTATCTTGCAGATAGTCCAACAGGCCTATACCGTTGGTTACGTGGCTGGCTAGGCATGGTAGAGGAAGGCGAGAGTCCACGGTGCCCTCGCTCCACGGAACCTGCGTCACCTGCGCGTGCAGACGCACCGTGCCCACCGCCTTTACCTTTCTTAGTTCCTAGTGATTCTGTTGTGTAAGTTAGATGTTTATTTATTTATTTATTTAATATGGAACTCCAACAGAGATACATATGTATTGCAAAAATACAAGTTTATACAATAAAATACAAAAATGTACGTCCAATTATAGGAGAACACAACATGGGCTAATAAAATAATAAACTCATAAAATACAACTTAAGATATAAATATAAAAATACAAACTAATAATTGAAAAACAATGAAATAAATTAATTTATCGAGAACTATTTAACAAATCTAAACTAAACAAAATGAAAATACTTCAGAAATAAAATTATAGAAACAAATAATTAATTTATAACATAATGTTATTTGAATTTTTGGAATGCTTTGCTGTATTTAATATGAATAGTTTATCTTATAATATGTAATTATTAGATTTTTGTTAGAAGAACTTGTAAAATAAAAGAAAAGCTTTGTATTTGTCGTTAGAAATAGTATTTTTAAGTAAATCAGTGCGATTGAAATTTTCATGTGTTAAATGGCGGCCGTCTATTACGTAAAGCGTATACAACCATGTTTTCCTCGATATTACTTTTTGACGTTAATATTTCTTTAGATTATCGAATAATATAATAATTGTATTTTCATTACAGTGGTATGGCGTCAGTACTCGGAGCACCGTTAAGCCCCGAGCAAACTTTCGGGTCCATAAAATCGCTGGCGATATCACGAGAAGTCGCTAGCTTTCCGCTATCTAGGTCACCGACACCGCCTCCTTTAAGGTAACTCTTAATTTTACATTCATTATTTTAAATATAAAATAAAAAAATATATATTTGTTTAATTATTAATTTTTTGTACAAAACTAGTTATAATGTGTAGCTTATTCTACCAGTGTGTCCATGATCAAGTGCATATTAAGAAATTTCTAGTTATACAGCTTATATACGTAGATAGTAGTGAATCAAGTGGCGGCAGGATATTAAAAAACTTAAATTTGGCTTACATACCTACAATAAATTTAAAGAATAATATGTGATTTAATTATTATTTTTATTGGTTTCAGTTATCCTTCGTACAAAGAAGATACAAAAATAATCGAGAATATACCGAACTCCGTTCCACATTCGGATTTTGACTGTAGCACGATAAACTATCGAGTTGTTGAATGTAAGCTCACGACCACAGATGAAATAAAAACTCACAGTGCACCCCACACTAGTGTACACACAGACAACAAATATGTAGATAAAAAAAGCACAGATACAACAGAAAAACAGAGACCTGCTACAGTGTGCATCGTTATACCTGACGGCAAGGGCTAATATTTGTGTAAAAGTGTTCATGTTAGAGTAAATGTTTGCTGGTTTTTAAAAGTTTGTAGTGCTAGACGACTCATTTATTTAAAGTCGTCGAAAGAGACCATTCCATGGATGTGTGGTTTACGTTTTTATTTTTATCAATGGCTAATCAAAATCTGCTCAATCACATTTGTCTTCCGCTACAGCTTTGTAAATTCAAAATTTTTATATCAATTTGATGTTGCACCACAGGTTTGTTATGAATTTTTGACAATGCATTTATTTCTAAGCTATTTCGATGCACTTTGATTCACATAGATTATTCAAGTATTGATTGAATGAATAGACAATTTTTATACCAGATTTATCCAAACACAAAAGTAGTTCAATTGTCTTATCCTCCAATACACTTTTTATAAAATAATATCCACTGTTTTTCAAGATAAACAATTACAGCACATTTCAATTTACTATTTTAATATTTACATCAAATTAGAAAACGTTGACAGTTTCAACAAGTTGTATTGTATGTTGCCAGTTTTTAAATTCACTCAAGCACTACACAACATGAGAATGTAAATTTGAACAAAGTCATACCTTTTTAATACTGACTGGTTGAAATTTACTCAAATATAACAACATTTGAGCTTTAGTTCTCAATTCTAGACTGACACAACTATTATTTATAATATATTATTATTAATCATACAAATTGTATTTTTGCTTAGAGTATATTCATTTTACAAAAGTCAGTCTAGTCTTTTAATTTTGTTAATGAAACACTGTTCTTGTTAATGGTCTCGAACGATTTTTGGCTCAGTAGGATAATGTTGTTCCTAATTTAAATATGTTAGTGTCTATGTTCATTTATTGTCGTTTAAAATATGCCAGTGTTGCTACATATAAGCCAACAAACACAAGACACCAAAAATAATTACTAAGTTACTTATGATACAGTTAAAGTAAAATGACGTAGCTAATATTAATAAATATTTTAAATTTATTGGCTTATTATAGCAACACCGGATAAATAATTTAGATAAATATAATATTCGTCTTACTGTAAGAGTAGAAACGATCATATATGTTTATAGGTATAGACCCGAATTGTGATATTTCTGTTTACGATAGCATTACTAACTGTCATTAATTCATTTTCTATAGTTTATGGAATGTTTAATTTGATAATAAAAACCTGTTTTCTCAATTTAATTTGGAGAAGGAGCCAAAAATGTTGCCAAATCGCATTATTCACGTCCATAAATATCTCTCTGTATCCTTTAGGGAAGATGGACATTTACGAATGATATTTATCTATAAAACAACAATATTTTTTTATACTTTTTAATCTATATAATTGAATAACATGGCTTACAGTCACCAATAAATTTTTAATGTGAATCGATTTTGATATCATTCGTATAAGCCCATCCCTAGTTTTGTTCAATAATATCGTGCTCACAAAAGACAATGTTACGAATGTGTTTAGACATAGACGAATAAACGTAGATACCTAGGCTAGATATTTAAATAATTTTGTTTTTGTGATGATGGCATTTATTGGCCGTGTTACTGGAGATTAAGGTTTTTTATAATACATAGTTAAGTGCCACGCCTAAGTAATCTATTATATTATATACATAATTAAGCTTATTTAATATTGTTATAGTCGTAAGAAAGTGAAAATACAAATTTGGTTTAAAACTGACTTTTTGATTTATTCTGAATTACAATTTAAAATTTTCACTTAAAAACACCCTCCTAAAATTAAATATAGATATGATATCTACTAAGGAAAAACAATAAAATGGTAATAAATTTAAGTGACTTTGTCGAAGTGACATCTGACTATATATACTATATCTGTATATATAATAAAACAGTAAAAATATCTATATAGTATATGTACATTAAATATCTTTACAAAACAAAATATGTAGGGTTATTAAGAAAATAAAGTAAGAATTCGAAAAAAAAATTTTGTCTTTTTGTATGTTTTAAAGTATGTATGTTTGCACACGCTAATCTTAGGAACAACTGGACGGATTTTCTTGAAACTTTTTGTTGTATAGCTATTAGCTCTCGTAAATTTGTATGAAACTCTGTCAGTTTTGAAATTAATTCGATTAAAATTAATATTAGGCTATTTGGTTACAAACAAAGAATCTTTGGAAATTCTGCCTTATTGGGGGTAAAAAAGGGGGGAAAATTTCTATGAAACTTCGTCAGTTTTGGAGCTAAATCGATGAAAATTAAAGCTGTTTAAGTGAATACTAAGCTTTTCTGCCCTCAGTTTTGTGACGGTTAACTGATTAAAGAATCATAACAAGAAGAATCATCCCTTAATTGCATTAATAGATAATCATATATACAAATACTTTGTAGTGTTGTAGTGGAAACAAGTGCGTAATACATATAAAAACCGCGAGCGGAACAGCGGGCAACCGCTAGTTTGAAGGACCATTTAAATGAAATAAATTATATCTTGGCGTAATTGACAAAATTTTTTCACATTGTGCAAATAGCGTAATAGCATAACGTTGCGATACCTAACGCCGCATGATGTCTTTTAAACGATCGAAAAATATTTCTATCCTTAGCATTGACCATATCACCGTATAAAATTTGACGACATTTGTCGACCTACTTCGCTGGAACTGTCAAATGGAATGTGTGGATCTAAGAATTCTTGATGATGTCCTAGATAGCTTTGACTGACTTGATTACATCGATACCGTGACTGTAATGTGATGTACCTAATACAGCTTTCTTCTTTAAATAAAGTGCAATTAAAGGAAAGTCCAAAAAATTGATTATTTACAAGTGGAATTGGTGCGGGGCCCTCGTGATCGATATTTTTTATATGACGTGTTGTAACTCATAGACCATTCAATAAATTACTACAATTAGCATTACTTCTTCGATTTCGAAAATTTTCAGTCGTAGGCATGATGGCGCGGCTTAAAATGTTCAATAAGTCGAAGCTTTCCGCGTGAGGATTGCCTCTCTCAAAGCGGCTTTAATATCACTTGCACATAAAAAATATTTCATGTATACGAATAATGTTTTAAAAGCATCCTTTAAGGTTAAACATACCCGAGATTATTATGAGCAGCTTTGACCTACCCTTAGGAATCTTAACACATTTGTCTAATGCCTGTTTCGACTCCAGTTCACTCAGAACTGGCTCACCCACTCAAATCTGAAATAATAATAATAAAGAATCTGACTACCGCTTTATGAAACCACTTCTTGAATATCCCCACTTTTAATGACAACAGTTTATTTTCATATCAACAGATGGCGCTATATTGAATGTAAAAATTATATATGTAAACAAATACGTTCAAATAATTTAAAAGGTGTAAAGCTCTCTGTAAGCTTCTCTATTTATCTATCTTTTATTCTTTTTGTGCATTTAAAAGATTCTCCATTTTTTACAGTGGCTTGGCTTTCTTGCTTGCTTGGTTTCTTTACTAGAATGCACTCGATTTTTAAGAGGACCTGATCCACATTTTTCTACATAAGAAAATAATTATATTCTATTCAATATTCCTAGAAAATAATTAAATATATTATAAAGGTATTATGTATTATGATACTATGAAATTAAACGCGCCTTATGCGCCATAAAATTCTCTACGTGCGCCAACAAAGGTAACTGCTCCTCCTAATTCAAGTTGTTTATTTACATTTAGAATGAATTCTTGCCAAAACAATTCGACAATAATATATAATAAAATTATATTTATACTTTACCAAATGTGTTTAGTATATAAAAAATATATATTTTATAAAATGTTAATTTAAATCAAAAATAATTTACGTAGTAACTTGAAATAAAGAAGGTATTCATTCAATAAATCGAACAAGGTCTATCTCTACTTGTATATGCAAAATGTCGAGCAAAGAACTAGCAAAAGTAAAATAAAAACGAAAAGGATAACAAAATTAAAATTTTCATTATTTATTTAAAACATTTGCGCATCGCGCTTTGAAGATAAAAAGAAATTGAAATTAGTGTTTTATTGCGCAATAAAGCTTAAAATCGTGTTTTGAACTCTGTGTATGTTAACACCAATGCTAAAAGTTTGACAGCCAAAAACCGTTCCATTTAGGCAATAAAATAATAAATATATTATATTAATCCTTTCTAAAAATTTCTAAATCTGTCATTATTTAATTTTTGACAAATACTATTAATTTATTCATTTTGTTCAAGTTTTTAATAACAACGTACTTTAACTAACCAAAATCTTAGATATAGCCGTTGTGGCGCAACTGAGATGAGCTTCATCTTAAGCTTGTGACTGGTTCAGATTAACTAAATATTTCAGTTTTCCTACCTCATCATTTTAAGTGATGTACTATGTCGACTACCTAGAATAAAATACTATTTGGCAATAGACTGAGTATGTTATAATAATGAGATGAGTGAAACGTATTATTTATAAGTGACGTCCTTTCCGCTTTTAGTTATCAAATTGACAAAATACTAGAAAGAGGAAAGAAAAGCTGTACTATGCACAAATAAAAATTGAATATTAAACATAAAGAAGTATCCCGTCATTGACCCAGTGTGAAACATCGTTTCCTGAGTTCCAACAACCCCAAATCCCGAGAGCGTTCGGGCGAATCACACACCACACCAACCGACGACTGAAAACTAAAAATAACTATACGCTGTTCAGTACCGCCGTAACTGCCGCGCGCGACACCCGCGCACACCGCGTATCGCAACCATGGCGGAGACTATCGAAGAAACTTACGAGACCGCGGTCACCCGCAAGGTGGTCCGCAAGAGCCTCAAGATAGAGGAGGTGAGGACATGACTGTTTTATGTAATCGATGACACAAATAGCCTGCGCACGCGCCGACCAACGCCACCCGCGCACCTGCTCACATAACAGATAACACATTTGACAGTGAACACGGACGTAAACACTGCCGTTACCCCGTACTTGCTGTACACGGTGTTCTAGCGGTCCAAAAATATGATCCCCAAAATTATTTCCGATAACTCTTCTCGGACTGTGCCAGACCGTTTCTCGTCCGATAACTATTCCGGGAATACGGTTCGAAAGCCAGTCGTAAAATTCGATTACGAACTCCGCCGCGAAGATTCGAACGCCGTACGTCAGTGGAGGAAGTACACGCAATGCGCCACATATAATTTGTGGTGATGTAAATAGAACTGGCGGTTGAATGAAAATTTCCGTACCCACCTTGACGCGTGTGCATCGACCTGTCTCGTGATATGGACAATGACCACGTGTGACCTTCCGACACAAACAAACATCACAGATACAGAATGAACACCAACACACAGTTAGGTACACACACACTTTCTTTGAATCAGAACCTATGCCGTACCAACAACGCTGTTCTCCATTATGCAATAATTATTCTTAAAAATCTTTTTTGTCTTAAGATAATGAAGAGATCCTCATTAGTTAGTACCATAATTACTGGAGATGATCGGGAACCATTCATTATCATCTTATCACATTCCATCTGCAAACTAACAATGGGCATCACAGGGTACTACTGTCGGTTTCCAAAGCGCAAAATCCAATGGAAAAACGCGCGTGGCATATTTTCGTCTTGGCTCCCATCCTAGTTTATCTGCTACATTACGATGTTTATTCACAATACGAATGCGAACATTAATGTGTGCGTTTGAGGCACTTGTGTTTAGGTCTCTGAAACTCAAAGGCTAAACAAATACATATAATCGATTAGAATCGAGAAGTCTTCAAGGTGATCTTCGATTGGTTTAGGGAAATGCGTAGTCCGTTATATATCAAGAATACATTTGCAAGTAGTTTGCAGTGAGAAGGTATACATATATAATATTGTGATTTTCTTAAACTTGAAAGCACAGAAGATTGCCAAATCATTAGCTTGTTTATTTGGCACCGGTAGGTTTGTCCTGCGCAAGAGTCCGCTTATCTTTCTCAGCTTTATTGCTAAAAGTTATAAAAACAAATGGAGATTTTATGATCAGGCGTGTTCACTGTGCATTTTAATAAAATTTAGCGCTTTCGGTGATTCGAGTATCTTAAACATTATTGTTGTCACTTTGAAATTGTCAAATTTTTGCAAATTTATTGAATGATTTTAATTAAAATTTAAACAAAACATTGTATTTAAACATTGTAAAACGTTTATATTATACATAGGTAATACAATAATTTTATCATAAAAATCAAACTGTATGCTCATCATCACATACGAATATATGCCGTTTTGTGTATAAAAAAAATGTTAAATATTGGTATAATGGTTAAATATTGGTATAATTAATTTTTGATTGATTTATCAGAACTTGATTAGATACAAAAGTACAAACCAAAGATATGTATGAATTTGATACGAAAGTTTCGGTAAGCGAGTTCAACTCGCACTTGACAGCTTTTTTATATTACATTGGTAATGTTAAAAACAATTAAACGCCCACGTGAAAGTATTATCATCGTTAAAGTATTTCTGGCACTACGAAAACTGTCGCGCATAATATAATAAAAATCTGCATAATCCAAATATCCTAATATCTTAAATTGAAAAATATAGTTTTATTGTAAATAAGTAAATTAATAAAATAGTTCTCGTAGACAAAAGGAGACTAGTGTTAAGGCTTTCCGCTCCCCGTTTTCGTATCTACATCCGTCGCATTTATAGTCGTATTCGCTGTGCCACTTGACCATGACCACCAGAAGATGCTAAGGCATTCTTCTCAATAAAAGTTTTTAAAATGTAATTTTATTCACATTTAGTAAGTCAGTCACAAATTATAATAAGAAAATATAATCAATATAGGTTACACTAACAAAATTTCGATAAAACATTACTTTATTGAAAATAAAAAATTAAGGCCTATTTTTTTGCTAAAATATATTATAACCTTTCTTTTATTTTTAATTACACTAGTTTATTTCAATGCAATCCTCTTCTTCAATCTTGTAACATTCAGCCCGCGTTTGGCTTGCTATAATGCGCCTTTGCTCCTAAAACTCCTAAAACGCTTATACATATCCTTAGTAATTTTGTTTCGTGGTTTAAAAATTACTGCGCACGACATTGTAAAGTACTTTTCTCAATAAAAAAAGAATTAGATAACAGTCTGTCACTTGTACTTTTACACAATACGTAGGTACCTAGTGAATGTCATAAAAAAATAACAACAATTTTTTTAATAGCTTCACGCTTTATCCCGCACATGGCAGGGTAGGCAGAGGGAACTGCACGTACCATACGAACCTAGTGTTAAGACACTCCGTTGCTTTAGTCCCTGGTTTCTCCGTCCGCGCTTTTCGCCGTTTTTCGAGGCATTACGTGCTGAGTGGCGAAACTCAACTCACTTTGCTTAGTTTTCAGAGCGAAGAAAATGGAAATAGAAAAATCTATGTTCCCCGAATGGGAATCGAACTCACAAACCGTCGCGTTTACAGGCAGACGCTACGCCTCTGCGCCACGACGGTCCTCAATTACAACAATTAATTGTCATTTATATTTTCTGATATCTGTCTTTGACTCTCTCTTCTTTTCTCTTAACAGGATTAACATTATCACTTAAATTTGATTAAATCAAAAAATACACAAATTATTGCCGGATGCATACATCTTATATACGTATGCATATTGCACATAGAAATAATATAAACTTGCGGGTTACTGCGTTTAAAAAATACATACATTTGTTTACATGACATAAATATGAACGAAACACAAGGCCACAGCATCCTGTATTCTTGTATTAACGGTTTGACGATTTAGAATCATACTATAACAACTACAATTAATATATATTTCTAAGCACGCCAATTTAGTGTATCGAGCTTTCTAGATGAAAGCTCTTTCACGTGGTCAAATAGAAATTGCTAAAAGTATAATATAAATAATATCAATATATAGATAAAATTTAAACGTTACATTGAATATAAACTGAAAATATATTTTATTGTCTTATAAATTATCTCTTTTTTACATCTTTATTGTATAACAGGGTAGGTACCTAAAAAAGCGTCATTACCTACTATCCACACAAATCAGAAACGCTGTTTAAGAGGTAGCGGAACTTGCGATCCAATTTTGTCTTAGCATACAAATTAAATTAAAACAATTCTTTAGTAACACGCTTTTCCTCTGCTCTTCAATCAACTTTAATAAAAAAAAATACTGACACTTTCTCTCTTTCTCTTTCTTTTCTCTTCATTATCTTTTTTTTATACTCATTTCGTTACCTCTGCAAAAACTTAAGAGTGCCGGTTTTCGATTCACACTGAACTAACATTGTATCATAGATATATTCACATAAATGTTACGTATGTTGTTAAATTTATATTTTTTTATTCTGTTACATATTGGTAAGTTTAAAAATATAACATAAACCTCTTTTGTTATGGCGATCGTATGGAATCATTTTTTTGCTATAGTATCTGTTATGATTATAATATATGTACCATGTCAGTCGTGGTGAAGTACAATTTAAGAATTTAAGTGTTAGTATATATTAGTAGGATTGATAAATCCAATCCAATCCAAAAAAATACAAATAAAAAGATCTTTTACTAAATTTAAAACTATAAATAATTAATAGCGTATTATATATCGTTAATAGCATAGCAACTTAAACAATTTTAAGATATTTAGAATTTTCCTTATAAAATTGAAATCTTAATATCAATCAATAAATATAATATACGAGATCATAATGAAACATAAAAGCGTAAAACAATTTATACCAGGCGTATGTGTACTGAATTTGAATACAACGCAGATATTGCCATTCAATTAGTGTATTTGGCGAAGTTCCCGCTCTCCCACAGTATCAAATAGCATTACACAATATAAACTATATTGTGGATATATATAAGTAAATTTTAATTATTATTTATTTTTCACGAGGACCGACGTGGCGCAGAGGAGTAGTGTCTACCTGTAAACGCGACGGTTTGTGGGTTCGATTTTCCCCTTCTATTTCCTTTTCCTTCGCTCTGGAAAATAGGCAAAGCGCGACTTTAAGGTGCGACGGACCTTAACACGCAATGCCTGAAAAAAGGTGGAAAGCAGAGACAGAGAAAGCAGGGACTAAGCAACAGAGTGTCTTAACTCTAGGTTCCCATGTGCAGGATAAAGCGTGAAGACGTAAAAAAAACATTTTCCACCTCATATTGAGATATTAATCATGAGTGGTGGACTTCATAGCTTTATTTCGTCTCATTACCAAAGTGAGGGCAATGAAATCGAATACATAACCGAGTAGTTAACAGCCAGACATTAGACGTCGGTTCGTTTTATATCTTATTTTAATTTTCTAACTTAGATAAGACTTTGGTTGAGGTCCGTCGCTACTTTAATTCAGAAGGAAATATTTTATGGGGCATAACCTAAAGCTAGCTAATAATGTCTTTGTTACAGTCAGATTTTATTTTATCTTACGTCTCTTTTGTACGTTATTAAGGACCGTCATGGCGCAGAGGCGCAACGTCTGCCTGTAACGCGACGGTTTCTGGGTTCGATCCCCAGTCGGAGAAGATAGATTTTTCTATTTTCATTTTTCTTCGCTCTGGCAAACTAGGTAAAGCGCGGCGACGAGTTCCGCCACTCAACACGCAATGCCCCGAATAAGGCGGAAAGCGGGGACGGAGAAAGCAGGGACTAAGCAACAGAGTGTCTTAGACACACTCAAGACTCACTCAACACTAGGTTACCACGGTCCCTACAGTTCCCTCTGCCTACCCTGCCATGCGCGGGATAAAGTGTGAAGCTAAAAAAACATAAAAATAGTCGCAAAGTACAATGAACGATTTTTCCGTCTTCCTCTGCCCTCTTTATTTATATTTTTCCTTTGTTTTTTCTTTTCTCTCTTCCTTAAACCTATATATAATATTGCCGTAATATGCGTGACGATTTATTTACTGACTCAGTCATTGAATTAACCTATTGTCGAAGAAGATTGAAACATTACATGATACAAATATTCACTTGAACTTGAGTCTTACATTGAATATTTTCCAGGTGCATTATAATTATATTTGTTGCTTATTAAGTATAATAACCATAACAAAAATGATTGCCTCAGTCGTGTGGGACAACTTCATTTAGAAAACATTTATATATATGAAACACACAACCAACATTCGGACCGTTGATAAAATATATAAAAATAAATAAACACAAAGAATGACTGCTGGACACGGAAAAAATAGTCCTTAACGTATGGGAGGAGAAAAGTTGCGTACTCGTAAATATTAATTAAGACCTGATAATAAAACAAAAAATTAAATTGAAATCAAATTCCACCATGTAACCATCGAGTTTACTGCGCCGCAGACATGTAGGTGTTAAAAACTTGGCCTCAATACTTTTGTCTTCATAGTGACATCTGTAACGTACAACTGTCTTATCCGCAACTGGGTAAATTGGCAAAAGAACTAAAAGATTCTTTCAGTATATTATCTAATATTTTCTAGACTTAACAAATTATGATTCGAAAAGTAAGTTTCTAGTGTTACTAATGTGAATGTTATTTTAATATTAATTCACGGTTATTGCTTAATAGTTTGAGTTTTTGGATACATAAATTTTAGATTATATTTGCCTTTGCCCCTTTGCCTGTATCTCCATATATCCATAATAATCAAACAGAAATTATGTCAGAAATAGAAAAAAAATAATAAAGTTTGTGTTTAATTTGAAAATCATAAAGTGAAGTTTGAGAAAAGCTAGTAAAAACACTATGTTCTCCCTTTATCTTCTTGACTCGTGACACTACGTTTCTGGCAGAATTAAAATCTTCGTATTACCAAAACAAACCCACAATTTCCAATAATTAATTATTTTCCAATTTACGATGACGTTATTTCGTTACGCTTTGTTCTTTACGTCTGACGATTTACCGTATCACCTAAATACACACTTTCATATTGGCAGCATATGTACAGTACCAGATGTACTGTATGCAACCTTGGTCTTATATTATGTTAATTGTCGCCAAGTATATATAGAAATAAATAGTAAATATTATATTTAATATATGTATTAATTTAATCCATTTACTTATATGTTTGTATATTTTATATGTAGGTGTATAATAATCAGATATATTGTTAACACGTTGCTCCTATAATATTATTTTTTTTAATATTCCTTTGCTAATTTCTCTGAAAATACTTACGGTTATATATTCCAGTGGTTTTTCACAGTCTTACGAGAGTGTAGCGAAAAGCTTACAATATGTTTAATAAGTTTAAACGTAAATTTAATAAACTTTTAAATTTAAACAAAATAAAGCATATCCTTCATACGTTATTTAATTTTCAGCCTTATTTTTTTAATCTAGGACATGAGAGAGTTCCAGAATATACTGTATATATACCATATGGATTACATATTTCTCTCGCTTTAATAACTGCGCTCTAACTACGACAATAAAATATATTCCTTATCATTTACGTTCATAATAAAAGAGAAAGAGACAAGTGTATTTATGTTACTTGTTAGCCCAAAAAAAGAAATTATTATTTAAGCACTAAAAAATCGTATTTATTTGGTGGTATTGATGACTTTCGAAAACAGGCAACAAGTAAAGGCATATACAAAAACTGTATGCTATACAAATATAGTATGAAAACTATTATTTGTATAAAAAATATTGTGTATTGTATATAAAAACTATATTGTGTATTTGGTTTACTGTTTATTATATAAATACAAAAAGAAATAAAGTAATCATTTCTCATAATGACAAATATATTGTATAATTAAGAGAAATTGAGGACCGTCGTGGCGCAGAGGCGCAACGTCTGCTTTTAACGCGACGGTTTCTGGGTTCGATCCCCACTCGGGGAAGATGGATTTTTCTATTTCCATTTTCTTCACATTGGCAACTACTACTACAACAACTCGGCAAAGCGCGGCGTTGAGTTCCGCACTCAACACGCAATGCCTCGAAAACAGCGGAAAGCGGGGACGGAGAAAGCGGGGACTAAGCAACGAAGTGTCTTAACATTAGGTTCCCACGGTCCCTGCAGTTTCCTCTGCCTACCCTGCCATGTGCAGGATAAAGCGTGAAGCTAAAAAAAATTAAGAGAAATTAAAAAAACAACCTTTTTATAACGGAGATTACAATGTAATTGCAACAATAAGGTTATTCCTGCAAATTACAAAGAAACAAAGACGTATGTAATCATACGATTCCAATATATCCATGTAAGGATATGCGTCGTGTAGTACAGAACAACTGTTGTGTGGGAAGACTGCCAAGATTGCGATTTTGCCTAATTGTACGACCGCTACCCATTCCGTTTGATCGCTCTCCAGCTCTGATATTAACTCACGTATAAAGCTCTTCTCGCGAATTTATTTTATTCACATTGTTATTTGTGTTTATCTCCTGTTTACATTTATTATTGTTGCAATTATATTGTAATATGCGTACAAATCATATATAAAGAAGCATTTCTCTTTATTATACAATATATTTTTCATTATGAGACATGGTTATTTAGTTTAAGCAAAAAATAAATAAGTAAATATTAAAGCAAATACATATACACTAAGGACGCGATATCGGAGTTTATATATTGATAGGTGTTAATTATATTGTTACGTCGCCAGACGGCAAAAAACGGAACCTTTATAGATTTATTCTGAAAAATGTACAAAATAAACTGCTGAACCTTGGTAATAAAATGTATTCTTTGAAACATATTATTCAAGATTTCGCACAAAAATAGAAAAAAAAATATCATAAGGGAACTGAGAATGTCAGAGATTTGTAATCTGTAACATTCTCTCAAATATTCTCTTTTGTTGTCCGTGTTTAGTCAAAAAATAAATATAATTTTAATATTTCTCATATATATATATATATATATATATATATATATATATATATATATATATATATATATATATATATATATATATATATATATATATATATATATATATATATATATATATATATATATATATATATATATATATATATATATATATATATATATATATATATATATATATATATATATATATATATATATATATATATATATATATATATATATATATATATATATATATATATATATATATATATATATATACATATATATAAATGACAGGACGAAGTTATCAAATCTGTGCTACGTTTTGTTAATATATAATGTACAAGTCATATAAATTACTTGAATGCTAAACCCGACGTGTCTATTTTTATTTTTATGTAAGAAACTACTCCTCGTTATAAATTTCGAATAATTAATTACTCGGTGAGTGCTAACATCCTTGATCCCAATGTACGGTTAGTTCGATTTTTCAACGTTGCGGTCGCGATGCAATTTTGCAATGAAAATTACCGTGCGTTCGCATTTTTAACAGAATATTTAAATAACACGTTATTGCTTTATATACATATGTAGGTCGTATGTGTGTATATATGTATATGCATTTTTTATTTTAACCTTATCTTAACTTATATCTCTTTTTAATACCGACCTGGAGAAATAGGATAATAATAAAAAGCTATCTCAAGGTTTTTATTTCATGCTTTTTCACACAGCAAGATGGTCATAACTTTTAGCCCAGACTCTTCCTAGATGTGAAATACTGTATGTTGATTAGTGCTGTGTTATAATATTATTACTTTCCACCGGTAGCTAGGATAAACTTGAATCGTGGTGTTCACAAAGAAACTGAAAATAAAATTTATTATAAGCTAATTTTCTATTGCTATTTTTTATTTTGGGTGTGTAACATAAATTACTAATAAATACTCAAATTATTGTTACAATTAATACAGTTCTTTCAATCAATCCATGAAAAGATTCTTTATTTACTACACCAATTCAAAAACTTGATTTTAGTACAAAATAATGTGTAAAGCATTGTGACAAACTTTTTGCTAGCATCACGCTTTATCCCGCATATTGCAGGGTAGGCAGAGGGAACTGCAGAGACCTAGTGTTAAGACACTCTGTTGCTTAGTCCCTGCTTCCTCCGTCCCCACTTTTCGCCTTTTTCGAGGTATTGCGTGTTGAATGGCGGAACTCAATGCCACGCTTTGACTTCTTTATATAAAATGTATATACAGCTACATAATTTCGTAACCAATATTGTAACATGTACAAAGGCTTATCGATCACCCATCATGTCAATTCGACAGCCACTATCGTTCAACCTCGCGGAAGCTCCGTGTTACGATTTTCGGCGATGCGAAAATAGGACGGAGCGGATATAATTAAATGTAGACGGACAATTTGTTGGCGAGAAATATAGCACGACTTCGGTCGACTATCGCTCCACAAATTGATGTTTTAATGCCTTTACGATGTGGACGATGACCCTTTTATATATCACTGTAAATACGCTTTTAGTGTCGTTTCCAATGGATTACTGGAAAAGTTTATTGTTAGTAAATCTGTGAATATATATATATATATATATATATATATATATATATATATATATATATATATATATATATATATATATATATATATATATATATATATATATATATATATATATATATATATATATATATATATATATATATATATATATATATATATATATATATCTGGATATGTTGTATTGACCACCACGTAGTACCACGCTACGCACGATATATATATATATATATATATATATATATATATATATATATATATATATATATATATATATATATATATATATATATATATATATATATATATATATATATCTGGATATGTTGTATTGACCACCACGTAGTACCACGCAGTAGAGTAAATTACTTTCATTTCTTCTACGGTTATGACAAGAGGCTTTGATTCACAATACATAGAGCCTCATATTATGTCATTGTATTTTGCATAGTAATATTTGTATGCGTACATGTCATACGTCAATACAAAATAATTAAACCAAAATAAAACACGAGCAGCTAATTAAATTTAGTAGCTTACATCACCCAGTTTGACCCAGTTATTAAAGTTTTAAACAATTTACTCCAATCGCACGAAGTTTATAAATATTATTGTTTAATATACAAAATAGCAAAAGTAAAGTTTAACATATAATTATGTAAAAATGTAATTTGTTTTAAGCATCATTCATTACACGACTTATATCCACTAAATGTTATAAATGTTTATTAACAATATACATACTTTATACAAATAAGCCAATAAGCAGAGGCAGCCGCAGGAAGCGTGTGAACCAAGTGTTCAGACACTTTGTCTCTCTGGTTTCCTCTCTTTCAAAGCATTGCGTATTAAGTTGCGAAACTAAACACCGCACCTGCCTGGTTGCCAGAGATAGCAAAAAAAATAGAATTGACAAAAATTACAGACAGACATTGCGCCTCTACTCCACGACTATCCATAATTATAATAATAATATTTATTATAGTTTTTTGCCAGAGTATACGAAACCTGCGGCTTTAGGTTCGCAATCAAATAGACAAGGCAGTATTGGTGTATCAAACAACACGTTCTGAATTTTAGAGATAATCCTAAATGTCCTTACAGTCTGTCATGTGACATTAAAAAACTCTTTACGTATATGATCTTATGTAATATATATATATATATATATATATATATATATATATATATATATATATATATATATATATATATATATATATATATATATATATATATATATATATATATATATATATATATATATATATATATATATATATATATATATATATATATAGAAATAAACACATATATAAAGCTTTCTCAAACTAAGTTAAGAAGCACAAAATCTATGTAAAAATTATAAAATATTGCTTAAGAAACTTTATCAGCAATGATAATGCAATAAATAGCTTAAACATTGTCTTTAAATATAATGTACAGTCACAATTTCCTTATTTCTTTACACTTAGGAAGTAATCATTCTAAATTACTAAGATATATGTAGTAAATGCAAACATACACCTAAGAGTAATGTCTTATGACATAATGCACGCATTTAAGTACTTGTAGTGTCATTTAGAATTGTCAGACTGCAATAGAGTTTGGGTTCGATGACCAGTTAAAATTATAAATTGACCAGGCAATTTTGTAAGAACTTAACAAGTAATCTACTTAGTAATTTATTATTTGTTTACATATTGTAAATCATAAGAATGAAAAAATTAAAAGGTATATTAGACTAACAATGATAATGCATTTAAAAAAATATATTTCTCTATTTTTCTTATATTTTAACGATGTTATTAATTATATTTTTTTGTAGTTCGTAACGTTCTGTCCCTAGTAAAGCTGAATAAATGAGACCTAGAGCTAAAACATTCCTTTCTTCAATTTAAGCTCATCTGTTTGGAATAATAATATTGTTAATTAACATTTCCTTGCCAATTATGCACTTCATGGTAATTGCATTACGTTGCACTTCCGTCGTAGTAATATGTAGTTTATAACGCCCACCCCTTTTCATTTTAAATTATATTTATGTGTATACTCCATGAAGTGTCATTCTAGTAACAAATTGAACGTAATGAATGCGGTTATGTTTGGTTTATATTATTTCACTTCTAGTTGCTCTGTAAGGTCGCTATGACTAAATGACTAATGTGCGTTCTTCTTAAGTAGTTTAAGATTTATGTTACGTATATATATATATATATATATATATATATATATATATATATATATATATATATATATATATATATATATATATATATATATATATATATATATATATATATATATATATATATATATATATATATATATATATATATATATATATATATATATATGTATGTATGTATATAAGGTAGATATAGCGCTTACACATAGCACTGTGAGTTTTCCCTAAGATTTTAAAGATATTTTTAAAAATAATTTAATTTACTAGAATTAAATGTACATACATATTATAAAATGTAATGAACGCGTCGTAAAATCTATATAAAACACAATGACTCAACAATTATAAAGTGTTAATAGGTTCTTTGACTCGATAAAGCTTTTTTCAATGTCGTTGATATTTAGCCTTTTCACGTATTTATTTTACTTTCAAATATTTTCACATTTTGAGCTTTATTAACGCTTTAAAGTAAGAATATGTCGTTTGTAAGAATTTTTACTGCAACGTAACTCTCTACCGTGGCTTATAGGGAAACTTCTGACTAAAAACGAGGCTTTTCATGTGGTCAAATTATTTTTTTAGGATTCGATTTTGTAAATAAATTATAATTTTCTTATTATAAAAGTAAATTAAGTACAGTCATAAAAAGTTTCGCGTTATCTCCAAAATAAGCAAAAACTAGAGCTCTGTCTGTGTGAAAAGAAAGAGAAAGCAATGCCTCTACAAGGTGGAAAGCGGGAAACGGCGTGTCTTAACACTAGGTTTCGACGATTTCCTTCTGGCTACCCTGTGAACGTGATAAAGCATGACGTTAAAAAGAAAGGAGCCTTGTATAATATCTGTATTTATTCGGCATTTTATACATTGCACTTAGTAATAGCAGTTTAAATGATGCTTAAAATAGATAAAATACATAGCTACACGCGTGTTATTCTAAGGCTCGTAAATTTAATGCGTTAGAAGCAGTTGTAAGACGCAAAGCTCTATATCATTTACAAATCTGTGAGATATTCATTTACATATGTACATCATAATATATAAAATATATATAGTAATTTTTAATATATATTTTTGTTTTCATTTTGTACAGGGGCTCTAGTAACAAAAAAGAAAGGTTTTTGTGTAGGCGGATGGTGGCTGATGGTTCTCAACACATAATTTACTTAATAAACTCATAGGAAACCTTACCCTATTTTTAAACACATCTAAATTGTTCTGTTCCACTTAAACTTATGAGTCGTCTCGAATACTATAATGGTAATAAAATATGTACAAATATATGAGAGAGTATTGTAATCAGTTGTTCAATAAGTTTTAGACGATGCTGTTTCCGAAACTGCATGTTATATAAAAGACTTAATATTTCCTATATAATTAAAAAAACGAAAATACATATATAAAAACGATATATATTCACAAAAATGACAAAAGTATTAAATAAAAATTCAATATTATTAAAAATATTACAAACACATTATAACTATTGTTTACGAAAATCTTTTGTCATGCACGATGAATAAGATGAGAAACGGTGCGGCTACGGGAACAGAAATAGCGCGTCGCGACGCTCGCGCCGCCAATGTCGAGGTGATCTGCTTGCATTGGGACGAGCTTGAGATCATTTAAGCTAATATGTTTTTTCATATATATGTATATATGTGTATGCACTTTAAACATTTTAAAATACTAAAGTATATGTTTTATTTTCATTTTTTTTAATTTATAAAGTTAAGAAATTTAATTGTTTGTATGTATATATAAATATAGGAGTTTCTGCATGCCTAGCTTGTACGCTCGTTCATTTTACTCGCTATTTTGATTTTGATATCAATTTCAATTTTTTTTATATACAGCCATTATGTGACGGCGAATTTAAAAAAATCACTATAAGCACCTATACAGAATTTAGCTTCACGCTCATCCTTCTTTTATTAACTATTTTTAACATTCTTCTTCTCAGATGAATACAATTTATTCTTTAGAGCAGGAATTGAACCCACACATACCCTATCTTATTTCAGATGCTGCCACTACGCCACAACGGTACCTTACGCAATTATTTTAATTAAATTTACTCTACTATATTGAAACACCTAATAAATAATGAACGCCTGTCAAAGCCGTGCGCTATTTAAACTAGAGCTTCCTAATCCTAAACTTAGCGATTTGCCAGTCGGATTAGATCTAGATTAAATGTACTTTCAAATCTAATTAGTTAATTGTCTTAATTACGTTAAGACACGATATTAATTGGTTGCAGTAATTCAATATCACCCTACTTTATATTTGCGTTAATTAGGTAAATTATATTAATATATTATCTATACTATATATATGTTATATATATTGTATATATTATGCTATTTACATTTTTTAATAGGGAAACAGAAATTAGTGCCAATATATTTTGTTCTTCGCTATCCCCCACATACTTCATGTTGACAGAAGGAACTAAAATTTTCCTAAAGGAAATGGAATCGCTAGTCATAACCCTTACAACTCTATGATATAGAAATAATTAACTACGTATAAATATTTAATTATTTTGTTCATCGATTATCTTATAAAAACTTAATTGTAATAGATATAGTTTTGGTTGTGTTTAGACTGCCACTCGGGTGAATTTATTTATTTTTTAGCTTTGGTATATATTTGGAATTTGGAAATACATTTAGAAATATCTCAAAATAGGGCTAATAGTGGGCAACAGGGTGTCTTACAAAGGAAAATGTGGAACGACCTATAATACTGTGTTTTTTGGTTCAAAGAATTAATCTTTTGTAGTAAAACCTCTTTATATGACCAGAATTGTTTTATATAGCCGGAAACACCTTAATTGCAAAGCCAAATTAAAGAACCACAATATCACTTTAAAAATGATCTCATTCTTAATAACAAAAACTGGTAAGCCATCAAAAAAGTCAAAAAAATATTTCGTATTCCATAGTAAAATACAATTTTCACTCTTTTGTTGAATGTAGGGCGGTATAAATTATAACGGCTCCGAAACCATGGTAGCATGTCAATCAGACCGAGACGATAACATGGCCTAATATTCACCCTCGCCGTTCACTCTTTATGATATCTAAAACACTTGTGAGATTCGACTTGGCTTAAGCATGGTTAGCATCAGCCCACTGTGGGTTAAGACAAAAATATAAAATATACAAATGTTTTTACAAGAACGTTTGATTCAATTTACATTCAATGGTCAGTAATGTCAATTCTTAAGAAATCTACGACCGGTTAGAAAAGTAGACTCTGCTGAGAACATCCGGCGAGAAATTCACGAGCCAATATAACTGATTAACAAAAAAAATCTGAATAAACAGAGTGTCGGAACACTATGTTTACTTTGCCCATATATATATATATATATATATATATATATATATATATATATATATATATATATATATATATATATATATGTATATGTATATATATATATATGTATATGTATATATATATATATATATGTATATGTATATATATATATATATATATATATATATATATATATATATATGTATATGTATATATATATATATATATATATATATATATATATATATATATATATATATATATATATATATATATATATATATATATATATATATATATTATATATATATATATATATATATATATATATATATATATATATATATATATATATATATATATATATATATATATATATATATATATATATATATATATATGTATATGTATATATATATTTTTTTTTTTTTTTTTTTTTTTTTTTTTTTTTTAGCTTCACGCTTTATCCCGCACATGGCAGGGTAGGCAGAGGGAACTGCAGGAACCATATGAACCTAGTGTTAAGACACTCCGTTACTTAGTCCCTGCTTACTCCGTCCCCACTTTCCGCCGTTTTCGAGGCATTGCGTGTTGAGTGGCGGAACTCAACGCCGCGCTTTGCCTTAGTTGCCAGAGCGAAGAAAATGGAAATAGAAAAATCCATCTTCCCCGACTGGGGATCGAACCCAGAAACCGTCGCGTTAGCCGCGTTGCAGGCAGACGTTGTGCCTCTGCGCCACGACGGTCCTCATGTATATATATATATATATATATATATATATATATATATATATATATATATATATATATATATATATATATATATATATATATATATATATATATATATATATATATATATATATATATATATATATATATATATATATATATATATATATATATATATATATATATATATATATATATATATATATATATATATATATATATATATATATATATATATATATATATATATCTTCTAATATATATCTCATATATTTCAATCTACGGGACAATTTAAAAAAAATATATAATGGCATTCTTAGTTTTAAAAGTTATTCACTTTTTTACTCATAATATATAAAAGGATAGTATGTACATATAACCTTACAGTTTACCCCTACCGGAGAACTAAACACCCTACACATTTGTTTCGCCTCATCCACTGTCATTAACCTCTTCATGCCAAAATCACATAAGTACGTCCTTCATTCTCACTGTCACGTACTTGGTAGAAAGGCCAGTAATTTCATAATATACTAAGTAATCAGAATAATCATAGATAAGTTTAGTTTATAAATATTTATATATGAACAAATAAATATTTATATAATGTTTGAATATAAAAGTTGTAAATGAATTTAAATTATATAGTAAATACAAGATTATAGAAAATAAACGAATTTTAAATGCAAAGAAATATGATTGCACTTGTTATTTTTTTAAACCATATTAAAAAAGCTACATAATAAATATCCGTATCAATAAGTATTCGTTAGCCGTTCCAAAATCACATCCTCTATTATAATTAGTTTAGTTTGGCTAAATTAATATATACTACCATGGAGCGTAACTAATTCGACAGCAAAATGACTCGGAGGTCAATGACACATGACTAACTTCCTTTCCTTTGGTTTGCATTCTAAAAATACAACTTATACAGATGTAAAATGAAAAAATAGACCATTCTCCCGATGTGGAGTTACAAATTTAATTTAAAAAAATGGAACAGCTTTTAATATGCTATAAATATTTACGCTACGAAGAGATATGGAATTTTGAATGGTCGTTCAAGTAATAGTTTCTTAAAGGTTTCTCATAGTTTCTTCATTTGTTTAATTTCATAAATATTTTTATATATCCATAAATATTATTATTATTAGTATTATTATTATATTCATAAATATTATTAGCAAATAGCTTTCGAGAAATATGAAAAATCTTCCATTATAATGATCATTGTACTTGTACTATAATTTTTACTCATTACCTAGATATTTCAACAAAAGAGATCGAAGTCATAACACTTATATAGTAACCAGTGTACATTTTTTAATGAACATACACTATATTATATATTGAATATATACTATACACTTATATATGTACGTCAATTTGGTATCATGCATTAATATTTCACTATTGACTTCAAGAAATTCCTTATATTTTCTTGTTGAAGTACTTTACAAGTATTTTAATAGTAGAATATAACGTTTTTCTAGGTAGAATATCAACATAAAGCCTTGATACGTCAAATTTGTTATTATAAGGCCATATTTAATTTTTTTCTAATTTTTTTAAGTTTCTCTAGTGTAGTCAGAGAGAATGAAGCGCTAAACGATTCCTGTTCCTTTTTTATTACGTCCAGTGTTATCAACGTCTTGCTGATACCTGGCCTCCAAGAGGTGCTCAAAATTTTTACATGACCTTTTAATATTATTAACACTGCTTGTAAGGTCAACCAAGGCTTTTCTTACCACTCATACACCTTTTTATCACTCTCTCATCCACATAATGTGTCCAAAATATAAAAAAAATACATTCACATATTTAGTTTATATTATGCTTTATTATAATTATCTGGACGCAACGGTTTGAGGATTCGATTCCCACTCGGAGACGATGGATTTTTCTATTTCCGTTTTCTTCGCTCTGGAAACTAGGCAAAGATCGGCGTTGAGTTCCGCCACTCAACATGCAATGCCTCGAATAAGCCGGAAAGCGGGGACGAAGAAAGCAGGGACCAAGCAACGGAGTGTCTTAACACTAGGTTCATATGGTTCCTGCAGTTACCTCTGCCCTGCAATATGCGGGATAAAAGCGTGAAGCTATAAAAAACAAAATTATCTGATTTAGTATAGAATTTGGATATTTGATTCTCGTTTCGCAGTAGCATGGAAACCGCGTCACAGGCATCGTTATAGCAATTTAACGTTCGACCTACATACATATATGTACCGCATTAGTCATCGGCCACTGTACTTACACGTATAATGAAAAAAAAAACCTATGACAAATACTTTGGTAATTATATAGAAATTTGACACATGATTTGCCTCTCTAAAATGACAGCAGCAGAAAAAATGGCAGCTCTATTAAATTTTTTGCAACAAAATTAACCTAATAAGGCGTATAATATATTCCCTTGCAACATGGTATATATTTATAAATTACCTGTAAAATAATAAACAAAAAGTAAGCAAACTAAATACTACGTAATTATATGTCCCCTATAGAAGTAATTTATGTTTTTACTATAAACAAATACAATATATACAATTAGAATTCTGATTTAATCCTTACAGATTACTTAAAATAACAATTTATCGTATTTTAAACCATAATATCTAAATCTCTTCAAAATACTTCAATAAACAAGTATCGTGTATTTATATATAGGCAAATAACACTAGGTTTTATCTACGAATTCGCCTCAGTCATCAAATTGAAACAAGTCGAGCTTTAACAAGAGCTTTTTATGACATATGACGCTTTTTAAGTACCCCAAGTAATGATCACAAATACAGTGGGATATTTCAAAATAATTATGAATTTTCTGTTCAAAACATTTGTTTTTCTTTTTAATTTATAATATTAATTCGAAATAAAATGACATATAACGATAAAAAAGTATAGCTAATTTTTAAATCTAATCTTATATTATTAGAAGCTATCATAAAATTATTAATATTTGTATTTACATAATACACTCTTTGTTAAGCTTCTCGTGACATATATGAGTAATAAATCGCGTTGACGAAACTTTTGAATGATGAAACGAACTATCAAAGACCTATTTATAAAATCGGTCGGTTTATTCGCGACGCGTTGCATAATGAAAGTCTCATACTAATTATATTATGAGAATTGCTCACCCGTGACTGCTCTAGCTTAGTTAGTATTGCAAATTAACACTATTAATGTATTTTCATAAAGTTATTAATGTTACAGTAAAAAATATATATTTTGCATTTTTCTATCACTACAATCGGGAAAAAAGCTTTATTTTTACCAAATGGGAATAGAACCAGCCGGGGTTTCTTTATAAGATAGGTATATAAACAGGTTATTATTTATTAAACACAGCACGAGAAAGTTAAGAAACTTCTTGGTCTAATCCAAATGCCTCCTCGTCATCAGCTCCAGTCATGCAAAACATTGTCAATAACGAAAATATATAAAATATATTCACTGGACTTAAAACATTCTTCGTATATTTTGCTTAAAATTTAAAGCTTAACTCGACTGTTGTAAATAAAGATAATAAAATTGAATTGTCACAGAAATGGTTTCAAAATAAATGAAAATACTATACAGATAAACTTCAGGTCGTAATTTCCTAAAATCTCTCTGTTTTTTGGAACACAGTATTTATTGTTTCTCCAGCTGTTGCGAGATGTGAGAAACGCCAAACGACAAGGAGGTAATTTGTATTTATTTATATATTAGTTACAGCGTTGAGTTACGTATCTTGCACGTCTAAGTATAGGGAAAAAAACACTGCTTTCTACATCTATAAGTATTTTTTCTTTCCTTAGTGTGGATTACAACACTTTAAAAATCTTTAAAAATCACTTACATGGTTTGCATAAGACGCAGATTCAAATCCCGCTGCATTCAAATTTCTATATTTTTTTTTTAAGTATCTTTTTATCCATAGTGTGGATAAACACTTTGAAAATCAAAAAAATATATAAAAAGAAATATCTTAACTTTGGCCACTGATAACAATTTACTTAAGTTGTATGCTATGATTGACAAATCATACAAAACTATATATACTATCTATACTGACACAACAATAAATTCAAATAAACGACAAATATAGAAATTTTTTTAGTACCCCTTGAAACCAATAACAAGTATACGAGCGATCTCTTGCAAGTAACAATATATATATATATATATATATATATATATATATATATATATATATATATATATATATATATATATATATATATATATATATATATATATATATATATATATATATATATATATATATATATATATATATATATATATATATATATATATATATATATATATATATATATATATATATATATATATATATATATATATATATATATATTAATTTTTCGAGAAGATACACCACTTTAATATTCCAAATATATCCTACGTAACTTCTCGTTATTTTTTTTAGGCGTAAACTTAGAATTCGGGAATCCGAAGAATATGTTATTTAAACAATTTAAGTCCACGGCTATGTTTTTAACTTACTTTCATCTAATCCTAACAGACTTATCCTAAAAAAAGTGTCAGCTGCGTCAGATAATCAGTTATAATTTCTAATTTTAAGCTTCTCTCTCATGATCTGTGTTTTGGCAAACAATAGTATTGTTTAAGTGAGTAATATGTGACGTAGCGTGTACAGAGATGACGTGATGTCTTTGTCAAAAATATGTACTGGACGCTAGTATTTAAATGTGAAGGTCATATCTTGTCTTTGGTTCAATATATATATGTAAAATATAGAAATATTAGTAATCATTGTAATTTTACAAGGTTAATATTATGTTATATGTACTTTTTTCAATTAACATATACATATACTGTAGTTTTCTTTAATTATTCTTATTTTTTCGTTACGTCTTACGCCTCATAAACAAAGGAAATCTAACGTCTAAGCTCTCTGTTCTCTCCTTTCCGCCTGCAACCTCCAGAGATTTTGTGTTATCTTACCAAAGAAGAGAAATAGAAAAAATCAAATAGTTCTATGATTTTCTTTTAATAAAATGTGTCGCTTACCCAAAAAATATGATGTACATTTATTTAAGACATAGTGTAAGCTGTAGGGTTTGTTTGGTTGATCACGTTGGTTAATTTCAAGAACTACTGGTTTAATTTAAAATGTTGCTTACACTTTTAGTTTATTGTTACACTCCAAATAAAGACACAAACAGAATGACAACAAATAAAAACAGACGAATATAAACGCAGTAAAAATAATAATTTTAGGCGGTGTAAATGTACTTTCTATACATATATACATACATACATTTTATATAACATTATAATACATAGTATAGCATAAATTCATGATTTTCATTAGATTATGGCACATGACGCAGACGAAAGTTAGTTTTTTAGGATTATGTGATTAACACTCGTGACAAGGAAATAGTCTCTTTAAAAGATAGTGCTACCAAAGTGCCACACAAGAAAAAACAAATAAAGATCCGCTCATTGACGTTTGAAATAAGCTTAAAGACTATAAACTCCTTAAACGAGGATTTTCATAAGATAAACATGCATTTTTATTGGACATTCACCTCTTAATTCGCAAACGCATTTTTGGAGTAGACACAATAAAATTGAATAAAAAACACTTTTGAACACGTTCTGATTTTAATTCTTTAGGGACAGTTACTCGACATGACTTGCTTTCTCTTCACAAAACGTAAAGCCTATTTCGTTTTAAATAGAATTAATATCATTTTGCAATAAGTTAAATATAGCCAAGTTTTACTTGTGTTTAATAAACTTCTATAATTGACAATATTAATTTTGGTCTCCATACTAATTTTGTCTAAATTTGAACACACTTAAAAATCTTTTATAATCTATATTAATGTACTTCAATCAAATGAAATGTCTAATACTTCTGTCGTTAAACACGTACATATGTTTGTATTTAGGCGCCTTTGTTACGACATTACTACTAAATACGTTTTAGGGCGTGTCGATGCCCTGATTGATGAGACGTGAAAGGTTATTGGCACCTTCACTTGGCCACGTGCTTTAATTGTCATGAAATAACACTTTCCAATTTAAGGTTGACCGAAATACTTTTTAGTAATAAAACTCAATATTTGTTTCTTTCTTTAATTGTTTATTTAGAATTACTTCTTTATTAAAAACCTAGTATTTCACTATTATTTATCTTTAGTTTGAATCGTAGGATTGATTGTGGAAATGTAAATCTACACTTTTCTAAATTGACCAGTTACGTTTGATTCAAACATTAGTGGTATGAACAATTGACTGATTCTCTAGCGGAATTCAAACTCATAACAATTGCTTGCAGTTAAATACGTCTTAAATGCGTCACTACGATGTGAAACGTGATTACTTGAGTGCAGTAGAGAAAGAGTAAAATATATATTAAATGTGTTAGAGCCCAGAGGGTAAAAAGCGAAATGGCTAAGTTTGACTTAGCCATTTGCATGTTTTATTCCGCATGCTGGGAGAAACAAAGAAACTAATGTTAAGACACAAAATGTGTTGTATGACTGCACTCAAAGCAACATTCATTTTTTATTCGTAATAGAAATCTTAATATAAGGAAAACTTTTCATACTAATATTATAGTAAGTATTAGTTTAAAAAACTTGTGAAATTGGTGAAAGTGTTTTATAATTTAAAATATACTAGAGCTTTTCTCTTTCTAATGAATCTCTTAAAATATGAACTGAAGAATAAACGCGTCAAAGAATACAAAGTGTGTATTCTAGTGTCGTACTTTCACTAATTATTTTCAATATAGCTCACATCAGAACGTAAATCTAATTTTATTAGATCTAACATTAGGCTATAAAATTAACTTTTTTTAATGATTTATGCATTACACTTACCCACACTCTTAACCCAGTGGCATAGTGCCATGACAGCAATCGTAGGTTTTAAAAATATCCATTAATTTATGTCATTAGATGATAACTGAGGACCGTCGTGGCGCAGAGGCGCAACGTCTGCCTGTAACGCGGCTAACGCGACGGTTTCTGGGTTCGATCCCCAGTCGGAGAAGATGGATTTTTCTATTTCCATTTTCTTCGCTCTGGCAACTAAGGCAAAGCGCGGCGTTGAGTTCCGCCACTCAACACGCAATGCCTCGAAAACGGCGGAAAGTGGGGACGGAGTAAGCAGGGACTAAGTAACGGAGTGTCTTAACACTAGGTTCGTATGGTTCCTGCAGTTCCCTCTGCCTACCCTGCCATGTGCGGGATAAAGCGTGAAGCTAAAAAAAAAAATAAATAAAAAAAAAAAAAAAAATAAATTAGATGATAACTAATATTTAGTAAGAAGTGTTCTACAAAAGCATACAACTTTACGATTTCAATAAATCATAGATATACGTATCACTCACGTAAAACTTCGACTCAAACCATTTTAACATTGTTTCGAAATCCATACGATAGATGGCGTTACGTTAATCTAAATGCAAAAGCTGCCAGCTTCATAGTTTATATTTAAACGAATATAAAGATATTGGATTTTATCAAGAAAATTTAAATATATTTGAATTAAATTATTTTTTAATATTTTATATTGATTTGTTTATGATCTACAAAATGTTTATACCTACTTATATTTTTAAAACTCATTTGCCTAAATAAATTTATTTTGTTGCACGACGTTTTATTGTTTATGACAATATATTACGCTGTTTAGTCGAATTTTTTCGAAAAAATCTTGTGGTAAGCCATTTTGCGATGCTTAGTGTTGCACTTAATAATTAGATAAAAATGAGATATATAAATTACTATCTCGAATATCTCATGGATTCTTTCTCAAACTTTTGCATCTAACAAAAAAATACAAAAATCATATTAAAGACTAAAATAAATCATAATTTAACACAATTGGTACTGAAATCAAATGGTAAAAAAACGGTTTCGTGTGAATTTCATAATTGTAGACTAACTTGTACTTGTAAAAGTTGACAAGCTTGAATTTACAATACAACTCCAAAATTTGATTTAGAAAAATTTTGGCGTGTAATTGTTGTATTTTGGTTTTTTCCAGAAATTTACAATTCGTTCTTCATTTGCATTGTACATTGTAATTCCTTGCTAAAACTCATAGTCGGCATAAACGCTCTTATTTTTTTAATTGCGCTGATTTGCCAAATTTCGTTACATCGTAATGCCGTTAATACTTTCGCGTTTTGACACTCAGCAACACAAGCGTAAAACTTATGCAGTTTTGCGGGGATATGGGACGGAATGAAACGGAAATATGGCTTGAATAAACAACCCACGAATCAGTAGTCCTTATCGCAACAATAAAATGCACAAAGTGTCGAACTGCCTCTGACTTAAACACCCCTATGTCAGTGCCATGACAGCCCAGGGCACCTTCAGGGGCTTGGACAACCCTACTTTGCGGAGTTATATACCGGGATATTTAATATTTGATTCTATCTTAAGGAAAAATATCTTTATAGACATACAGACAGAAAATAAACTACAAGATCCTTTAAGGGATTCGTTTATATTATAAATGACCCGAAACACAGATAACAATATGATGATAGCTTCAGTTTATTGCTCCTGCATAGCGATTAATTTAAACGCCCGTAAATCTGCCAGAGGATTAGCCAACTCATAACTAAAACTAATTTGTTATGCCAAGCTATAAATATACATAAAAAAATATATTGATATTAAAAAGACCGAAACATCGATACAAATTTAGTTCTCGATTATATAAAAGATAATTATAGTACGGAATTTGATATATAGACGATACCTAATAGATATAATTTGGAATTTTACTCCAAATTATTTATTTTTATAGCTTCACGTTTTATCCCGCTCATAGCAGGACAGGGAGATGAAACTGCAGGTACTGTGGGTAGTGGGAACATAATACATTTCGTCCGTACATTATAAACTCTGCTTGCTATCCGTCTTATTATTTAATTATGTTATAAAGCCAGATTTAGATATGATGAAAAATAACTGAAATTGAGTGAAAAGTGGGGAACGTAGTGACCTAAAACTGGGTCAATTATTTATTAAATATATGCAACTGATGCATATTAAACGTCAAAATTTCACGCAATTGGCGCTTTACTCTAAAACAACACGCGCAATAGTAAAATTCAAATAAATTTAAAAGAAAATACTTATATGTATAATAAACTGACAACACCGTGATACTACTGATTTATAACAGAGTCCATTATTCACGGTACTCGTAACTGCAAAACGAATTAGCCAACTCATTCTCTAAACTATGCCAAAGAAAAATCATGCGCAATTGCAAGATCACTTATTACGATGACAAGATAATGTTTGGATGATTGGTAAAATTCTACAAAAGTAGTACGTAATTGTATATTAAATTTATTATAACTGTATGTATCTTAAAAACTATTGATTTGAATTGAAAAATCCTTTTTATTTTGAATATATGTGTTAGCTTTTTTTTTACCACAGAAGCAAACCCGCAGGTAAAAATTAGTATTATATGCATAACCTGGTATATATATATATATATATATATGTATACATATACACTGTAGAATTATATATTATTCATAGACTACAAGACACTAAAATTTCAAAAAATTGGCGTACTGTCAAAAGCATCAGAGGAGTAATTGAAATAAATTAGAACATATTTTTGTTTTTGACCCTAAAATAAATAATTAAGATCGCATCTGTAAAAAATTCATATGAAACGACGAAAGCTGTTATTTTTACAAATTTATTTACTCAAAAGAAACTAATTGTAATCATGCCAGATATTATTCGGAATGTTGTAGGTATTTTGAGCTCCCAATGTCATTTCATATTTTACGACGCCCTATTTTGATCGTATTATTTCCTCAATTTAATTTGATTTTATTGTAATACACTTGTAAATGTTTTATTTGTATGAATGTAATAAATATCTATAAACTGTATAGCGAAGTATTTGATTTTAAAGTACAATAAAAAAATTGTTTCAATTTTTCCAAATATATCAACTTATAAATAAAAACATAATTGTATTTAAATATAAAATATTAATTAAACCCCGACCCCTTAGTACCCAGAAAGCAATGTAGGCCACGAGTACTTCGTTGGTTACTATTTTTTTTCCTAGCGGTAAGGACTAAGGACCCGAAAGTAGGAAGGTTAGGATAAAGGTGACAAAACTAAAAAAAATACAATAATTAATTAATTTGTTAAAAAAAATTACTTGAATCGTCCAATCTACAAAACAGTATAGTTGGTAGAAAACGTTCACAAGTCACACATACACTATGGTACTGATAGAAATCAGTACATTTTCTATTGAAGTGAAAAGCTGTGAATATTGATGTGACCCAATATAACGTGGTAATGCGTTACTTTTCTTTTCCACTAACTGCATAATGCAAGTATAATTATTACTTACTGACTTCATCATTCGCATTGTCGAACTAAAACAAATAAGAATTGTTTATGACACATGACCCATAGCATTTCGTTGCATGACAGTGGTTGCATCGAAACGATTCATGCTATGTAAAATAAACTATAGCCTTCGAAAAGTTAAACTTATCGTTGAAAAGAATTATTAAAGTGCAAGTAAGAGGTTTGGTTTTGAAGATTCCGTTTACTGCATATAAAAGTTGATCGGTATAAATGTACGGGCGGGTATATTTACATACATACATATACAACTTCACGCTTTTTCCATAGCGGGTTAGTCACAGAGAACGGAGTGCCAAACGATGCGACGAACCTCCAGTATTTTCGATACTGTGTTTTCGAAAATCAACTGAACTCTCCGCTTACATCTCTTGCTTTTGCTTACTTTCGCTTCATATATCATTTTTACCATATTTTCATCACATATTCTTATGAGTGTATTTATTAAATACAAATTTATATTTTTTTTTCAGTGATATATTTGTTATTTTAATTATGTTTTTCCTTAATACGTTTTGAATTTGTTCGCTCTATCTTTCCAAACTTTAACTTTTATTTTTAAAATAAAGTCTTCCTATAATACTTCATCTCTTGTATACATAATAATACATAATCCTAAAACGAACGAAATTGATAAGATAATTGATGAGATATTTCCCTTTAAATATTTGTTATGAAACAGATTCACTTTGAACCAAACACAACAAACGAGAACCCACTTTAAATTTGGTGTAGAATATGTTTATATTCATCAATTCACTTCAGGGCACGAACTATTTCTGCTTATAAAAAACTAATAGACTTTTTCAAGTTTTCCATGGGCCATAATCCTGTAGATCGTAAAGCTACTATAGCAATTTGACCTATAACGTAAGTATAGGGAATTTACTACCTACATTATAAAAAGTTTTGGTTCTCTTGGACTTTGCGATAATACGTAAACATAAATTTAAAATAATATTCTAATAAACAACTATATACAATATCGAAATATATCAAATCTTAAAATACTTAAAATATTTTCAGTTTCTGAAATATATGCACAAGATGTTCTTACTTGAAGTGAGACTAACATTGGTTAGGTCAATGTTAGTAACTATTTCTATTTTCCAACGATGCTTACATCCGCTAATCTTGATTTTGTTTGCAGGTAAGTCACCTTGAATGACGTCGCTTCGAGCGTCATATGCGATGTGAAAATGATTTCAACTAACTGTATCTCAGGTAATAAACATTAATGCTATATAGTATTGGATCTATCTAGATTCTAGACATATTTATAGCTATATATAAATATAATGAGGGAAGCCAAAATAATAATAAAGATTACCTTGGCACATAAACAACACAGCATTTTATAATATTACAAGTACCTAAAGGAATTAACGATTTAAAGAAAAAAAATAGCTAAATCCTTAAGACATAATTTCTTTTAACTTTCTATTCCTTTTAAAAATATTTTCATTTTTATGATTAGATATTATTTTTAATAAATTGGATTATAATGGTGGAGTACCACAATAGTAGGTGGGTAATCAAGTGTTTCAATTTTCCAATAGCTTCCAGCGATAAATATCTGGTTGCTTCGTACACATCCATTATATTATAGCTGCGCTTATTCTAAAAAAGGATATAAGTCTGTATCTGTTAATTAATAGAGAAATATATATATATATATATATATATATATATATATATATATATATATATATATATATATATATATATATATATATATATATATATATATATATATATATATATATATATATATATATATATATATATATATATATATATATATATATATATATATATATATATATATATATGTGTGTGTGTGTGTAAATATTTTATATAAATAAATATATCTTATAAAACAATTACTATGATTAGACTGATAAATCTCAACAACACATACCTGGTTTATTTTTGTTAAGAACTCCACCTGTCTATATATCCTTGTAACATTATCAATATCTTAATCTAAAATTCAAGAACCAAGACCAAATCATAATCATTATATTAGTTCCACAATTCCTTATATAAACAAAAAACATTTATGAAGTTAGTATACTCGTAAGATATGACTTACCAAAACTGAATAAATATGTTTTAGTATACATTTACTATCAAATTTGAAGACTTTATTATTTTTAAAGTGGCAGAAATAGAAAATAAAATGCGTATTTTAATTCGCCATTCTACTTTGGCCGCCTAACATCTGTTGATCGGTGCATATACACAAAATTTAAGAAGGATTTCTAAATCAATAACTGTTTAATCGTTTATAAAAATCGAAAATATGGTAGATATGACCCATATAAGTAAGCTCTTATAAATTTTCCACTCTAGCGGAAAGTTAACAAGATGCAATTTTCTGTTACACAAAATCGTTACTAGGAAATCTTGTAATTTAAATAGCTTATTGCACGCTATACACGACTTTATTATTAATGAGATAAAATAGAATATCGCACGAAAGCCCATGGTAAATGTGGTACAGATTTATCGCGGAGTATTAGGAGAGCCGCGTATTTATATTAAGTGGAGAAGCTGTCGGCTCCTACGCCGACGCTGCTTTTGGATGGCTGCATACAATAATGATGTGTTCAAATTTTTAATTAACAATTCATTATAATATATAATATTTTAAAACAGGATACATAAGATAAGTCTTTTTACATAAATCGTTTATTTTCGTTTTATATTAGTACAACTTATTTTACATTAGCGAAGGTTCGTTAACTAATAAGTATAGTAGCACAAAAAGAGATTTATATCTATTTGAAGTTTCTTAAATATCAAGATAACAGAATAAGATAAGAAAAAGATATGATTTTTGTTAACCGCGTTAACTGTAAAGTTCTTTGTTTATTAATAATCATATATAAAGATCTATCGTTAATTAAATCCACTGTTCTAAACTACACTCTTTAGGAGTTAGCTTAACCTTGTAAGGTACTGATGGCACTTTACATCATCACGCACAAGTACCAAATATCAAGATGTTATGAGAATCGTAGCGACACTTCACGCTTTCGGCTAGATCGTCCAACTAATAATAATCGCGCATGTGAAATGTTTTGGCTGGTGCTTTTTGTTCGCCGCGGTTATTTCAGTTTTCCAGTAGGTTTCTGAGCATAATCAACTGTGGCCGTCTCCGCAGTGCAGCTGTTACGGATACTAAGCCTGTATTTTTATCTTCACAAATTAAACAAGTTGTAGAATGTCAAGTTTAACGACCTAAAAGGATTAACGAGGGTGCGATTCAAAAAATTACGGACTAATGTGTCATTGGTGATCTTTTTGGTAGTGCTGTGAGTGAATATTTAAGTGGAAGCATAATTCAGTATGACGGAATTCTTTGGTTCTTGGAGCGGAAAGCACAATGACGATGAGGAGATTGAGTCAGTGGAAACTGTTGAAACAGTTACCACCACCAGAACTACGACTAGAAGAAAAACACACACACCTGAAGTAAGTTCATATGAAGCCGAAGCTTTGTGATTGCAAATTCAAAACTACACGCCCTTGATCGTGACTTACGCAGGTGTATTTTTGCCACAACCATTTATTTGCATTGCGTTCTCGATTCCGACGATAATTTTCAGTCTACCTGACTTTGATCTTTGAGAATCCTGCCCGCATCACGTTAGAGCGCTCGGCGTCAAACGTTCTAATTTAGGTATCGCAATGATTGTTAAGGTGTTTATTTTGGACAGATGTCACGGGCGATGTCAATCCAGCCTAGATACAAACCAGTCCCGTCAAGGTGAAGGAGATACGTGGATGTCAGCAACATCTACTTTATAAATCAACTGACGCACCGACTTTAAACTCTAAAAATACATACATATCTCATTTAAAATCCTCTATCTGCTCGTATACAATATTTTTATTTTATTAGAAAACTCCAACAGTTGTCTCATATTATGTTTCAGAGTTCTTATAATTTAGGAGTGCTGGCAATTAATTGTTTTCACAGATAATGTAACGCATAACACTATTGCTGTACATTTTGACAGTGACAGATGATCGTTTTGTTTTGCCAGAAATCATGTTTCTTTTTCTCTTTCTAACCAAGAACAAAGAATTAAATTGATAACGTTTATCAAGAAGAAATTTACAGTCGTATTGAGATTATGATTCATACTTCTTAAGAACTTATTATTTACCTTGAAGCATAAAAAAAATATATAAAACATCATATTTGTCTCCTGAAAAATAAAATAATATGGGAGATCTATTTATTATATGTAAGTGATAAAAAATAACCTTTTATTACTTGCCGGCTCATGAAATTCTAAATGTTCCATGAGAAGATCAAAGTAGTTCGTTTTACGCAAAACAAGACAAACTTAATGTTCCTTAATTTTTTTTCTGTTCCAAACTTCAAGAAAAATATAGAAAATACAAAACACAAAACATGCCAATTAGTCACTTACTTGACTTTAAATGAAGCGGTAATTCTAGATTTTAATTATTCTAAGAACACAATACTGATTATGCTAAAGAAATTTACATTTAAATATGTAATTTAATATATATTCATTAAATATATATTCATTAAATTATGTTTTAACAGTCAAACAAAAAGCCAAATCAAAAGTGATTACTGTAGATAATCAGAAATGAGTAGACGACGTATAAATATTGAGATTGGAAAAATATTAAAGCTTGCTTTGAGAATTAATATCATAATAAAGAATATTTAACAGTATCTCATTTACTTGGTTTTTTTTTTGTTGATTTCTATAAATTAAACCATATAATTTAAATTTTTAATTACAATTTTATAAGTGTCTAGAAATATATGCTTAAAACTCTCCTAGTTTTACGCATATTCTTCTAGATATAGAAATGGAGGAGCTGAGAGGATCTTCTTCTCTCCAAAATAGTCTGATACCCTATGCCAAGATTTAAAAAAGAATTAAATTACAACTGTATACAAAAGATACTTAAATTTTACGCTACAATGTCATGAAAACATGCAAACTAGAGATTAGATCTTCCTGAAACATATCTATATCTAGGTGTATACTCCTTTATAGGCAGAAAGGTATTGGGTAGAAATTTAAACATATAGGTAGCTTTTTGGGTAGGAACATAAATAGTATAGCTATTTTTGATGATTATATGATTATATTATATGAACTGCATAGTTAGTCAATCATTGCCTCGTCTACCTACATAGACGTGATATGGAAGTCGTGCGTTCGTTCGCTCGTGACTTTAGTTTAAATACTAACTACATTGTATCGCTTCCTTGACATGACTATCATTTATAAATAATATTTCATATTATGCTATATATATTTTTTTATATTTTAACAATTACTTAAATAAAGATATGTTCTAAAATAAGTAGTATATACATAAAGTATCATGACATTTAAAAACAAGTAACAGATAACGCCTCCATAAATATAGTTCAATTGTAGAATTTTAATAAACGGAATATATATATATCAATAATATATATGCAAGAAAATTTTCTTTTCGGCGGCTAAAATCTTTTACCAGATATTTTCTTTTGTCTCAATGGATTTCGCCACTAAATATGCAATGTCCCAAATTTGGGCATATAGCGGCGAACAGAGTGTCTTGTCACTATCCTGCCATATTCAGAACAAAGTATTGTAAAATGTCATTTTCTGGTCTGCTTCAGCTATTCTAATACGTCATGTAAAAACAGAAAAATTGAAGATATTTTCATTATTCCTAACAATTCTTATGCAGTTATAGTAATATATGGTTAGATATTACACCCATTGTTACGATGCACAATGGACTTTTGAATTTAAGTTGTTGTACATAATAAAATATTGCTTTGTTCTGAATGATGGGAAAAGCTCCCACTTGTCAGTTTTACGATCCATTCAACGGTTGCTTGTATCTACTTCTTAGAACTACATGCATATGTCAGGTAAAGTATTGCAAAGACTTTTTGTGAAAAATACATATCGGTCTCTGCTTATCTCTATAGTCAAGTGTTGAGACAATTAAGCATTAACTAACAAAGGTAAAGCGCGGCATTGATTTCGGCCACTAAACACGCTATCAAAAACGAAAAAGAAGAAAAACATTTTGTCTTAACACTAGGTTTCTATGGTTCCAGCAGTTCCCTCTGCCTACCCTGCCATATGCAGGATAAAGCGTGAAGCACAAATCATTCAACCAATTCTCCGTCAGAATTCGGCACGTTGGAATATAACGCGGCCCTTAGTTTGCCTAATGCCATATAAGTTGTCAATACCAATCATGATATTTATATTTTGAAACGTGAAAACCCCAGCGCCTGCCTGTACACGCGACGGCTCGTGGATTCGATTCCCACTCGGGGAGGATGGATTATTTAATTTCCATTTTCTTCGCTCTGGCAATAAGGCAAGGGGCGGCGTTGAGTTCCGCTACTCAACACGTAATGTCTCGAAAGACGTAAAACGGAGCCGGAGTGTCTTAACCATTCCCATTGATCCTCCGTATCCCTCTACCTACCTTATTAGTCAATTATTATTATTTATTAATTCAAGAAATTGTTAACATATTATACAAGAATAAAAAATACGTATACTTTCTAACTTAATAACATCATATGAATCGTCATATGATGTTTATTAAGTAATTTTCCACTTTAATTTTCCATAACATTATAAATCACATACATAAAATATAAATTAAGAAGGGCTTTTGCTTTTACGTGGCCGTGACTCAGTATATTTCAGAACTATTCGTGTACCTGCTGACGGTATTACGGCTGCTATAGGTACTCTTACGCTATATCCTTTGTTACGTTTAGACACGTTATATACGTTTAGGTATACGTCGTACGTTTTTTTCTTATCTTTTGCTATTATATGACTTAAATACATATACACACACATATACTTAGCAGAGTTTGAAACCGCATTTGTCTGACAAAAACGAAAAAATATATATATTTAAAATATAATATATAATTTTTATTCTTAACTTCACTTTATAATTGCTTATAAACTTACAATATATAAGTGTAAGAGCTATTCTTGAAGCAGATTTGATGTATAAAATCGCATAAACACAATATTTTGATTTATTGCACAAGCCGCCCCACTTTCTGAAACAGTGTTTCGTTTCCTTGACATGGTGTGCATAAAATTATTATAATTTATGTTTAACATGTATAAAATTTAAGATTAATTTCATATCAAAGAAAAAACATATAAAATTATGTGACGCCATTATAACTTGATGGGACCGCGTGTGCTTAAAGCGAATAGTCTTTGTTCAGTAGGTACTTGGGGCAATAAAGTTTCATTCTTTACTCTATTAATACAATGTTGAGAAAATCCCTTTGCCTTTGCAGAAATTTTAAATATATAATACTAAATACTAAATGAACTAAATTATGAAGTAATTACAATACTTCGTACAAACATGTCACATATGCGCTTTAATAGAAAATTTTAGTCTGTAGACTGGTATTATGTACATTGGTACATCGTCATTATGCAGTTTTTACTATTTTGATCGACGTTTACTAACAATTTTGTTGTAGATGCTTTTTGGCTAGCTCAGAAATAAGAAGTACAATATATGTTTTAGTTTCACAAACAAAATGCATGTTTTAAACTTACGGCCTTATTCATAAAAAGTTATAGCACGCTTAAAGACTCGATATAGTACAGTTGTCAAAAAACGTTATTCATAACAGCATTTTAGTGCCAATCAGTTCTATAAATTTATACTAAAGTTGTAGAACCGAGAACCCTACTATAAGAGTGTTTTAACGTCCAAAGATGGCCGATTCATATAACAGCTGATTATAGCTCATACTAATATGAGCATTGATATGACGTCGTCGAGTCGCTTGTCATCAAGAGTGTCAATTTCAGTTTCGTAAACAAAACAATATAATAATTGACATTTTGTTCGATATAACTATATTTAGTTATTAACAAGTTTATTAATAATAAATTCTACATAAGAAAGGTGCACAGAACATAGGTAATACTTGTCCACGTCTAAACAATTTTCAATTCTTTGTCGTTTTACTTCTTTTGACTTTATTTTTTAAAAATTAAGTAAGTTCATAAACTAAAATAAAATAAACATTCGTGTTTTTGTGATAACAACGACAAAAGTGAAGCCGGTAAATATCAAGTCAGATCCAACAATATATTTTTGTACGTAATATTATCTGTGGTCATACTATGTCAATGTGTTTGTCACTTATCATCTGTGGATTTACTGGTATTTTCGGCAACAAGTCGACCGACTTCAGTATAGTGGCAACATTGTGAACGTATAAATCAAATTAGTGACACTTTAGTTATAGAAGGCTTATAGAGCGTTTATGAATACAAACATTTATCGAACGTTCTATAAGCCTAAAGAGCGTGTTAACTAAAGTATACTTAAAATTTTCTATAAGACTTTTTTATGAATAAGGCCGTTAATATTTACATCATAATTGTATACAATTTTAATATTCAACTTGTGTGAGAAATATGCATCTTACATTAAGTACTACACAGTTCTTTTTTCTTCACTGTTTCTTTTACCCATATTAAAACATAATGCCGCCAATATCCATTATTATAAGTAAGTAGCTCTAAAATAAATAATTGCATAAACTTTTAATGATGTTGATGCTTTTTAACCAACCGTTTAACCGGTCACGTGGTTAAATAGATAAATCACTCTGGTAGCACATACATACCTTTCCTAAATAAATAGACTTTAAAATACAAAATACTCTAATTGAAGCATCAAAAAATGGATCAAATTATTTAACTTCTGCAGCCACTAAGTATTAATCTTGAAATTTAGATGATTATTTTCTTACAAGGATTCCATATATACATTCATCTTGAAACGAAATGATAAAAGTAATTATTTAGACCAGGCTAGGTATAGCAGCCGGGGTCAATGCGCCGACGCCCTCAAACCAATGTTTATATTAGTTGGGATAGCTAGAAATATAACGTCCCACCACTCCAGTACGCTAACCTACTTCGTTTCTCGTCTGACACTCGTCAGTACAAGTTCAAAGGTATTTCTCACCTAAGTGTCACATTTTTGTGTAATTTCTATTTCTAAATATATGAACTCAAGGTGTTTTTTGCTGTTTCATATATTTATTTAAGATAAGAGATTAAAAAATCTGTATATTCAGAATCACTCATAAAGCGTAGGCGTTCCAATAAATAGATAATTTATATAAAGCTTTTATGTATCTATAGATGCATATATGAAAAGTGCAATTGAATTTAAAAGTAGTATCAAAATCACTTCAACTCATAATAATGTATCTGCTGAACTTTCAGAACTTAGATCATCCAGACGATATTAAGCCACCATAAATATGAACAAAAAACAGCTTACTTACGCTTATACATGATATTTTTATATATTTATTATTAATAAAAATATTGTTTTCCACAAGATATTGTCGGAAGTACGACGAAAAAATTCACATAAATCTCTACAAAAATAAGCTTATCACACGGAAAATGTATCAAATAACCTAACCATATTACTTTACAATTAAATGCACTCGCATAAAATAAATAGTATCAATAATGTTTCAAGACATTAGATAAAGCTCACTCAAAGAGCTTTTACAAATGGCAGAACAAATATTGCTAGGATTCACACCTGAAGTGACAAACGGTTAACATTTTAGTCTTCACGTCGAAATATCTTTGGCTAACTACCACTTAGAACTATAATTGTCAACAAGACTTAGTGCAAGACAGTAACTCGCACGCACAGTTGCCTAAGCGAGAGTTGCATACGCAATATTGACGTCTTTCCTCCACGTAATACGGTTTATTTTTGTATGAATGGATTAGTATTTTTGGTTATACATCAAACAGTTCCGACAGAGAGCGCAACTTGATGACAGCCGACAAAAGTGCTAATTATCTACTACGAGAAAACTAAATACAATATGTCTGGGCCAAAATACTGTATTTAAGATATATCTGTTCCAATGGAGTCTGACAATTTACTTAAATAGCAATTTTAATATTTCGTTTCGCTTTCTTTAATAAGACAAAGCGAAGCGAAGCGTTTTCTTCGGAAGGGCGAAAAGTTGGGACCGAAAACGGTAACGGTACCTAGTATCTCGCATACCCTACTATATGTGGAACACAAAACGAAGGTACAAAAAAATTATTACGCTATTTTCGCATCTCATGGAACTAAAAAACTTATACTATAAATATTGGCAATATAAAACCATAGCTACTGTGTTTTGTGCGTTTTTGTACTGAATCTCGTCAACGTTAATGAATACCATTTTGGTGCATTAGAATAGCATCTAACTGCTACCACAAAAGTTTTGGGTTCGATTTCTACTAATTAAAATTAATTGATGTCCCCTCAGAAGCTGTAAAAAATTAAATAATAAATTTATAATTATAAAAGAATTTACATGTCAGCCGTCAATCAATTTAGCTTAAGCTTAAAACTATAAATTATGAAATTGATAACAATTCATATTTAAAAATTCACTTGACTCGCGCTCTAATAAGAAAAATTGAAAATAATACATGAAGGAATGTGAGGTTTGGCTAAAAATATAGCTAGCGTATAGGATGCGTTATACTGAAAAATAAATTTTCTAAGACAATTCCCCATCAACAAACAGTTCAATAGCATCATACAACAGACTGTAACAAAACAATGGGCGTGTAAATTTTGTTAATCTTATAGAAGCGTAAAATCTTTATACACATGAGTATAGAGTTGAAAATTGTGTAGCAAGCCATCATATACTTACGTCTTATTGGAATTTAGTATTATTAGCATCTAAAATAGATCGTCCCGCTCTTACCCGCGGGATAGGTACATTTTTGGAAATCAAATAAAAGCAAGCTATAAATATTTAATACAAGGTTGCTTAGAAATAGTCGCGATTAAGAATTTGTTACGAAAAGGTCACTTATATATACATATTACATACTTATATGAGAGTTTCTTGTATAGGGAATACAACGTCGACGTATTGTACGTTGTTATTTTATTTATTTTTTCGTGAAATATTTTTGCTGAGCGAATATCTATTTTTACTTTGCCATTTGATGTGTGAAGCAAAAATTTGGGTTCCTTCAGTTCGTAATATGCAGAAGCTAAGACAGAATTTTCGGAAATTCCATCGAGAAAAGACTATAAAATTGAAGATGACATTTAAAACAATGGAGCAGTTTCAAAATGTCCTTACCCAAATAAATTAATAGCATTTATGGATAAATTTGATATAAAGTTTTTAATAATGTGAAAAATGATTACAAAGATTGCTAATTAACTGTTAAATTCATATTATAATGTGACGTCATTATTGGTACCAAAACCTAAGACCAAGTTAGGTCTTGCTTAAAGACTTACAATTAGGTGCAAAGTCACTCAGGCAGCTTATAGTCTGATGTACCTAAGAGAAAATATTGTAATGTAAAAAATGTATGTGATCTATATATAAGAAATTTACGATTATAGTGACTCAAAGTGTGAGTCAGTCGATCCATGGCCGCTAATGCATCCCAAAGTCAACAACACTGTATTTAATTATAACGAGTTTAATGTTATGTTGATGTTTATATAATGGCTGGTCAAAATAATTTTATGCCTGTCATTTCATAAAGCATAAAGAATAAAATATTTCTATTACATTATATAAATATATAATGATATTATATTTAATACTTTTTAATTATTTTAATTATTCTAGTTATTTTGGCATTTCATAATGAACCTATTTAGGTTCATTATGAAATGCCAAAATAACTAGAATAATTAAAATAATTAAAAAGTATTAAATATAATATCTAAAAATAATTAAAATTATTGATTACTATTTATTCAACCGATCAGATTTTAATATAAGTATTTATTGCATATAAAAAATAAATGACCGTCGTGGCGCAGAAGCGTAAGCGTCTGCCTGTAAACGCGACGGTTTGAGGGTTCGATTCCCACTCGGGAAAGATGGATTTTTCTATTTCCATTTCCTTCGCTCTGGAAACTAGGCAAAGCGCGGCGTTTAGTTCCACCTCTCAATACGCAATGCCTCGAAAAAAGGCGGAAAGCGGGGACGGAGAAAGCAGGGACTAAGCAACGGAGCGTCTTAACACTAGGTTCTTGTGGTACCTGCAGTTCCCTCTGCCTACCATGCAATATGCGGGATAAAGCGTGAAGCTAAAAAAAGATAAAAGCGAAGCGAATTCTTTTAAGCAAACTTAAGCTTGGAAATTAGAAAATTGCTAAAAAGTGGATAAAGTAAAATATAAATACAAAAATAGCATAAGAAGATACTTTTAGTAATCATTGGATTCGATTCATATTTTTAAAATATATGAAAACACTTTAACTAGGTATATTCTTTGTTCACAATAATAATGTTATAATTTTATTCGCTCTATTTCTAGACCGGAAGATTTAAAGCACACATAAAATTATGAAGTACGTCGGATGTTGACAGCGACGCGACGCCGCGGTGTTACAACACTCAAAATAATTGCACGATTTGCAGATAATAAATTTTACAATCGAATTATTCATCTAAATTTTTATTTTATTTATTTACTGTTATATAATATAAGTGTTAATGTGATTTTACATAAAAACCTTTATATACAAAGTGCAAACTATTCTATGGAATATTTGTTTTGTAATGATGCAATAACTAATAAATATTTATTTATATGTATGTATATAAAATTATATCATAAAGTTTTGTATAAAGTGAAAGTCAACCTTGTAACCTTTTTAATGGCCAATAACTAGATATTATATCACCACATAGGTGAAGGGTCAAAATAATTTAGTATTTAGGGTTCGGTAACCAAAAATAAAACAAAACCCTCACAGCATATATCCTTAAAATCTCGTGATTAAAGTTCGATATATCAACTCGATATATAAGTTCTCTATGACATGAATTATTTTTTTATATATTTCCTATATGACCTTCAGAATTGAGTTAACCTTCAGTTTACACGTTAATTGGACCAATAAAACTGCTAAATTCCATTCAAATTTGTTCAGCCGTTTTTGACTCATATACGTTTATATTATTTACATATTACAAATATAAATTTCGTATATTTTTATTTTCATTGTATAAAATAAAACAAAATAAAATAGTCCAAAGTTTGAATCAGCCAGCAATTGTTTATTGTTTTACTGAAAAGCTAAAGTGGCTTTTGCTCGTGTAAAAAATAAATAAAATTCAAATAAATTCCATCAGAGATGTGAAAAACAGAATTGTTATTGAGAAATTTTACTACCGGCAATCAAACGAACTGTATTTGACGATCGTTCTGCCAGAGACATAACACATTGATGTCACATTTTTGATATGAATTATCTTCTATATCTACCTAGACCTACATTTAGTAGGAAATGAGTCAAAATATTTATTATTTTGCTGTGGGCGTCGCAACCTTGCTCTGTTCGTACCAATGTCCACTGAATTCATTGTATTAGCTTTATTTTGTATTGCCCAAAATAGTATTTTTGTATACATATATAAAGATATATAAATAAATAAATTGAGGACCGTCGTGGCGTAGAGGCGTAAGCGTCTGCCTGTAAACGCGACGGTTGCTGGGTTCGATTCCCACTCGAGGAAGATGGATTTTTCTATTTTCCATTTTCTTCGCTCTGGCAACAAGGCAAAGCGCGGCGTTGAGTTCCGCCACTCAACACGCAATGCCTCGAAAAAGGTAGAAAGCGGGGACAGAAAAAAAACAGGGAAGAAAAAAAACAGGGGAAAAACAACTAAGCAACGGAATGTCTTAACACTAGGTTCGTATAGTTCCTGCAGTTCCCTCTGCCTACTCTGCCATGTGCGGGATAAAGCATGAAGCTATAAAAAATAATAATAATTTGATCAAGTAAAAATAAAATAAATTTGTATTATATACAGGTTAAAAGTATTTTATCCGCGGTTCTACCGAATATCTGAGCCAATTTATCTGCCCTCTTTTCCTAACGTTTCTCCGCATAATTGACTAGGGCTTGATAACCACAAAATGAGTGATGGAGATGAAATGTTCCATCGTTCTATTAAAAAGATGACATCTGTCACTTAGATGGACATAGAAAAATATAAAAGACCATGTAAAAGTATTGTTCTGTGGTCAAATCCTCATTTTTACTATTCATTTCCCACTTTCCGTCCTAATTTTAAACATTTTAATGTAAGTGGCGGAACTCAGTCACACGTTATCATAGTGTCTAAAGTCAAGATTGCAATTAACATGCAAGCTTTTAGCAATTTACTCATATGGACAAAAAGTTTTATAAAATCTATATATTTCTTTATGACTCTATTAATATTATTATCTTAAATACATAGAAAAAGAATTTCTCAATATATTTATTTATTCATATCAGAATAAAGATGGATACGATCCATCTTATAGATGCGTAAAACATGTAAAACATGCATTTCCTCTAATGAAACATAAGGAGAATTCTCCACATTTTAATTTTGTAATTCCTCAAAATCGATAAAGCTTCACGTTGAGTCCAACATATTATACGTGTCTCTCAGCTGAGTTAGGACAAAAACGGAAGACGAGTGGTCTACTGTAAAGTACATAGTTGTTAGTCAAGTTTCTAAAAATAACGACAAATTCAATGTACGCAATTGACCTTTAAACATAATTTCACATAAAAAAATCTTTAACAATTAGATGCAGTTTAATAATATTGAAATGCTGAATAGAAAAAAATGTTTTAGCAAATCAAGCTGAGTTAAAGTTATCTTGGAGATATACACATATATTAGAGTAGACGAAAGGAACCTAGTGTCAAGACACATCGTTCTCTTGACTTTACTAACTAAAAAAGCGACTTTATCTATGACTATATATATCCTGGGTTGTAAATTTGCACACGAGTGCAGTGTCGTGACGTTTCATGGGCTAGAGACGCTTCTTACCAACTTACTCACTAAATCCATTTTACGTATCATTTAAAAAGGTTGAGAATGAAATATTCTTCTTCATCTTATCTTTATTGGAACAAGTGAACGAAGTAGTATACTTGGGAAGTATGTTAAGTAGAGATGGTAGATACGAAATGGATGTGGAAAGACGTGTTGCTGCCGGTAACAGAACGAACGGTGCCTTAGCTGCGTTGTTGAGACGGCAAAACGTCAGCGTCGCTGCACGTTTGGCCGTACACAATGCAGTTTTGGTTCCGACGCTGTTATATGGCAGTGAAACGTGGGTATTACAGAAGAAGAATGAAAGAAAGATGAATGCTGTGGAGATGCGATCTCTTCGAAGGATATGCGGAGTCAGCTTAGCTGACCGAATCCGCAACGAAGAGGTACACAGGATGGTAGGTACCAGCGAGGATGTCACAGTAAGAATGAAGAAGAACGTGCTCAGGTGGTTTGGGCACGTCGAAAGAATGAGTGACGAAAGAATGGTAAAAAAGATATACGATGGAAAAGTGTGGGGTAAGAGAGGTAAGGGGAGACCTCGGTTGACTTTCGAAAACACAGTATCGAAGATACTGGAGGAAGGTCACGTAAAAAGCATGAGGACTCCCCGGAGAGCATGCATGAAGAGGTTAATGACAGTGGACGAGGCGAAAGAGGTATGCAGGGACCGCAGCGTTTGGCGCTCCGTTCTCTCTGACTACCCCGCTAGGGATAGAGCGTGAAGCTATGTATGTATGTATGTATGTATCTTATCTTTATTTATGGCGTTTCGAGCGTGCCAGTTGAGCACAATTCACTTCGCCAATGTCACGTTGAATGGAGAACACACAAAGGAGAATGTACGGTAAAAAAGAGATATCATGACACAGTTGGAGAATGCATGTTTAAAAGAGATCCAGTTTAAATCCTTCACCTATAACAAAATCACAGATATCGAGAATGAAATATTAACATAGCTTCTCTCTCTCATCTTTACAACAAACAACTTCAAAAGTATACAAATAAAAAGATATCATTCACTTCCGTTTCCTGTCTCTTCGACATTTAACAAAGACAATAATGAGCAAATCGCTTAAAACAAAGCATTTAACAATCATCGTAAGTGGGCGGGGGAAACCGTTCTAAGAATATCACACGGTAGTATTTCCAACACAGCTTTGTTACAATGTGTACTAAATTATACAAATATATATAAAAATAAATTTAGAACCAATGTTTGATATTTTAGCCTTATTTTTAAATACTACCTCGTTGGTAGAGAAGAAGAAGAAAAATTAAAATTTTTGTTATGAAACAAAGATTGGATCTTATGATAGTTTCGTCAAATGAACGTATTGCTACATTTGGACAAATGTCAGCAGAAGCGTTTTCGTATCACGACCTCGTCTACCTCTCATATAAAATACGTCCACCAAAAATAAAACCTACAGTAGTGATGCGAAGATGCTTTACTAATATAGATAACGTTAAATTTATGCACGACCTTAACAGTATTGACTGGGATTGCATATTTAGTACTGAAACAGCCAATGATAAAATAAATATCTTTAATTCTCTTTTGATTGAACTTTTTGATAAACATGCCCCTCTTCGACCAGTGAAAATAAAACATCTCCCTGCTCCGTGGTTAACTCATGAAATTAAGACACTCATGGCAAAACGCAACGCTGCAAAGTCTAATTACAAAAAACATCCTACCGAGGAAAACTTGACGAGGTACAAAAAACTACGGAATAGATGTAATAAGACTTGCAGAGATGCTCGACGCAGTTACATACATTCCTCAATCAATAACAGTGACCCAGCAAAAACTTGGAAATTTCTGAACGCGATGGGAATAGGAGGCAAGCGCATGCGTGATACTACCTTAAACAGCTGTACGGATTTGGACATGCTGAACAAACATTTTACGACTATCGATCTGATGGATAATAGCACAAAAATGAAAACCCTCCAAATGTTATCCTCACTTCCTGTTCCTGCAACGGTCCCCTTCCTGTTTACATCTATCACAACAGCAGAAATACGAAAACACGTGCTAGCCATCAAATCTGATGCTATTGGCTGCGATGACATAAGTCGACGTATGATTCTGCTTACTCTTAATCCTATTCTTCCTATTTTGTGTCACATCTTTAATTGTTCCCTTTCCTCTAGTGATTTCCCTGATGCTTGGTGTCATGCATTAGTAATCCCCTTACCAAAGGTATCTAATCCCACATCCTTTTCAAATTATCGTCCAATATCCATACTCCCTTTCCTTTCTAAAGTCTTAGAGCGCATAGTACATGAACAATTATATCAGTTCCTACATAATAACAATATCCTGTCCTCGTTCCAATCCGGATTCCGTCCGGGGCACAGCACAGTAACTGCACTAAATAAGGTATGCGATGATATAAGATATGGGATTGACAACCAGCAAGTTACTATTCTTGTGCTGTTGGATTTTTCGAATGCTTTCAACACAGTTGACTTTGATATTCTTTTGGCCATCCTAAGCTCTATAAATTTTTCCCCAAAAGCTACTGAATGGTTTTCTTCTTATCTCCGTGGGCGTACTCAGTGTATTAAGTTTGATGGGAAGCAAACTTCTCAATGTCACATCTCAGCAGGTGTTCCACAAGGTGGTGTACTGTCTCCATTACTGTTTTCCATTTTTATTAACACTCTTACTCAACACATAACATCTTCATACCATCTTTATGCTGATGATTTACAGATTTATAAGACTGCTTCTATAAGTGACTTACCCAGAGCAATTGAAAGTATCAATTCTAATTTACAAATTATTAATACCTGGAGTAAGTCGTTTGGACTGTCTGTAAATCCTACTAAGTCTAAAGTATGTATGTTCGGAACCTCTAAGCAGTTATTTAAAATTCCTTCACCTCCTCCTTCAATTCTGTATGATAATATTTGTTTAGAGCATAGTGCTAGTGTTGTGAATTTGGGAATCAGATTGGACAGTACATTCTCCTGGTCACCTCAAATTACTGAACTGAGCCGTAAGATCTTTTGTGTTATAGGAAGTCTAAGAAGATGGCAAAATTTTTTGCCGTTAAAAACTAAAATATCTCTTGCTCAAACTCTTCTTCTTCCTATACTAGATTATGCTGATTCGTGCTACTTAGACTTACCTCAAAAACTACTACATAAGCTTGAACGGATGCAAAATCTCATAATTCGGTTCATCTTTGGTCTAAGGAAGTACGATCACGTAACACAATACCGTACCCAGCTAAATTGGTTAACCGTAAAAGACCGGCGGAATCTACATTCACTTACTCTCCTTTACAGTATCCTATACCATCCTGTCACTCCGTTGTACCTCAAAGAACGATTTAAGTTCTTGGGGTCGAGCACCCTTCATTCCCAGCATCTCCGTTCCCGCAACAACAATTTCCTAGAAATTCCTCTTACCCACACTAAATGCTATGGAGACTCTTTTACTATCAAAACTGTAAAACTCTGGAATGCGTTGCCGGAGGAAATTAGAAAATCTCAGACGATAGAAATATTCAAACGTCGGCTTAAAAAGTACTATCTTACACAGTAGTCTCCTGTGTGTATGAATTTCATTTACATGTATGTATGTATGTATGTATTTATGTATGTATGTATGTATGTATCTAAGTATGTATGTATATATGCATGTATGTATGTATGTATGTATGTATACATGTATTTATGTATTTATGTATGGTAGTACGTATGTATTGATATGTAAGTGTATGTATATTCAAACTATTTTAACGATTACTTTTTGCACTCTTCCGTGTCCTTTACTGTCTTACTGTCTCTAAATGGTTGCCTGTAAGAGATCACTTGCAGTGATAAGGCCGCCGTTGTACATATGATACATCTATACCTATTTACTTTTTCTCTTACATTCTATGTTGTGTGTGCAATAAAGAATTATTATTATTTTTTTTTTTTTTTTTCACCACTCAGATAAATAAATCTTATCAGATTACAATCAAAGTCCTGTACTTTTACTCCATTTACGCCTTATTAATTCGTTTTCCTTTCTATTGATATTTTTTTTTATTTTTTTTTTTTTTTTTTTTTTTTTTTTTTTTTTTTTTTTTTTTTTTTTTTTTTTTTAGCTTCACGCTTTATCCCGCACATGGCAGGGTAGGCAGAGGGAACTGCAGGAACCATAAGAACCTAGTGTTAAGACACTCCGTTACTTAGTCCCTGCTTACTCCGTCCCCACTTTCCACCGTTTTCGAGGCATTGCGTGTTGAGTGGCGGAACTCAACGCCGCGCTTTGCCTTAGATGCCAGAGCGAAGAAAATGGAAATAGAAAAATCCATCTTCCCCGACTGGGGATCGAACCCAGAAACCGTCGCGTTAGCCGCGTTACAGGCAGACGTTGCGCCTCTGCGCCACGACGGTTCTTTTATTTTAAAGTCACATTAATTTTTTTTAGCTTTACGCTTTATCCCGCACATGGCAGGGTAGGCAGAGGGAACTGCAAGAACCGTAGGAACCTAGTGTTAAGACACTCCGTTGCTTAGGCCCTGATTTCTCTATCCCCGCTTTCCGCCTTTTTCGAGGCATTGCGTGTTGAGTGGCGGAACTTAACGCCGCTCTTTGCCTAGTTTGCCAGAGCGAAGAAAATGGAAGTAGAAAAATCCATATTCTCCGACGAGGATCGAACACAGAAACTGTCGCGTTACGGGCAGACGTTGCGCCTCTGCGCCACGACGGTCCTCATGTCGTATTAGTTATTTATGTTTATAGTGTTTTGAATAGTTATTTATTATACTACCTTCCCTCTATTATCTTGTGGAGAAGAAAAAAATCTTCACCATTCTTAATCTAATTTATCTCACCATAACTAAGTCAACGTGGTCGTGTACGGCTAAGAATATGTCTTTTTAATATTAATAAATAAAATAGATATAAAATATTTAAAAAATCAGTACAATCAGTAGGCAGAGTGAACCGCAGGAACCGTGGGAACGTAGTGTTAAGACACTCCATTTTCTCTTTCACTCATTAAGAAATCACCCTGGACCGTTGTGGCGCAGAAGAGTAGCGTCTACTTGTTCTTCGCTCTGGCAAATAGGCAACTCGAAAAAGGTAGAAAGCAGAAAATGGAGTGTCTTAACACTACGTTCCCACGGTTGCTTACATGTTACCTTAAATTAGAACATACAAAAACAAACGATATTAATAGTTCATAAAAATATTCTTACAATACATTATTGTTATTTTAAAACATAACATTTGAATTAAACATAAAGATAAAGATTGTGCGTAACATATTTTAAAATCAGATGTGAAAATGTAAACTAGGTTTGTAAAGCATTCCACGGCGAGACGAATCAATCCGACTGCGATATTTAAATTAACTGCAGGTATTGTTGTCCAATCGACTGCGAAATGCTATTAAACTATACGCTTATCAAATTAAAATATCTTATGTTGGTAGTTATCATGAAAATAGTGCAGTTGTGTGGACTTGGTAATTTTAAAGTATGGAAAAATGTAATTAAAAGAATAATATGTTAAGAATATGACATTACCTAAATTAAATTAATTAATTAAGTACAATTTAATTTTTATTTTTTTTATATACTTGACAGAAAATGATACAAAGTCATTACAAGCTAAATAAAAAAATTAAAATTATAAGTTTGCCTCTACAGAATATCAACCAAACAGCTCAAGATATATTTTTTTAACGTAAAAATATTATCTTACTAAAACAAGTGGGGACGGAGGTAGCAGGGACTAAGCAACGGAGTGTCTTAACACTAGGTTCCCACGGTCCCTGCAGTTCCCTCTGCCTACCCTGCCTGCATGTGCGGGATAAAGCGTGAAATTAAAAAAAAAACAAGTATTACATAGATATTTTTTGCATAAATTTCTTTATAAATAAATGTCTTTACATAATACCTTGTCAGGTGCCGATGCACATTAACTATAAGAAATTTACCTGTTTTTATAGACCACTTTCCACAACAACCGGAAATTCTAGAACAGCTATTATGTAGCAAGTGTTACTTTTTATTAAACATTTCTGTTAATATTAAATCGCTTGCAATTCAAAATCAATCAATGTGACAAAATATTCAATTACACGTAAAAAGCTGTGTAACATATAAAAAATGTGTTCTTTTTCATTTATAAGGAAATAAGAAATCGGCTTGTTAAATTTTTGTCACAACGATGGCTTTCCAAGATCGCACTGCTCGATAACGTTGAACCGGTTCTTCGAAGCGGGACACTGGAATTATGAGACTGGAAATTTGTAAATCTAGAGAGCACTTAGTAACAGTTTGTAATAAATACAATACAAACAACTAAATAAAAAAATTATGGTAAAACAACTAAAGGTTTCTTATAAAGAAATTTTAAAATGTCCAAGCTGTCACATAGTATTTTTAGATAATAATTTATTACAATATGGTGTCTGTAACATATATAGTATTCTATATATAATTTTTTTAGCTTCACGCTTTATCCCGCATATTATAGGGTAGTCAGCGGGAACTTCAGGAACTATATGAAGCTCCTAGTGTTAAGACACTCCGTTGCTTAGTCCCTGCTTTCTCTGTCCCCGCTATATAATATATAATATTCTATATATTTAACGAATTTAATTTGTTCTGTAACAAAAAATTGCAAAAATTTTATATAAACATAATTAATGCAATGTATGATGTATCATACTATAAAAACATTTGGGTTAGTTTCTTCATGTCTACAATTGCAATTTAAGTGATGTGACGCAATCGCCGCACATTGTAGATTCCAATTATTACAGACAATATTTATATATTTTTTTAAATATTTATAGGTATTTGTAAATGACATAAATTGTTGTAGGTATAAGAATATCGGGCCTCGATGAAAACATATCACATCAGATCTCATGTTCTATACTTTTTTCATATTGCGTTTATGTAAAAGATAGTAAAATACGAATTTATTAATGTAGGCTTATTAATGTATGCTAAATTGATTCTAGTTGAGGACCGACGTGGCGCAGAGGCGTAACGTCTATCTGTAAACGCGACGGTTTGTGGGTTTGATTCCTACTCGGGGAAGATGGATTTTTCTATTTCCATTTTCTTCGCTCTGGAAACTAGGCAACGCGCGGCGTTGAGTTCCGCCACTCAACATGCAATGCCTCGAAAATGGCGGAAAGCGGGGACAGAGAAAGCAGGGCCTAAGCAACGGAGTGTCTGAACACTAGGTTCGTACGGTTCCTGCAGTTCCCTCTGCCTACCCTGCCATGTGCGGGATCAAGCGTGAAGCTAAAAAAAAGTTGGTTCTCCTTACCTGTCCGAAAATTAACGATGATTGATGTTAAAAAATAACAAAAAAGGCATGTATGCGTATACCTACTTTGTACATTAAAATAATTCTCCGAAACCATAAAACTTTCTTGTAAAAGCCTGGCATTTCTCACGATAAATCGCCAAACCGGTATTTCTTGAAAATTATAAAAGAAATTATAGAGGAAGTAAATCATTAAATCACTAAACGATAATATCTAGTATATACATAATATGTTTTTAATGATAATATAAATATATAATGAATATTTAATATATAAGTATATAAACTTTCACTATATGAATATAACATATAAGTAATAACAATGTTTAGATATTGCTTTTTCTTTTTATGTTAGCTGCAGCTGTATAGTTTTATTGTTTATTTATTTAGGCTTATCTTATCACTACGTTTTATTTTGCTATATTATTAGCTAACATAATATTTATAATATTAGAAGAATAAGATGGAGGTATTAGGAAGGAAACATAACATATCGGCTCTGTTAGGACGAATTTTCTAAAATTTACGATATTAATTGCCAAGCCGTATAGATGTTTTTAACAATAGATTAACAAACCAAACACTGAGCGGAGCCATTGTACTCTGTTACTCTCTAATTGGTGAGAGAGACAATGTCAATATGTACATACGTAACAAAAACACATAAGACAACACTGCGCCTTGTTGCCAAAGCGAAGAAATTGAAAATATTTCTTTCTCCACAATTTACAGGTAGAAACCACGACATGGTGGTATTATAATATTTGATATCGATTTCAAAAATATTATTACTCTAAATGCAACACAATAATCGATTCAAATATCACCTAACTAATAGAGAAATCACGACGATAAACGATTACGTTCAACACTTCGTAATATGTAGCAAAGCATGACGGGGTCAGACATTTATTTCTCAAGTCATGACTTTTTTACATATTATATTTTGAAATTTTGTATTTATATTAAATTGAAGTTTAATATTATAAGATAAAAGGTTCTAGAAAAAACATTTGTAGAAGACAATCCAAATTGTAATCGTTTGTAGTTATGAGTAACCAAAATCCAAATATACCTTTTTATTTGTATTTACGATTTAATAAGATGACGGATTTTGGTGATTTTGGTGAAGCGCAGCTTTCAAATCTGCAGCAGAAAGAATGATAATATTTTAATAATTAATAACGTTTACTTAAATTGATAATATTTTCTTAAAGTATTTTGCTACAATAATGTTATATGATGACTGTTTTGCGGCTTGTCTAGTCACAGTAGGAATATACACATTACACATTATGTGTTCACTCGTAACGATTAGAATACTAATACGTCTTTAAGACTTTAACATTTAATATTTACTATAGTTGTATAAAATGAAATAAAACAAGAATAGTTAAATAAAATCCCACTGAGGAACGCTTGAATTTATCATTTATTAAATATAAAGATACTTATTTTATACTATTATGCTTGATGTTATTGTATCCTTTATTCCTATAAAGGATAATATAGAACAATATATGGCATACTTAATAGAGCCAATAAGTTAATTTCTTTCATCGTCCTTCCATATAACTGAAGCAATTTTAGAGCAATTAGAGTAATTTTAGAGTGTACTTAATTTTTAAAGTGTGGATAGAAAAAACACTTAAAGAAAAGAAAACATAAAACATTGAACTCAGTGGGATTTTTCCAAGAGGCGCAGCTTCAAATCCTGCTGTATTAATTTTTTTAATATTTTAAGTAATATTAGAATTTTTAAAATATTCCTAAAGCGTAAACCAATTTCTGTTAAATAGCTGAATGTGACCGACTAATAAAATAATGTTATATAAAAAAATACTTCACGATAAGTTACAGCGTAATGCTCATATGGGCCGTAACAGGTGATATCTAATAAAATATTATGGAACCCTTATGTTGTAAGTAATAAGAACTATACATTATAAAATATGGTTCCAGTCACTAACGAGCTCTTTTCCTGTGATTAATTATGCGTAAGTGAATCGCGATTATACTGTTAAGTTTCTTGACGTTACCCTTTCATGAATAAATCATGTGTGGGATGGCTTGTCCTAATTACAATAATTATGACGTTATGTTAGATATAAGAGATCAGTCTGCAAACGGGACAGTTTGTGGGTTCGATTCCCATTCGTGGTGGATAGTATTTCATTTCTATTTTCTTCGCACTGGCAACTATGCAACCACTAAATCCGCCACTAAACACGCAATGCTTCGAAAGACAGGGAACGGAGTGTCTTAAGATGACAAGAGAAAGAGTGTCCGAGGCTCGTATATGATGGCTGCGATAAATATGATGCTTAAAAAATTTCGATTTATCTCTTCTTTCCATATGACAAACGGATTATAATTCTGTTTTTACTTATAAACACCGTAATTTCAAAGGAAGTTTCATGTATATGAAATGTTTATTGTGTTATTGTAAATAAAAGGGGCCAAAGCCATGAACAATACTAGAGACTACTAAACAAACTCAATAAAAAAGACTGATTTCAGTCAATACAACTATAAAGGGGTGGGTCACTAGTATTCAGGTACTAGAAGATTTTTTCACTTTTATAAATAATTTGTTATATTATAAATATGCAAATTTCTACATATTTGGAAATCGTTAGCAGTTTCCTTACATCTGCAATTTTATGGGCAGGCCTGGTAATTTAATGAATTAGAATTGACAGTATGTAGGTGAACAACTTTTTAAGATATCAGCTATAATTGGTTGTTACCTAGATAGCTACAAATGTGATTCTCATTAAACGTCGTGCCGAAATCGATTTGAAATATTCAATTTGGTTTGATCATAGTATCATGGTATTGTGAAGGCTTTTGTAAAACTATACGTTCCACTACTAAAATTCAATGGCGGCTACCATCGACTTATAGATAGGACTTTCTGACACGAGTCTCCTTACGTAGGCTAGAACTAAACTAGGACCTTCTTACAAAATATAGTATACTAAGCAGTAATTCATAAGAAGCCACCTCTTTGGACTGTGACAATTCGATACACTATTTATTATAGGAATATGCAAACATATGTAATTCTTTATTTTATAAAAATCAACAAATTATAGAAGAAAATATTCGTAAGAAAAATATAAACGAAACATCTCAAAACCAGGCCAAGAACATAACATTTAATTAAATAGCAAAACAATGTTGCCTACCATTGTTTTCATACAACTCTATCTCGATTCCCTTCAAGGCTATTCCTATTGTTATACCTACACAAATTAATCGAAAGTATCATGTTAACGTTTTAAAATATTGAAGTGTAATTTGTTTCGTTGCACTTTTAAATTATTTATTATTACAATTATATTGTAACGTAATACTCAAGACTAAACGAATTCAACACGCAATATCTTGAAAGCCGGGTTAACTGTACCCTTCCGCATCAGTCACATCGGACTACCAATTGCTAGTACTTGCGCACCAAGATTTGACGAACGAAGAATACATCTTAACAAAGTTGACAAACTAAAAATTTCGCTTGTATTCATGTACAAAGTGAACAGTACAAATAAGTTTTAACACTAATTGTTCTAATTAAATTTTAATGAAGAGGAAGAAGGATGCGAGAAAAAATCTTCTAGTATGTATATTATGTACAAAATTACTCCTCAAATAATTAATAATTTTAAATTATTTTGACATTGATTAATGTTAAATTGAGTTTAAGTTATTTTTCAATTTTTTTTAAATTAATCTGCTAATCTCCAGACTTAAACTTAGATTTCAAGTAACCGAGTGACCCTCGTGTTATGTAGATAAGCTCAATAGTTCTGCCCCCCAAAATGAATTAAATTGGAAGTTTCCAGAGCCTACTCAACAATCTTAAATGAAGATAAAAACAAATAATAATCAACACTCGTCCATCCCATAAATCATAATTTTAGCATTTAACATTTTTATTACGTCTTTAGGTACGTCCACAATAGAAAGCTAAAGTAACGTATGTGACGTAGCATATCTATGTTTCTAACGTGTAAAACAGCAAAGAATAGTCAATAGCCATATTGCGATATAACACTATGGTGTGGTGAAAACCTTTTGGTAACTTTCGAGTTTCGCTTCGAAAGTGAACATGCATCTAAAGTCTAAACATGAAAATAAACGATTACGTGATCTGAATGCTCATATAACTTTATCGAGAGTATAATAAAATCCCAAAAAGACAAAAATAATAAAGTCCCAGTGAATAATTTTACAAAGGTACTCTTCAATTTTAGCAGCCCAATCTTCAGCGCCAAGCCGAGATTAAAATAACATAGAGGATGTCTTAGCTGCCTTCTCTCATGCAGACATAGTGCTTGCTACTTTCTACGGACAGAGTAACCTCTTCCTTTTTCAACTAGTGTTGTTGTTAAGACCAACACGGCTAACAGCATTAACTTCACGACCGAAAAATGATATAAGTTTGAATAAACATTAAACAATATGCATATAATAATTTGATTAAGTAATATGGCCTACGACTTGGTAAGGCTTCGAAGTTTAACTAAAATCTCACCACGGAGAATAGATGATATTAAAGATGTTAACTAAGTTAAGTAAAATCTTTTATAGTGTGATATTATTTTATTTTATTAAAATGTAAGACCAATGGCTAAAATTTTCTAACATGAATTATTAATTTATTTAAATAATTCGCCTGTTTCCAGAAGGCGAACGCTTTCTTTCTCTTCTGCAGCGATCTTAGCTTTTATTTTTGCCATTTCTCGATCTCTTAATATCTTTCTCTCGGCTTCCTCTTCCCGCCACGATTCTTCCATTGATTCATATAATTTTTGTTTTATACGACCGTAAATGATTCCTGCAAAAAGCATGGCATATCTCATTCCCCTTATTAGTGGTGATACAGGTACAGGTGGTCCATATGGTAGTGACATTATTAAAGAATAACGATTAAAACTTTTGTTTTATTGAAAGATAATACAAACATTTACTAGAGCTCTAAAACTATTCTTTTAAATATTTTTGCGTTTAAACGTCATTGATTGACATTATTATTTTTTTTTTTGGATTATTGCAATATATCACAGATAAGAAATAATCATACTTCATTTTGTCGATTAAAATTTGTTGTAATCTGAATCGAATAGATTGCATTTTTCCCTACTTAATAGGTCAAGTGCGAATTTCAACAATAAAAATATTTTTTGTTCCGGAATTACATTTATATCGTTCGGAAGGCCAGTGGCCGAGAGTGCAGCTAATAATACCGTTTGTCTCTGATGTGGCGACCACCAATTATAGCAGACTGGCGGTCCGCCAGCGATGTAGCTGGCGTTGCGTGGTCAACAGGAACAATCGTTTATCGAATCAATCATTATGCAGCAAAACTATTTTAAAGCTATAAAGCACTCGACACCGATTTCTTCATACCTTGCATTATTTTAAACAATTACATTTTAATTTCTGGGTTCCTTGGGGGTTCTACTACAGTTGAATGTTTGAATATGAGTATATAACTTAAGAAATATAAGACAATTTCTTCCATACTTAGCTGCTATTATAACTATTAAGAACTGTTACTTATTACTTCTTTCATAGGATAACGTCATAATAAATACCTTAACAATCTATTTCAATAAAAATAAAAATAATTTTGATAGAAAATCATTTAAATATGAACATTAAGCTTAATAAATAGGTAATAGGCACGGTAGTAGGTAGCGATGGTATCATAATCGCAACTTTCACTTTCAACAATCTCGCTAAATAGTGTTAAATACACTGGTATCTTTTATATCAAGTTATGCTAATGTGAGAAAATTACAATCGCTAACAATGATGCTTTGTTTTGAATTTCTTTTGAATGGCAATTACCTTGCTATTCAAAATGTTATACACATTCTCATTAGGCTTTCAAAGCATTTGAATAGTATATTGATTACTTTAAGTATTCTTAATTTAAAATTTTTCTGAACTTCAATAATTGAAACAACATTTTTATTATTTTAATATAAGCACTTAGTTCAAATGCAATATTCATTTAGCACAGGGGTGAGATTTTTATGTCACCACATTGCTTATATATCAGACAAGTTTTAATTAGTATTATGGTATATATATTATTTATATTTCATATATATACTGAACTTCTCAATAATAGTTAAATGTCAATATAAATCTCTGTCTTCAAAGTAATAATAAAATTGCAAATATTAAAAAAATACAAAGACAAAGAGTGATGTCAGTGTTATGTTTTCATTCATACAAACGAGTAGCAACTAGTAAAGAATTAGAATTAGAATAGATGACTACACGCAGAATGCACACTGTAGTCTCCAGTATCCGCTTTGTGGTTTATATAGTAGAGCGCTTGACGTCATATTTACTCTAGTGAACGTCAAGCAAAATGCTTAACAAAAGTCATCTTGTTAAGTTCAATAACGGCAATTCATTACGAAGGCGAGGCATGGAATAGACTATTGCGCAATCCTCTTATTGTAAAGAACATTATGACACATAAAATGTCACGACCTCCTGCAATAATAACGATTAGCTGAATGAGGCCTTCCGTCTATCAATGATAAAAATAAAGTTGTTTAGATATGAAGTTATGGTTGAATTAACTATTTTTTTTAACTTTACGCTTTATCCCGCATATTGCAGGGTAGGCAGAGGGAACTGCAGGAACTATATGAACCTAGTGTTAAGACACTCCGTTGCTTAGTTCCTGCTTTCTCCGTCCCCACTCCGCCTCCAAAGCCGTAGCTTCGCCTAGTTTCCAAAGCGAAGAAAATGGAAATAGAAAAATCCATCTTCCCCGAGCGGGAATCGAACCCACAAACTGTCGCGTTTACAGGTATACGCTTACACCTCCTCTGCGCCACGATGGCCCTCATATCTATTTTATAAGTTTTATTATACTACAATCTTAACTTACAGGAACCCATAACCATAAAAAGTTTTTAAAAACAATATAAGAATATGTATTTAATAATTAAGAACCGCTGTGGCGCCGAGTCACGGTGGCTGCTTATAAGTGTGACGGTTTGTGGATTCGATTAAATTATAGCATGTTGTATTATATTTAAAAAAATTTTGTCATAAAGTAATGACAAAAATTTTCTTTATAAATCTTTGTAACTTATTTATAGATAAAATGGTAAGTAAATTAAACTGTGTATCAATACAATTAAATTGGACAAAAATATATAAATCAATATATTTACTTTTTTTAATTTTAACAACAAAACAAAACAATATTACAGTGATTTCATTTATGTTTTTTGTTAGGAAACTTGATAAGATACCGGTATCGATTCGATGTTTCTTCTTTCCAATGCATATATACAATGTGTACCCTTCCCTAGCTATTTTCTATCTCTGTCGCACACGTCAATAATTTATGCTGTTCTCTTTCCTTTATTCGACTTTATTTTCCACTTCCAGTTCCAGTCCGTATTTGTCGTTTGCTGTGGATACTTGACATAAAGTTTATTCGTTCTCGTTCTATTATTATTGTTAAAATGTAAGATATTATTAATTTTGCTTATAAATAAAAAAAAAATATTACACACTAACTGTAAACGTGTACATAACTGTAATTTAGTCATTAAGTTTATTGATCAATTTACTCCAGTGGGTGTGGTATACAGAAACCTGTCAAATGTTTTATCTAAACGCCCTTTTCTGTACTTGAAAATACTTACGTAAAGGAATCTAGTGCTAAGTGAAGTGTATTATTTGCAGAAGTCGTCCTCGACGAAGACGACAACTATGACGACGCCGGCCAAGCTGTACGGACGCGAGCTGTCCGCTTACGATGAAGTCGACGTTGACGAACTACTAGCCAAGTTGTCACAGGAAGAGCTAACCATGCTTGCCAAGGAGGTGGATCCAGATGTAAGTAGTCTAACATTATTACTACAATATGTTTATTCTTTTATAAATAAATGTTGTTGGTAATATAAATTACATGAAAAATGACTAATGCATATATTGACAACTTTAAAAATTTCATAAAAAACTATAAAGATATTTTTCAAAAGTTATGCCTAACCTTAAATAAGAATATTGTATAAAACATTTATCTGACTCATATTAGTTTTATCTACAGTGTATGTATGAAGGCCAAACATGATTATACTGAGTATACTAATTGTACTGGTAAAGAAATAACCAAAACCATGAATAGGTAAAAGTAATCAGTTAACCTTGAAATTTATTTACTTATATTTTCAATACTTATTGTATCAATAATATATCAATGTAGGTTTTAGTTTAATTTTTCATACAAATTCAATAGTCTAAATAAATTTCCCATTTGAGAGATTTTAATTATTTGGTGCTAAATAATTTTACTAATGTAAAAGAAACACTTTATATAGACATAAATTTAAAATGTAAAAAATTATTGTTATGAAATTTCCCAAACACATCTTACATAAAGTTGAAATGTAACATCATGATGTAAAAATTAAATGTAATCCATTGTCATTATTTTACTTTATATGTTGTATATTCTAATTATTTTGTTTCTATTAAATAATATAAAGGACCACTACTAATCCTTAACCCCTTTAAATTTTATCATAAAACTTAATACTTATCAATGATAATTGTTGTAGCAAGCCAACTGTACTCATTTCGAATTAAATATCTAACAGATAAGATTACTTAGTGTGTAGCTGCTACTTTAACTTGTAATATATATATTTCTAATTTGAATAGCATCATATGCCTTTTAAAATATTACTGGCCATATAGTATAGTAATGGCACACATATATAGCATATAATACACAAATTTTCTTTTCATTTTTAATTTTTTAAAAACACAATTTATACTTTACTAGTACTTTTTTAGATATAATTATTAATATTACAGTTATGTTATCATGCATATAATAGTTCCTGGATACACATCCTACACCATTTATAACAACAGCTATTTATTGCCTTTATAAACATTATTTAATATGCTTCATCCTTGTTCACAATGTTATAATAATTACTTAGAACAAGAGGAAATAATAATGCTACAAGGTTGGCTATTTTAAATATAGTAAAAACTTTTTACAAAATTAAAGTTCTCATATTAAAGCACCTTTTGTAGGATATATGAATTACCTATAGATTTCAATATATTTTTTGATGTGTTCCATACAGTTTTAATGTTTATAATAAAATGTACCACTAATATCATTGCCATATGGCATATATAATATCCAACTCGTAATATAATTATTTCCAATTTCTTGATCATAAAGTGTGTCTTTGGTTACTGAATAAGTCAAGATTATAGTTTCTTGCTCCAGTTTTTTTTTGTCATTTACATTATGTATGATTGCCAATACTTTTCTTCATGCTATAAAGGTACTTATATATTATTTCTTTTTTTATAATAAAAATGATGTTAATGTAAGGTAGGTGATAACAATGGTTGTCAGATAATGTTTTGTCATTGTCATGTCGATTCAAATAAAAGTAATGTGATTAAATATAATAATTTCTAAAACACTCTTGTAACACTAAATATTTACCTTTTCAGGACAATTTCCTTCCACCATCTCAGCGTAATAACTATGCTTGCGAGAAGGATCCCACAGGTCCACTCAATCGCAAGAAGTTAATAGAGCACATTAACAAACAGGCCTTGGAGACCCCAGATAGGCCAGAGGTCAAGCCTTATGTGGCTGGTGTTATTCGTGGTAAAAAGGTATGTATTTAGATCAACATATTTTTAGTTAAGTCAAAGGATTATTTATTTACATTAAAATTTGATATTATTTTTACATTATATGTTTATATAACAAGATATAATAAACAAATATACATGTCAAGGTTCCGACATAATAGGGTGAAATATTTTAACTATTATTACTTATAATAATTGACTCAATGATACTAACACTCTTGAAATTTTCTTATTTTAAAAAGTAAATTATAATTTTATTAATATTTACAAAAATGTATAAAAAATATTTTTTTCTTACTAATAGTTATAATTTTAACAATAAAATATAACAAATTGTTATTTTACTTTGGTTAATTACTTTTTGAGTGTTTAAACTTTATATTTCGTTTAGTACCTACTGATACTTTACCTTACATTATTGAAATAATATAGACTTTCTTTTGCTTTATACTGTTATTGTTAGAGACACTATTATTGAAAAGCAATAAACATATTTATTTTGAGGATCGTCATGGCACACGTCGCGTAGCGTCTGCCTGTAAACGCGACGTTTTGTGGGTTCGATTCCCACTCGGGGAAGATGGATTTTTCTATTTCCATTTTCTTCGCTCTGGAAATTAGGTAAAAAGCGCGACGTTGAGTTCCGCCACTCAACACGCAATGCCTCTAAAACGGCGGATAGTGGGGACGGAGAAAGCAGGGACTATGCAATGGATTGTCTTAAACACTAGGTTCGTATGGCTCCTGCAGTTCCCTCTGCCTACTCTGCCATGTGCGGGATAAAGCGTGAAGCTATAAAAAAACATTTATGCATTATAAAATTGAATTAGATGTATCAAACTTCAAATTCATTGAGCATTACACAGTCCAGCCTCACGTTACATATGAGTCTACGAAACATGTTTAATTACCAGTAAAACATGATATATAATTAATATCTTAATCATGTGTGACATATTGGTAATATGTTATTGATTGATTTCTTATTATTTTGTAAAAAAAAAAATAGCTTTTTTATTTTTATCATGTGATTAATTACTCATTTTGTTTTAAAATCCCTTACAAAATCTTTTTTGTTCCTATATTTTTTAATTTTCTGACAATTATTATATATGTATTTATAAAATTTAACTGTTTAGTATTTACTAAACAGTTAAATTTTATTATTATACACCCTTATATATATGTAAACCAAAAATATTTTTAATAATTATACCTTTATTTTAAATTAAATCCATAATATTTTATATTATAATTGTTTTTTTTGTTTTCATTATTATAGTGGATCCCACCACCGCCACCAGAGAAGGTGCGTGACGCTGAGGAACAAATAACTATTGACTTAGGCGATGAATACGAACAGGCACTAACCAGTGCCAGCCAGGAGGAAATTATAGATCTCGCTGGTAAGATATCATTTAATATATATCTATGTATATATTATTTACAGTTTTACATTATAGGTTTATATTTTTTTTTGTATTTAAATTTACAGCACTCGTACTCTTACATATATATTTTTTATGTCACACAACAATACAAACTATTAAAACACAAACAGGCACATAAGTTTTTGGTGTATTAGTAAGGTCGTGACGCAGAGGCGCAACGTCTGCTTGTAACGCGACGGTTATTGGGTTCGATTCCCAATCGGGGAAGATGGATTTTTCTATTTCCATTTTCTTCGCTCTGGCATCTAAGGCAAAGCGCGGCGTTGAGTTCCGCCACTCAACACGCAATGCCTCAAAAACGGCGGAAAGTGGGGACGGAGTAAGCAGGGACTAAGTAAAAAAAAAAATAATAATAATAAAATAATTAGTAAGGTATATTTAATTAAAATATATTTTATTTTTTAAAAAAAATTAAAAAGCTAATATATTTTTTATTTGTTATTAAGTTAAAAGCACTGTAAATGTAAGTGTGACTAATCTGTGAGTTCGATTTCCATTCGGGGAAAACGAATTATTTTCATTTTCTTCAGTTTGGAAGTAAAGCGAAGGAAGTTGCGTTTAACCACTCAACAAGCAATGCCTCGAAAGGCAGAAGGTGGAAATTGGAATGTCTTAACACTTAGTTCCTACGGTTTCCTCTGCCTATCTTTGCTAAACGAGGAATAAAGCGTCAAAAAATTAAATAAAAAAGACTATTAAAAATGGCGAAAAAAGTAAGGCAGCAAATAGTATTAAGTTTGATATTATACTCATATTTATCAGTTATGTAGTAAAAACTCTTTGTAATTTGTACATTCTGTGGGAATTCGCGACTATTTGGCCAGCATCCAGTTTTGTCTAATTAATGATTTTTGTCTCGACATCAAAACAATCTTTTTCGATGTTAATACAAGTTTTCATGTTACAATGATATACTGTTTTCTAGAAACTGGGTTATTTAAATGTACATGTTTGTTATTTATTATTTGTGAGAACGTTTTTTTATTATTGACATAAATGTGGTAAATCAGACCATTGTTTATTATTATTATTGGCTTATTGAGAGACATATGGGTTTGATCAACAGTTGGAACTGTTAAGTTCACCAGTAAAAAGGTAACTTTGGAAATGAGAAAACTAAAGCTTTAACAATTTTCTTAATAAGAATAAATAAAGTTTGTAAAAACAAGTCAAACATGTTAGGGTAAATTCAATAACTGTGTCTCTTTAATTTATTTCATTCACATCTAAAACTATTCATTTCCTTTTAATTTGTGACAGATTAAAAAGAAATAATTACTTTGAATTATTATATTACCTATACTATGAATATAACCAAGTTATATAAAATTAGTCGCATACTACACATGCGTAAAACAGAACAAAAACTTATCTAGATTCCATAAAATCCCACAATAATTCTATTATATAAATAAAAAGCCTTGAGAATTGTCAAAAAACTATATTGTACCCAATTTTTTATAGTTTAAGCTAAAGTAAATATGTAACTTTGTAATTTCCGTTAAATTCCAGCTATCCTTGGCTTCCACTCAATGATGAACCAGGACCAGTACCACGCGTCGCTCTTGAACAAAGGCCAGCCTGTTGGACTCGGTTGGGATGGAATCACTAAAGCTACTAAACCTAAGGTAACTTGTTAGTCTTATATATTATCACATAATATAATGAGGCCATAGATTATAACATAATATATTAAGGCTGTGGTTGCAGGTTTAATTTCTAAATACTGCTCAATGAATTTAATAATGGTTTTGTCCGGGTACCTATTCCTCTATATCTCTCTCTGCTTATCCTGATGTAAGCCGGAAGTAGTGAAGCTGAAAAAAGAATATATAATCAAAATTTAAATAAAAATATTGTTGTGTTAATTTAAATTCATAATTTAAAATATTTAAATAAGATTAACTCTTAATGATATTTTACGTATTTACAATATAATTTATTCAATTAAAATTAAATTTTATTTATAAATGCGACTCCTTTGTATATAAAAGAAAAGTTAATTAGTTATCATTATCATTTCGATTTTATCAAAATAAGTTAGCAACAGTCTGTAGGGAAGTGTAAAAGAATGGTGGTATGGTATTACCTGTAGACTAAGGGAAAGTTTAAAATTCATTATATTATTTTGTTGCAATTAATTTCGTAAATATGTAAGTTTTTATTACTGAAGCATTTATAAATAATTTAAGAATATTTGAAAAGTTAAAGATATATGGCTATTATTATTTTATACAGAATATATTTTCTTAATAATGTATTATACTTCTAGATATTCCCCATGGATCCCCCTAACGACGCAGACCCCGACAAGGCCATCGACAGGGTTAAAGAGAACGACCAGTCGTTCATTGATCTCAATTGGAATAATATTAAGGTAAGCTCTTTAAAATCATTATTAACTATATTTTACTAGATATAACAGTGTTGTGGATTGTCAAAAAATAAAATTTAAATAAAAATATAAAAAAACCTAAAGTAAATAAAAAAAAACACCGTAAACAAAAATTTAATAAATAAATATCATTAAGTACTTTGGAATAAATGTTTCGTACATTACATGTAATAATAATAATAATAAACTTGCAAACTACAATCGCTGATAAATTAACCAAATACCAAGATTTAGCAATAGAATTAAAGCGTCAATGGCGAGCAGAAACCATCCATATAGTTCCAATAGTGATATCATCAACTGGAGTCATACCCAAAACCCTTAAAAACAGTTTAGATATACTGGAAATTCCACTTCATATCCGCTACGCCCTTCAAAAGGCCATTATATTAAATACATGCAGAATTACTCGTAAATTCCTCACCACTTCATCTATATCATCCGCTTCCACTTTATAACATAGGTCATTTGACTACTTACGCTTGGTTACGACCCGTGTGAGTAGTCTCTAAATACCCCGTAAGAGAGAAAAAATAAATATAAACAAATATAATAATAATAATAATGAATATTACAGAACATAAGCGACGAGAAATTCGAAAAATTGTTCGAGGCGTTAAAAACGAACACTCATTTAGAAGTACTGTCCCTAGTCAACGTGGGCCTCAACGACCGCACCGCGCAGCTGTTGGCCGACGCGCTGGAGGCCAACTCGGCCCTGCGTGTTGTTAATGTGGAGACCAACTTTATAAGCCCGGCTGGAGTGGTGCAGTTGGTGAAGGCTTTGTTGGTCACCAACACTGTGGAGGAGTTCCGGGCTTCAAATCAGGTGAGTTAACAAGTTACCAGATATTAATTAATATTCAATGATATTTTCAATTCTGTATTTTTGTATTGTTACAAATTATTTAAAGAGTCTATATACGTATATTATAGTATTTGATGTTAAGGGTTTATTGGTTGCCCAAAAACTCTTGCTATAGTTAAAGTTAATATTATTTCTAATGACTTCATGCTTAGTGCTTGCAGCCATCTTCATAAATCAACTTATAATATAAGCTACTAATTATAAACAGCAACTTATAAGCTTTATTAATCTTGTAAAGCCTCTATTTGTTAATTACACTGTGGAGGAATTTTAGACTCCATATGTTAAGGGCTGCCTTAATAATTGTCTCCAGTTAATGTGGATATCACTTCATGGTAAAAATAGTTACTTAATACATAAACTTCTATCATTAGATACTTAAGGGTTAATTTTATTATTAATTTATGTTTTATCATGTTCATTTACGAAAAGAAGACGATTTACACGTCAGAATGTGACTAAGTAAAGTTTAATAGGTTGTGCATATATTCGTATTTTAAATAGAAGTATTTAATTTCATGGGATTGTAATGACCGCCGTGACGCTGAGGCGTGGCGTCTATCTGTAAACGAGGCGGTTTGTGAGTTCGATTCCCACTCGTGGAAAATGGATTTTTTTTACTTCCATTTTCTTCGCACGCTTTCGCTTCGCGAAACTAAGCAAAGCGCGGCGTTGAGTTTCGCCACTCAACAAGTAATGCCTCGAAAAAGACGGAAACCGGGGTCGGAGTAAGCAACTAAGTGTTTTAACACTAGTTTCCAATGGTTTCTGCTATTTCCTTTGCCTACTCTGCCTTGTGCGGGAAATAGCGTAAAGCGTTAATTTCATAGAATAATTGTTATTTTACAGCGTTCCCAAGTCCTCGGCAACAAAACCGAGATGGAGATCACTCGGCTTGTGGAACAGAACCCCACACTGCTGCGGCTCGGCCTCCATCTTGAGTACAGCGACGCGCGCCATCGCGTGGCGTCGCATCTACAGCGCAATATCGATAGAAGTGAGTATCGATTGTTGATTCGATTAACTACTTATACTCGGTATTATAATTGTTTAGTAATTCGTTTTTTAAAATCGATTCGGTATTTATTAAATTTATTGTTTTGATATCGATGTTAAGATTGGTTCTCGATTTTATTATTGGATTCGTTTTTCAAAATTAGTATTAATTTTTTATTTATGTAAGCGTAGATTATAGGACGCTGTTTACAGTTAAGTGTAATACGATTTTCTTTTAGGTGAGGATCCGACATTCTTATAAACAATTAGTAATGTAATCGAATCGTCATTTTTATTTGTAAAATTGGTATATTAATATAAATATTGATTTCCAGTAAAATCGAAGGGTACTTTTTAGTAGTTTATTATATTAAATTGATGTTATCATTTTATAAAAAATAATATTTTGTTTGGGTTAAATTATTTGGTGTGAAATATAATTATTTTATTTTACTTCTAAAATGTATTTACATGTAAGAGATTAAAATTGCTGTACTACTATAGTAGATATATAAATATATTCAATTTATTTATAATACAGAAAAACAATATTATTATGGTAATATAATCAGTATTGGAATGAAGTGAAAGAAGATTAAAGCATGTGTGCTTAAATTATTTATAAGATTTATGGGCCTGAGGCTTATATTTATAATACTTTTCTTTAATTTCAACACAATACAAATCATATGACAACCATTTCGAATAGCCATACCAGAAAAAAATCGATACTCCATTAAAATCGATATACCATCAACAGCACATTATCAGAACATTGCGGGTAAGAAGAGCACATCAAGCGGCGACTTCACGATCACCAGTAATCACATTACGTTACATATAACCGTCCCGTAGGCGAATAGCGATCACCCTCGCTTATTAACACAAATCAGCGTTCATGCAACAATAAAACAGGGAAACGACGGAAAATCTACTCTAGACTAGACCCGCCCGTTGACACTACCGCACCGAATCGACACACTCGACGACTCGGAGCATCGAGACGGATCGATTCATGGTATCGATATTGTCAGATTGCCGCTTGCATAAGCGGACTAGCGTGTCCCTAAGCTTGCGGCTGCCGCGCGGACGTCCGCCCGCTGCGGGCGTGGACCCGCGACTGCTGCTCACGCCGCCCAGCGCGGAGACGCCCTCGCCTCCCGCCGACCGCGCCCCTCCCGCCGGCTTCGTCATGGCGGAGCCCCCCGACATTAACCCTGAGCCCCATTCGTGAGTAGACGCTCACTGCGTGCACATCGCGTGCAACCGCCCCCCACACCCCGGAAAACGATTAATCGATTCACATCCCTTTTGTTGACTAATCCACCATGTTCGATTAATCGATTTCACGCTCGGTCGAGCGGTCGACGACGGGTCGGCGTGTTCCATATTCACAGTGTTTTGTTGGTTTACAGTACGAAAAGACCTAACGCTGCGACTTCAGTTCAGATTCTTTAACAACCTGCAAAAAGGGGCGCGTAGCCAATAGAGTAAAGGTCAGAGACCCTAAATGGGCAATATCGAGTTGGCACGCCAGCGTATAACCTACTTCGCTTAGATTAAAGCTTATTTTACAGTTATTGAGTGTCATCACTTACACATCGAAGCAGTTTTATGAATGCACGCACTCGATTGTTTTGTACATCGAAATCTATTCGATTGACAAATTGATAAAACTGCATTCGCTGAATTTTCTAAAACATATGATAATTTTCTTTTAACTACTATTCTACACTTTTCCAAATTTTAATCTATCTCGTCTACTTACCTTTTGATCGTCGTTAAAACGCAAGACGAGGCAGAAATGCTGTTTTTTTTAATAATTAATTTAATTTTTAGCCGAGAGGGGAGCGTAGGACGACGTAATATGTAGAATCGGCGCCAAAAAATCGGTAAAAGTCCAATCAGTTGTTTTGGCGCGAGTGCTGTTAAAGCCGTTTAATATAATAAAGTTAAACTTTATCTCAACGGTCTACAGCTATGAAGCTTTCTAATCAAATAGCATAGAACACCTGGGGTCGTGCGATGGATAGACGTACTATCTGTTTTTTTTTTCTTTTTTATATATATTTATTTTTGAAATTATTTTTTTGAAGTGTACTACAGTGTATGACTAACGTCACGCATGTGTGTGTGAACTAATTGGATGTGAACAGATAATATAGCATGTTATTTAATATATACTCAATTAAAAGCATCAAATACTTTTTAGTACCTGTTTGTTTGAATTTCCAATTAAACGAATGTTGTATTGTAATATTATTCCTTTTACTGCCATAGTGATGTTCATTTTTAAAAAAAAACACAGATAAAAAAATATATATACTCTGTGTTTTATATTTTATATTTTAATTTAAAATGAATATCGCTAACAGAAATATGTGTATGTATATAAAACTTGACGACATATGCGTGTGTGTATTGCAGTACGCCAGCAACGCCGGAGCCAGAGCGGCGCTTAGAGAACTAAAACTTCATTTGTGGTGAGTTTTATGATTAATTAACTTTGTTAATTATTGTGTTCAAATCCCGTTTTGAGATCCAAGTTTTATGTAAATAATTTAGGATTTTTTTTATTTCAATTTACACTTATTTTTAGTTTTGATATCTGACGTGCAATTGATTGTTTCCTAGTATTTAAAATCATCACTTTCTACTCGATTCGACGTACAAATTTACTCGATTCTATTCTACTCTACTCTACTCGATTCGATTCGAATAGACCGAGTATATTCGAGTAGTATACTCGATAGTTTGTCGCAATTCTGTACAAATAATATCTTAAATGTAGCGGCATCTATTGGAATTTGTTTCATAATGGATTTTAAACGTCATTCTAATACAATATATTTTTGTTAATTATATGAAATCAAGTCCTTTTAAATTTTGTATTTAGCTTTTTTAAAAAAAATAATTTACATAATACTGAGACTCGATTTATTCCAAATTGTTTGAGGGTTAAAACCTTTATATAAACTTTCGTTTTAAATGACATTGTATATAATATTATTATTTTAATATCCAATAATTGCGACCTTTACCAATAATACTCGTAACGAATCTAAGTCAATCCAATTTACTCTACTCTCTTACACACAACAATAGAGAAGCTAACAACAATACACAATGTCAAAAATTGATCTCAGGGAATGGAATTGGAAATTGCATAGAAATTTCCAATTGGGGAAGCTCCCTATTTAGAATTTCTTTTTGTTTATGAAATATGCTTTACTCTTCAATGTGTTGAAATATCGATATTAAGTACATTTTTACATATCAAGTAAGTGTACATTATATAAGACTTACTTAACTTACTTACTTACTTACTCATTGATCCACAGTATCGTAAATATATTATTATCAGGATTCGTCCTCGTTAGAATATTCTTAGTAAATGTAATCACTACGTTGTTTATTTTACAATATATTTAATAAGAAAATAACGCTTAATAAGCCTTCAAAGTCCACAAGCCTTTACAACTGATTGTATACCACAACATTTCTTCAATTTGTGTTCGGTAACAAGCTCTTGCAAACTCTCGCAAGCCAAGCCAAACACTCCTATTTACACACTTGCATTTATTCTCAAGCGTGTAAATACACAATTAAAACATTAAGGGCCAATGTCACCGGTTACTGATAGTAAGCTGTTACCAAATAAAAGCAAATAATTAATAAATAAAGACCTATTTAAACATAGGTCTTTATCTGCTATATATTTCTATAAGTTACCTTTGAAACCGAAATTTGATGCTTATCTGCCAGACAAGGAACATATTTGCTATCTAGGACTTTATCAGCAACAACATATTTATTATTACATCTATATACGTGTTATTCATCTACTAGGTGGGCGAATCCGGCGTCTCAGCCAGTTCACTCGCAGCCGCAGCTACGTAGTGGGCTGGATACAGTGACCGCGCCACAGTCACCCTCTTTGTCTCTGTGTAGTGTTTTACTATGGACATGTCGCCTAAATTACGTTTAATTGCATGTAAATTTACAATAATTTAAAAAACTTAACTAAAAAACGTGAAAATTTACTGAAGTAATTTGTAATTTACATGTAATTAGAACTTTGCGATGTTTTAGACTAGAAGTGACAGGTTTATGACAGATTATAAAAAACTAGCTTTTCTATTACTGTAGACAAGGACAGCAATTTTAAATTTGACATATGACCTGTCATTTCTAGTATAGTCTATGGTTTTGTAGCTTTTGATATGTCATTTAAATTGTCTATGCTTCTAATAAATGAGAGTGGCTACACACGTATGCACGCCTGCTTACGTTGTTATTTAATTGAAAATTGACATTTGAATGTAATTCACAATCAACAATTTATCGAGATACGTGTGTAGCTGGTTGAATAATTTTTGGAAATGTATTCAATGTTAAATAGGTGCTTCGATTCGCTTTAAAATGTTCAAGTACTAGACTGGGCCATTGCAGTATATTTAAATTATAATTAAACTTTTTAACGTATGGCCCTATGATTGTTTATAAATTATATAAAATCAAATGTTAAATTAATTGGTGCTTGTATTTTAAAAAATGTATATTTGACCAAAATTACGTTCTTGCCTATTATAATGAAATCGTTAAAATCGTTAAAAGAATAACTAACTATTTATTTGACTACACAATTACAAAGACACGGTTGACAGATAATGTATGCTTGAAATGTATGTTGTGTAAACAAGAATTTTTGATTTTATTTCAAGACAAGACCTGTCAACTCGATGGCCGGCCCATCACTAGTTGCTACAACACTAGCAAAAAAAATCACAAATCTTGTCTATGGTTGATCGTATCGTACGTTACATTATTAATTCTAATTTTAGTGTGCTAATTAAATCGTATTAATTTTTATCATTTAAATGTAATATATTATAGACGTGCACATTCCATTTATGCATAACATGCTTCTCTTGAACACACACACCAGTTAGTTATTTTAAAAAAAAAATCTAAAAAAAAAACACGTATTATTTTATTATTTAAAATTCTCCGGTTGCTATGAACTTTATATTTATTATTAAATATATTTTGACATAAATGAAAATAACCACAGAGAAGCCATGTTCTGTGTCAATGGATATATTAAGTGTTAATATTATGCTAATTTCAATAAAGCACTAGGTTTTCGCGGTGCGCCATATCTATACGCTATCGCTCTGTGGTCGAAGTTTCTAGATATTTTTCACCTGTTGCTTTCTTGAGACTCTCGCTTTATATTGTACAGTGAATCTACTGGGATCATGTCCGATAACGTTGTGATAAACATCAAGTGTTTCCATTTTATTGAACTACTTGCTTTCATGTTTTTTTTTTTAAATTAATTTTGTCTATTGTAATGGTGAATGCACTTGAGATTTGGTTGTTACATATTTATTTAAAATGATCACAATTAATAATGAAATCTGTTTTATACTAATTTTCTATTTATTATTTTTTTTTAGTATTTTTAGTATATTTATTTAAATTTTCTTTTTTTTTTTAATTTTTTAACAATTTATCTCAAGTTCCATCATCCTTACATATAGCCTCCTAAGTAAGAGATTATTTGTATATGATTTAGAATCTTAATGTATTTTTTGTTGTACCGAGAGCTATGAAATTTTAAAATTAATATAAATCATAATTTTTATATTCTAATAGATTTTTTATTTAAGTCGACATGAGATGGAGCATTTTGGTCTAACGAAACTTGACTAGTAGAGTCGCAGTTATGTAGTTTTGTGACAAAAAAATAAATAAAGCACTTAAACATGATATTTGTTTTATTTTATAAGTATCCTTTATTTAAATTAATAAAATGTATATAAAAGCTTAATTTATATATTAATAACATATGTAACATTCATTTTTGTTGAGCTGTTGCCTTTTGACGAATAAAAATTGATGTTGTGAACTGTAAGAAATATGAAGATGGTTAAGAAAACTTGCCAAATTATTGAACGTCAGTACAAAATTCAACAAACAGATAAAGAGATTAAAAGTTAGCAAGATTTTTACAACAATCACATCATAAAATATTTTACAAAGTGATCTATGTAAATTAGTGATTTATGTATAATATATGTGTGATACATACATTAAAAAGTTAGGAAACTAAGCGTATTTACGTTAAAATAAAAAAAGTAAAATATCTATACTTTATTAAATGGGTAAATGTTAGCTAATATAATATGTATATATAACAATTGATTTTTTCTGCTCGTCTGTGTGTACATGCTCTGCTCTTATAGTCCAGCTGAACTGAATAAGTGATAATGAAATGCCAATAACAAAAATTTTTGGATATTATGAGAAATTTCCATCGTTTATTTGAAACACAATATGATATAAAATCGCAACAAAAAAGTCAAACTATATAAAATAGTGAATTGCCGCTTAATTTATAAATTATTTAAGATGTTGAGCACTTTCTAAAGACAAAATTATTAAGTATGGAACATTTGGAAGACTAAATAAACATTAGTAGCCAATGACATAAATAATAAACATCTTAAATATCATATGAGACAAATAGATTTCGATAACGTCAAGATATTCATGCCAACGACGCTTTACTAATTATAAAAGAAAATATCCATTATATATATATATATATATATATATATATATATATATATATATATATATATATATATATATATATATATATATATATATATATATATATATATATATATATATATATATATATATATATATATATATATATATATATATGTGTGTGTAAATTTAATACCTATCTATAGCGGATAACTATTTTCACCGCACTGGTAAAATGATGCGGAGTTGAGTTTCGCAAATAACTTTTATTTATAAGAAAATCGGAAACGGAAGTGCATTGACATTGTAAAGCGTGAATAAAACTACAAAAATACTTTAATATGTCTCATTATTCAAATAAGTACAGTAACTTGATATATAGGCCTCACTTGCATAAAATTAAAAAAATATATCAACATTAACATAAAATGAACCACGTGTAAATGTTAAAATGCAATTTAATTTTAACTTTAACTACTAGTACTACAGATAGTTTTTTCCTGTCACAGTTTTCCTTATATATGTATATCAATAGTCCGTAACATATCAATACACAAACATTTGACTGACTGACTTAAAATTGTATTTGTCTCCATACTTACTATAAGTAATCCAATCACAGCAATTCTTTTTACCCGTATATAGTCTACTCCAGTGTTATTAAATATATTTTATAAAATTATCATCACCGTTTCTAGTAAAATAACAAAAATTCAAAGAATAATTTGTAATAGCTAATTATAATAACTATTATTTTGGTAAGTACTTATCAAAAATATGTATCCATTAAAGCCAGCAATATAGGTACGTCATTTTTTTTGTTCACAAAAAAGAATTTATTTTCTGTTTTTATAAACGCCATCACTAAAATTTTAACTTCGCACTACCATCTGTATGCCGATGACTTGCAGCTCTACGAACACTCTTCTGTCAGTGATCTTGCCGCGGCTATTAACTCCCTAAACGACAATCTTCACCGCATATCTCTTTGGTCCACTAAATATGGTATCGCTGTCAATCCATCCAAGTGTCAGGCTATCATTATAGGTAGCAGGAAACAGTTAGCTAAGATAGATGTCCTGACTCTGCCCAGCCTGCGATACAATAATACACCAATAGAGTTCAGTAGTAGTGTTAAAGACCTCGGCATTATCATTGACAGTAAACTTAGTTGGGGGGATCATATTAAAGAAGTTTCTCGGAGGTTTTACGCCACCATGCATTCCATGATGCGTTTAAAAAATTTTTTGCCTACGGAAACTAAAATCCAGCTTGTTACTACCCTCTTGGTTCCAATTCTTGATTACGGTGACTCCTGTTATCTAGATCTGTCGGAAGAGCACCTGAATAAACTTGATCGTCTCCTTAACTCTGGCATTCGCTTTATATTTGGTTTACGAAAATTCGACCACGTTTCTCGTTTTAGGAAACAGTTACACTGGCTTCCTATACGGGAACGTAGATATACTCGGCTTCTCTGTCTTCTCTACTCTATCCTTACTGACCCTAATGCTCCTACTTATTTATCCTCTAAATTTTCTCTTCTTTCCGCTACTCATAATAAGCCCCTACGATCCTCTCAATTACTAACCCTTTTCATACCTTCCCATAAATCTGGCTTTGTCTCCCACTCCTTCTCTCTAGTTGCAGCACGGCTTTGGAACACTTTGCCTGATTCTATTCGTAGAGCTCCATCGCGCGATTCCTTCAAGCGCCAAGTAAAAGAATTTTATCTGTCATCTTTCGATACTACTTGATGTCTTTCCATCAAAATTATTATCATAATTGGATTATATGTATATGTATGTGTATGTATGTATGTGTATGTGTATGTATATGTTTATGCATATTTATGTATAGGTATATTTATATATTATGTATAACATAGAAATATACTGTTTTATTATTATATATTTTTAGGCATCTATTGCTATGTATGTATTTAAATTTTTCTTTAACTTTTATGAGCACACCCTACTGACTACTCTCCTACACTATTCTGGGTTGGCTGGCAGAAAATGCTGTCATAGCGTTAAGTCCGCCCTTTGTACATGTTTTTTTTTAATTTGTGCAATAAAGTATAAAAAAAAAAAACAAAGAAAATTTAAATAATATCGCATATTATTTTGAGAGTTCTGTACATGAAAGTAATAAAATTTGTACAATCAGTTTATTATCCGTTGGTGCTTTTAGATAAAACAGGATGAAAATATTTATATTATATTTTTGAGGCCCGTCGTGACGCAGAGGTGCAACGTGTGCCTGTAACGCGACGGTTTCTGGGTTCGATCCCCAGTCGGAGAAGATGGATTTTTCTAATTCCATTTTCTTCGCTCTGGCAAACTAGGCAAAGCGCGGCGTTGAGTTTCGCCACTCAACACGCAATGCCTCGAAAAATGGTGGAAAGCGGGGACGGAGAAAGCAGGGACTAAGCAACAGGAGTGTCTTAACACTAGGTTCCCACGGTCCCTGCAGTTCCCTCTGCCTACCCTGCCATGTGCGGGATAAAGCGTGAAGCTAAAAAAAAATATTTATAAATATCCAGGGCTACCGCCTCTTGGATATTTTAATTATTTCAAATGAAGAGCGGAGTGCCTTGACACTAGATTCTCTTTGTGCCACTTAATCGTAATCGCAAACAAAAAGATTTAGAAAAATCTTACTCAGAAACGGCACACCTAGAAAGTAATAAATTTAAATTAATTACTGTATTATAAGTAACTTGATTATGATTATAAATTTTGAATATTTTGTCTAGGTTAATGACCTTGAAGTTATGTATAGGCATGATATACATATGTTAATTCGCACAAAGTATATAAGAAGCTGATACAGACACAAATGTCAGTTGAAACTTAAACGTGCGTCATCATTGTGTGTTATAAAAAGAATTATACATCACAAAATGGCCTGTAATAGTTATAGTGATACAACAGAACAGGATAATGAATTGAATATATATATATATATATATATATATATATATATATATATATATATATATATATATATATATATATATATATATATATATATATATATATATATATATATATATATATATATATATATATATATATATATATATATATATATATATATATATATATATATATATATATATATATATATATATGTATATATATACATATATATATACATACATAACACATTTCAAACAATCAAATATTATTTATAATTATTAGTAGTGACAAATATGATGTACTACAGGCTGCCTTGTCATTAATAAGTGCTCCAGAGAACCCCTACCATGAGGAAGAGATAATGACTGCAAAGCAAATATATCTTTTAGTAATTACAATATAATTACGGAAGACATTAAAAGCATATACATTAGCTACAGTTTATGTTATTTATTACAATAGAAAATAAATGATCATTTTCTTTCCTTACCAACATTTATTTGACAAATACCTAAAATATATTTAAAAAATGTTAAGAAAGTGCACGCTGTAAATATATTCAAAATTGATATTTTAAAGATGTTAGAGTTTTAAAATACGATACAAGAGTTGTCATTGCATCCATTATTATACCACGTTGATGACATGAGTTTCCAGTTAAGCAAGAGATTAAAATATTAGTCAAATGAAAATTTAGGAAATTTAGCAATACGTATTCATATTGTAATAAAGCTTCATCTATAATAATCTAAATTTGAAAATATAAACATACTCGGGTATTGAGTTATATATCGAAAACTTTTGAATAAATATATATTATGAAGCAATTTTGAATTAAAATAAACGGTCAAAAGTCAACCAGAAAACATAACGAATAAGGAAAATATACTATTTATACCAAAAGTTGTAAAGTATTTTTTTAGCTTCACGCTTTATCCCGCATATTGCAGGGTAGGCAGAGGGAACTGGAGCCATACGAACCTAGTGTTAAGACACTCCGTTGCTTTAGTCCCTGCTTTCTCCGTCCCCGCTTTCCGCCGTTTTTCGAGGCATTGCGTGCTGAGTGGCGGAATTCATCGCCGCACTTTGCCTAGTTTCCAGGGCGAAGAAAATGGAAATAGAAAAATCCGTCTTCCCCGAGTGGGAATCGAACCCACAAACCGTCGCGTTTACAGGTAGACTCTACGCCTCTGCGCTACGACGGTCCTCTAAAGTATTTAATTACAAATTAAGTGGCTTGTGTATAAAAGTTGAAATACAAAATTACATTCTCTGATAACGTTGCCCTGATGCTTTGCTTGTTCAGGTCACACATAAATTCTCTTACACGAATATACGAATCTCTTACATACGCAATAGCCAAATAGAAAGAAAAAGCACTACCTTTTGTAACTAAACGGTTGTCTAGCAACGCTTTGACTTTAAATATTGTAAAAGTTTAATTTATTACTTTTGGCCATAAATCGCCGCACATAAATGAAACTCTGATCAAGATGAGATTTGTGGTTGCTATCTAATTAGTCGATAACGTAATTGCACCTTAAACACCTCGAAGTAACCATACATGAAAATCTTACGTGAAATAAACATATTTAATAATGTCCCGAATAAGGAAATTCGTATACGTCTTTAAGATGTAGGGTATAGGAAATTTAAAACATGGTACACATACTATTCTCTTGTGCAGTTTAAATTATTACATTTTTTTAGTATCTTCACGCTTTATCCCGCACATGGCAGGGTAGGCAGAGGGAACCGCAGGGACCGTGGGAACCTAGTGTTAAGACACTCCGTTGCTTAGTCCCTGCTTTCTCCGTCCCCACTTTCCGCCTTTTTCGAGGCATTGCGTGTTGGGTGGCGGAACTCAACGCCACGCTTTGCCTAGTTTACCAGAGCGAAGAAAATGGAATTAGAAAAATCTATTTTCCCCGACTAGGGATCGAACCCAGAAAACGTCGCGTTACAGGCAGACGTTGCGCCTCTGCGCCACGACGGTTCTCAAATTATTATATAATAGTAAAAGGGCTAAATTTGCATAATAGATGGGGAGAAACGTCAAAATGAACAATTCTTCGTTTACAGAGGGCACAAAGCTGTATTTTAGAAATAATCAACTTCTCTATTAAACAAGATACTGATATATTAACTTTTTACTATACTTACTTACTGCTTATTTTTGCACTATCATCTAAGGAATTAGGTATTTCTCTCTTTCAATTCTAATACTTATAACATTAAAAGCCATAATAGGTTCGTATGTTCCTGCAGTTCCCTCTGCCTACCCTGCCATGTGCGGGATAAAGCGTGAAGCTAAAAAAAATAATAATAATAAAAAAATTGATCATAACATTTGAACATTTTGGCGATACTTAAGAGACACTTGAATGCTTACTGCTTACTTATCAGGAAAATATAAGTATGCATACACAGATACGGATGCATACACAAATTCATTTTTTATTAAATATTGTTACATTATTTTATACCTGTACATTGTTTTATACCTGTACCTTGTATTAGAGAACGATCACATAAGTTAGACTGAGAGAGTATAGTGTTAAGACACTCCGTTCCCAATTTTTTACCTCTCAAGGCATTGTATGTTAATTGACGTATCATAATGCCCAACTTTGTCTTTTTTTGTGATTTATTTTATTCACCCCTAGTGGAAATGGAGTTTGTGGGACAAACTGTCTGGCTTATATGCAGAAGCAGTGCCGCTGCGTGAATTACTTTTAATTTTTTGGCTTAACTTACGCGAAGTAGGGACGGAGAAAGCAGGGGCTAAGCAACTGAGTGTCTTAACACTAGGTTCCTATAGTTCCTGCAGTTCCCTCTGCCTACGCTGTCAAGTGCGGGATAAAGCGTGAAGACATAAAAAAAATTACACGAAAATGCTGTATCGAAGTTTGTCTTAACATTAGGTCCCCAAAACTTTAATTCATATTTAACTCTATTATTGTAGGAAATTTTATCGCCTTACACACACATAACCCAAGTAGCAGGAAAACAAATGCGAAAGAAAATCATCGTGGCCCTAAATTACTGGTTGCAAGTGCCCGAAGACAAATTTAATGATATCTTAGATATAATCAATATGCTGCATGTTTCCAGTTTGCTGTAAGTATTCTTTATATATTATTTATTGTCTTATATTTGTTTAATTGCAATATAATACTAAAAGAGTAACATTTTGTGATTTAGTTTTATAATGAAAAAACAAAAGCAGACGTGAAATTTACACACAATTTCTTAGCTAACAGAAAATATATCATGTAATTAAATTTAATCTAAATAGTTTTATATATTTTTCCAAACTTCCAGTTTCACGCAAAAACTATTGAACTGATTTTAATGATAGTTACAGTGTGTTCTATATCACCAAAAGCTTAATATACAGATTTTATTATTATATGAGCTATTTTTTCTAATATATATAGTAATAATAGTATTGTAAGGCAAACGAAGCTGCGTGTTGCCCTTTACTTTCAGTACAAAGTGGTAAAAAAAATTGTAATTATAAAATACGGTCCCTTGATGGGAATCTCACTAATAATTAATTAACTAATGTCCCTAGGCAAAGGTCATAGAGATTCTTATGTAACTTATTACACTGCTACCATAATAAATAACTTTGTTGCCTTGGCTATATACCTATATTCTATACTATTGACTCGTCTACGGCTTCGCTGGCAAAACTGCTAAACTTATAATGTTTTTATGATTTTTAAAGTGTCGATCCTCATTGAAGATAGAAAAAATATATAAAAATGGGAACGCAACGGGATTTTGAACTATGCACGGTTCGCAAAAGGGCGCAAGTTCAAATCCCGTTGTGTTCAAATCTTTACATGCTTTCTTTAAGTATTTTTAATACTTATGATATGTCATAATGAAATTACATTTTTTTTTCAACTTATATTGTGGGGTGTAAATGAAGTAATTATAATTCATTTTGAGTACAATTTCTAATTATTATTGCATTATAGGATCCTCAAAAAAGTCAATTCTGTACGTGAAATATTTAAAAATAGTATAAATTGAATTGGTTACTACATTGATGTATATTTGTGAGCTTATAATGAAAAAAACTCATGGAGAGAAATAAATTATTTTTTCTATGACAATAATTTAAAGTCACGATTAACATAATAATAGTTTTTATTTTGATTTTCCTGTTAAAATAATTGAAAAACCGGTTCAGCCAAATTACATTAAATAGAAAAAGGGGACAGAAAAAGTTTACACGCATTATTTAAAAAAAAGGGTTATATTTTTTGTTTTGTTTTGAATACAATAATAATATAATTTTATATAGTTTAAAAATTATCTTTTTTAATTTGTACATAAATTTTTAAGCATGAAACTTCTATATTATTTGACTACTTGACCTTAAACTAACTAATTATAAAAATTAATCGCTTCATCTAACTTTATATAAACATCTTAATTGTTACTCTAAAAGTAACTAACTTATTTATATAATAATTATGTACTGATTTCTTAATTGAGTTACTACTAAAAATATTTTAATGTTATATACAGAGTGTATCTGACACTGCGGCTGTTATGAAAAATACTTATAGGGGAAAAAATACCCTAATAAGAAAGGGACATATCTCTTTCCCGCTCTCACAGGATAGTGTACGCTTGCGTCATACTTGAGAAATGGTGTTTTATTTTGGAACAATAACTTAATTATTTATTTTGTTTGAAAAAAAATATTTTTTTATTTTTAAAAATTATACTTGTTTTATAATTTTACCAAGTTATGAGGACTAGTTAAATACTATGCTTTAAATGAAGGTCGCAGTAACATCCACATCCTGTTTATTATAGTATTTTTTATTACATTAATATAGTCATTTTATGGCTTGGCATAACAGCACGGCGTATTGGGCACCGTGTCAACTGTTGTAAGTTCGATCTCCACTCGGGGTAAATTAATTAATTTTCATTTTTTCCGTTCTGGTACCAAAACAAAACGCAGCTTTGTGTTCACCACTTAACAGGTTGAAAAGCTGAGTAACTAGTAAAATATATAAACGTTTTTAATAACAATTGACTTATTATCCAGAATAGATGACATAGAAGACAATACTAGCGTCCGACGCCTCGTGCCGGCGGCGCACTGCTTGTACGGAGTTCCTCTAACAATCAACGCTGCACATTACACGATTTTTACAGCTTTTAACAAAACTTTTAAAATGAATCAAGAGGTATGATTTAAATTGTTTTGAATTTAATTTTTTAGCTTCACGCTTTAACACGCTCATAGCACGACAGGCAGATGAAATACTCTTTCTACCTTTCGAGCTATTGCGTATTAAGTGGCGGAACTCACTACCGCGTTTCACTAGTAGCCAGAGGGAAGAAAATAGAAATGAAATAATTCACCTTCCTCGAGAGGGAATCGAACCCACAAAATGTCACGTTTACAGGCAGGCGCTGCGCCTCTGCACTACGACGGATGTTATATAAACTTTCTGACGCTGGATGCTGCTTTTTTGAAGGATCATCATAATAGTTGTGATTTTTTTCTTCATGTGCTTTTGATAGCGTCTTTTCAAAGGTCAATTAAAGTCTTTCACTCTCTCTTATTTTTATTTTTTGTGTTTCTTATTTTAATATAAAATAATTTTAAAATATTGTGCTTTAATAGATACCAAAAATAATTTCTGAACTACTCACTACAATATTACGTGGCCAAGGTATGGAAATCTACTGGCGAGATAATTTTATTTGTCCCACAGAAAAGCAGTATATGAATATGATACAACTCAGTGAGTAACTTGTTTTTTTTTAAAACATCTAAGTAAGCCATTTAAACAACTGATAAAGTGTTAAAAGCTTAAACGAAAATTAAATCAAAAGATGGCCTTACAAAACTTTTCAAAGTTTTAAAAGCCTTGCTTTTGGCTTTTAAGAAAGTTTAGTACCTAATCAAATAGTAAAAAAAGAGTATTCGCTAAGTTGACAATAATTTGCAGGATATTAGCTTCACTTTTAATTTGCAGGATATTAGGTGACTTTAGTGGTTGCGTATTTATAGTATAATGTAAATGTAAAGCCTTTTTATAAAAGGTAAGTGGAGAGATCCATGCAACTCAGATTAGAGTGGATTTTAAATCCTATTTCATAATTATATATCTTTTGTCATATATGTTTTTATTACTATTTATATATAGGTTAATTCTACAAATATTACGAATGTGTAAACATAATTACTGAACGGTTTTAAATGAAACTTTTTGATAATATAACTTAAAACTGTAGCGTATAAGCTATAGGTTTTATCGTAACCTAATCATAACGTATAATATGTCGTATTCGTGATATATAATATCAGAATAATATATAGGCCACAATTTAAGATTACACGGGTGAAAAAAAAAAAACAAAAAACCTCTATAAAATTTTGAACGCACCAGGATCTCGCCATATAAGAATAGAAAAAATATTTAAAAAAAAAAGTATTTCTCGGGTCTTCCCCTGGTGTCATTGGAGATAGTGTTGACAGAAAATTGAAAAGATTATAATAATATTTCAGAAGCAAGTGGGTTTTTCGATGTTCCATATCAAATTCTACGATTGTTCAGTGACAACAAGACAGATTATAGCAAGCTTATAACATTACTTGGGTGCTATTTTCAACTTAGAGACGACTATTGCAATATATTTCACCAAGAGGTAAGCTTTAATAAAGAGATCATAATATTGTATATTAAAAAAACAATATATATTTAACTTTAGATTTCTGTGATATATTTTATTTTATTATCGTCATAAATTAAAATATAAATTATACATGATTTTTAAGTAGATATAGATAGACAGATATACTCTTTATTGTACACCCATATGATATGACAATTAGAAACACTATTTAAATAAAATATACAATAGGCGACCTTATCGCTATAACAGCGATCTCTTCCAGGCAACCTTCTTAAGGTTCATAGGAAATAATGGGGAGGAAAAAGGGGTTGAGGGTGTGATAAATATAATTATAAAATATTCCTTTGGCTTTGCCTAGAGTGTACACCTATTTGTTATAATCAATACTTACTAGCCAATAGTATATATTTTTTACTCTTCTGTATTTTTCTCTATATTTATGGCATTTCGAGCGTGTTAGTTGAACAATTCATTTCGCCAATGTTACGTTGAACGGAGAGCACACTAAAAAGAATGTATGTTAAAAAAAAGTTATATTTTTTATCACTACACAATTGAAGAATATATGTTAAAAAGAGATATAGTTTGAATCCTTTACCTGATTATCTTCAGGCTTTATCCCACGCATGGCAGAATAGGCCGAGGGAAGTGCAAGAACAATATGAACCTAGTGTTAAAACAATTCGTTGCTTAGTCCCTGCTTTCTCTGACATGACCTTTTCGAGGCATTGCATGTTGAGTGGCGGAACTTAACGCCGCACTTTGCCTAGTTGCAAGAGTGAAGAAAAAGGAAATATAAAAATCCATCTTCCCCGAGTGGGAATCGAACATATAAACCGTGGTTATTATCTGTCGTTCATCTGTCTTTTAATGTTTTTTTACAATTTATTATCTATCTTCAATCTCTATAATAATGCGAAGTCTAACATAAAGTCATTACAAACTTTACAAAATAAAATTATTAAAGTTCTTTATAAATATGATTATATGACGCCATCCGTTGAATTATACAAAAAGAAACAAAATTTCTTAATATAAATCAATTATACACTTTAAAAACCTTCATGTTGATTAGAAAAATAATAACAAATAAAACACATTCATAATTACACTTTCATAAAATAACACATAGGTACATACCACACTAGAAACGCAATAAACTAGAACTTTCAAAAACCAGAACCAACTATGGAAAGAAAAACATTTTATTTGAAGGAGTTCAAATTTATAATAAATTATCAGACTTAATCATTAATAGCAACCCCCTACCTAAACATGTTTGTGTAATAACTACCCGCAACATTTTATTTTACTGTATATAATTCATAAGGCAGACTTTTAAATGTACCCTCAAAGAAAATTATTGTAATTTCTTATTATAAGTGAACTTTTGTGTTCTTTATGAGAAATAAATGTCTTTAAACCGAATCTCAATCATATTTTATTATTTCAGGCGTTGGAAGAATGGCCAACGGGAGTCAATCAGCATGTAATGTTTTATCAATATATTTTTTATATTTCAATATTATTGATAATATAACTAACTTTAATGTTATACTTTGAGGTTTCCAAGAAGAAATGTTTATCGGAGGATATAACAGAAGGCAAATTCAGTTATCCCATTATTCACGCTGCACAGCAACCTCAAGGCGAACAAGTACTTAGTATCCTTTTTAATGTAAAATTTTACTTAACGTTATGTAAAATATATTTTTTTCATTCAAAATATATGGCTATGTTTTTTTATAATGTACCTATTATATATTTAATATGGCGGAAAATAGGGACGAAGAAAGCAGGAACTAAGCAACGGAGTGTCTTAACACTAGGTTCATATGGTTTCTGCAGTTCCCTCTGCCTACCCTGCAATATGCGGGATAAAGCGTGAAGTTAAAAAAATATATATGTTTACATATTTTATTATATATTTATATAATAAAATATGTAAATATATTATAGGTACATTATAAAAAAAATATAAATTTTGACATTGCGTTGTTATAAATAATTAATAAATCTGACTATTAATTAATAATTAATGTTATTTTTTTTAAATTTTTTTTTAGTTTCACGCTTTAACCCGCACATGGCAGGGTAGGCAGAGGGAACTACAGGAACCGTGGGAACCTAGTGTTAAGACACTCCGTTGCTTAGTCCCTGCTTTCCCCGTCCTCGCTTTCCGCCTTTTTCGAGGCATTGCGTGTTGAGTGGCGGAACTCACGCCACGCTTTGCCTAGTTTGCCAGAGTGAAGAAAATCGAAATAGAAAAATCCATCTTCTCCGACTAGGGATCGAACCCAGAAACCGCGTTACAGGCAGACATTGCGCGTATTGTATATTTTTATAGGTCTTTGCAAATTTACTACCTACTTGCTTCTAGAAATGCTATTAAAATCCTAAATTACACTAAGATATTCTAAAGCAGAAAACAAGCGACGAGTCCTTGAAGAAATATTGCTTGTCACTTCTTGAGAATCTTGGCAGTTTGCAGTACACGCGGGAAAAATTGACAAAGTTAGATTCTCAAATCAGAGCTGAGGTAATTAGTTACAGCAAAGCTGAAATTCAGTGAAGAATTAGAGTAATATATGATAATTTGAGAATGAGCCCTACAGTGTTTGTCACTTAGTTTTTTTCTAAAGTGGAGGAACATAATTTCACTATATATCTTATTTAGAAATGAAAATATTTTTTTCCCGAGTGTAGATTAATCCGTTTACAATCAGTTACACAGTATAGTGCGAAGGCGGTCTTACTACCTTAAGTGACCTAATCTTTTACATGCACCTTTTATATATAAAAAAAAAAAACTAAGAAAATATAATTGGCGGATAGTTTACAAAAGGCAGTTTTAATATATCATAATACTCTTTACAACATATACTTATATAAAAACACACACACACACACACATACATACATACATACATACATAAAGTCATACATAGTTATTTGTATAAAAATATAAATAAATACATAACGAGTTTGTAACATATTAATTTATTATAGGTTTAGAGATCATTTAGTTCCCATTAAGAACAAAGTTCACTTACATAGGAAACTTAAACTATTAACATAACAATAAAGCAAGTAATAAACATTTATAAAGTTAATGGTGACCTTATTAATACAAACATTCAAATATAATTATAAAGTTTGACAGTATGTTTTTAATTAAGCTATAAATTTCAAAAAAGATTTTTCAATAAATATTTCTTTCGGCAGATTATTGTACATTAGCGCTCCCTCAAACTGTATAGTTTTGTTACCATTATGCTTAGTTCTAGACTTAGGTATTTGTAGTTTATATATATTTCGTGTATAGTATTTATGTGATTTGGTCTTAAAAGTAGTTTGTGTGTGTATAAATCCTAAGAGAATTATGTACAAAATGATCTTAATTATCTTTGTCTAGATATCAAAACACGGGGGTAATCTATTATTGGAGGCAGCGCTTGAAGAACTGCTAAGTTGGAAAATAAAGTAACTTAAGTTATTTTTTTTATATGAATAAAATAGGTGCTTAAAATAGACAGACTATGTAATAATATACTAAAATGCCAAATAAACTATGAACTGAGATTCTTCATATTGACTTTAATTGTATCCCGCCAACTTTATTATTTATATTAGGTCTAGGTTATAAAAAAATATTTACCAGTTCGTAAACACCTCCACTAATTATACGGTAATATTTGAAGTACCTCCACTTATTATAATACTAAAATATGGTTAAAAAGCTTATGTCCTAATTCCCAAAAAAGACCGACAAATAAATTCAAAGGATACTGGAACTTTTGCTCTTACTTACATTTAATCTTAAACCTTTTTCTCGATATTTTAAACAAAAATGACTAATTTTGAGTTTACCAAATAAAATAGGATTATCAGTTTAAATCAAATCATTAATATTTTTACTAACAAAAACATTCAATATTTCCTTGGCTCATGTATGTCTAGTGATTAGAATCTCTTTTATCGCTGTGGCTGTAAGTAAACCTAAATCGTTAAGATAATCAAAGGTAACATAGTGTATAGATATGTTAGTTTTGCCATCACAGAGAGTTACTATTAAGTGGCACATCTGAAGGTAAGTATTAAGTAGTAGGTAGGTCCTGTCCGTCTCTCCAACATAATTGGTATTCATAAAGAGAAAAAGACAGCACTGTGGCCTCAGTTCTACTACTCACGGCGAATTTTAACTAAATAGTATGATTACATTCATTTTTGAACCCTTCGGGATGCAACGAAGTAGTGAACGCTGCTGTTTTAAAAATTGATCTTCCCAAAGGTATTGTCATGCTTTATTATGTAAGATTGTAATAGAATCTTGATGTGATCTATAAATTTGTGAGATCAATGTAATTCTTAAATAAAACAATTTAACCGAATTAATCGCGTGTATTAACATATTTTTTGTGAAATACTTTGCAGTAATCAAATAAAGTAAAGTGGCATTTTAAAGTTTTTATAAATGGATCCCAAGTAGTGGAAAGCATCCAACCGTCTTCTCTATTGAAATTAGAATATTTTTGTATTTCAATAGCCTCGCGGATCATTCTAGGAATATATCTATTTTCCTTAAAAGTATAACCTTAACATCCCAAACACACCACACGAGAGAACAGGATACAGTTACATACTCATCCTGCAGAAATCCAGGGCAGTACGCAAGCCAATTCAGAAACTATATATAATAACTATATCAAATGACAGACGAATGCCACCTCAGTCTACCCGTGACCACGGACTACTGCAAAGTGAACGAAACATCGGGTTCCACAAAAAATATGTTACTATGCGCGATTAAACCGGTTAAATTATTTTATTTAAAATGTATAAAAGTCGCGAAAGTCGAAGATTTTATTAATATAAGTCGTTGGTTGCATATCAGTTCTCACTTACTAACTCTAGGAGGCCGATTAGTTAAACAAACACACAACACCAATATAGAAGAAGCTTAACAGAACCGACATTGAATCATATTGAGGTGCCACCGCCAACAGTTGCCAGCAAACTATTAAGATTATGGAACCTCTCGTGCGCCACTAATACTATCAATATTCAACTTCACCGAAGTCATCCATATTAGTCTTAGTAAAGTTAAGTTCTGCTGAGCTGTAGTTCTAATGTTTAAATGAATCATTATTCAAATAATCATACTATATGTATATATACAAGCCACGTAAGGACTCACGCAACACAAGCCAGCATGGACGATATAACAAGCTAACATTACTATATCATTTCGACAAAGCCAACCACGTAAACGTTGAACACTCAAAGTAGGGAAAAACATTATGTATTTCCAGTCTAGTCTAATGACAGACATATAATAAAATTATTTTTAGTCAAAGTGCATTTTGAGCCTATATATGTGTCGCCCTCGCACATATTTTGCTTTCATAAAATTTATTTTATATAAGATCGTGTCATAATAGGATTCAAGCAATTTTCATATATACTTTATATTTTTTAATAATTTTGATTATGAGGACCGTAGTGGCGCAGAGGCGCAACGTTTCTGGGTTCGATTCCCTGTCGGGGAGTCTAACCCAGAAATAGCATTTTTCTATTTCCATTTTCTTCGCTCTGGCAACTAGGCAAAGCGCGGCGTTGAGTTCCGCCACTCAACACGCAATGCCTAGAAAAAGGCGGAAAGCGGGGACGGAGAGAGCAGAGACACACTAGATTCCAATGGTTCCTGTTCCCTCTGCCTACTCTGCCATGTGCGGGATAAAGCGTGAATCTAAAAAAATTGATTATTGTAATGATTAAAGTACTTAACTTTTGGTCGTTAGATATATTGTGACGTAGTAGATAACTTACATTGAAATTTATTTTGTATTTTCTTCCACATTCCAATTCCCTTAAACTTACTATATTAAAATAATAGTTTTACATATTTATATATAAAATCAACAAAAGTAATTAAGTTAACACAAAGTATCGATTATATAGTCGTCATAACTAACTCCATTTCTGGTATAATAAGTTAAAGTTCAAATAATATCTCATTAAGACGTTAATATAAGAAATATGAAGGACTTATAAAGCATATTAAAATGTCCGACATTTCATAGTAACAACCAAAAACCGAACGAAAAAACTAGTAAATTTACATTTTACTTTTTATCGTGCTTAAATTTTTTTTCATATACAGAAAAATATTCTCTAATGATGATTTATATTTATTTAAATTTACTTATAATTGGAGTAAATTATAAAAGTTTTTGTTTTATTTGTTTGTTTTAACTTTTATCTAAAAACTGAAGTGAAAGTGCACTTTTCTGTATTTTTCAATATTTAACTTGAAAAAAGAATTAAAAGTTATAAAATTATATAGGATTATAAATAAAAAAATCTAAATCAAAAAGAGTTATTTTCCAAAATCTAACCCAACATGTGTTTTTTGTTTTATTCAATACATACAATGTTAAAAGTTCAGTTAAAGTATAGGAAGTAAAAGGGCCTTTTTAAAAATTATTTATATTTATATTTATATATATATATATATATATATATATATATATATATATATATATATATATATATATATATATATATATATATATATATATATATATATATATATATATATATATATATATATATATATATATATATATATATATATATATATATATATATATATATATATATATATATATATATATATATATATATATATATATATATATATATATATATATACGTATGTATGTATTTCTGTATATGTATATAAGGCATATTATTTTATGTGTATGCAAAAAAATATATAATTATCCGTTTCCGTCATGAAACAGGCACAGCGATCACTTTATGCCTCTGTAAGGTACTTAATTAGATAAAAATGTAAATTAAATATTAAATTTTTATATTTTAAATTTAAATTGTACTGGTATTTTATAATTACATAATGATTACTGACAGTTTTGTCTGAATATTTTCTTTTAAATTATTGAGCTATTGAATACGCAAATTAATGTTGCCAGTAAAATATATTTCCTCCTATGCCAATAAATATTTAAATTTTAAATTAAATTCATTATATTTTCCTGTCATAATTTGTAGCAGTTTGAAAATAATTGTATTATTTGGGCAAAAAATCATAAGCTGGTAACATTATGGAGCATTCACAAGTATTTAAGCGTAAACGAGGATATTTTGATCATTGTGATTTGTGATTATTCGGTTCTGCTACAAAATAAACATGGACAGTGACAGCGTAAGAGAAAATGTCGAACTATATATGGAGGAAGTAAGTAAATGTATAAATATTAATACTATATATAGGATATATGAAAAAAAAGGGTTTTAAGCAATTACTTGTTACTATGTTATGTCTAAGTTATTTTCTATGTCCAATATAGAAAGTTACATTGAAAAAATATAATGTAATATGTATGCTTAAAGAAAAACAGCGGTATTTCAACCATTTTGACTATGATTAACATATTAAAAATAATCAAAATAATATATTCTTTAACCATAATATTGTTATTTGAAATATATCTTTGGGTATTAAATTTATAAAAACTCCCATAATCGCGTACAACGAAATAAATCGTAAAGAGCATAAAATTTTTGACACAGCTTGATGAAGAAAACATGAGGCTTCTTCATGACGGCTTCAAATACAGCTGCGTAGATTATAATTTTAATAATTTTCATAATCTTACGAAATTGTTTTATTGAGATCTCTTTGATGTGTTGTAACAGATTTTATTATTTTCATACAGTACAAAATATATAAGTATTTCCGTTAATAATATTCTATAATATTATATATTTTACAACTTTTAGGAGCTTTTATTGCCCTACTCTCACTTATTGCAAGTATCAGGCAAACAGATGCGAATGAAAATTGTGAAAGCTCTAAATCACTGGATGAAAGTTCCCGAAGGCGACTTGCAAAACATTCTTGATATAATTCATATGACGCATGTTGCTTCTTTGCTGTAAGTGTTGACATTTTGAAACATACGTTATTATGTATATAGCAGGATAAAATGAATTTAGTGTCAAGAATAACTACTACGTTCTTATGAGACGAACGTAATAAGATTCTTATAAAAGAAGGTCATTATTAAATAAGTAAAATAGTGACCAGTTCACGGTTTCATCGTCTTGAACGATGTTTTTGGATTCAATTTTTATATATATTTTTCTTTTCAAACATTTTGCTTACATTATAAGTTAAATATATGTTTAAAAAATGTTCTTTATATTATATCCTTATAATTTTTATACATACGTTTAATTTGAGTGAAAACGTGTTTTTTCCGCTTATATCCTGTGAAATTTATATGCATGAAATATATAGAGACAGGTATTATTTGTTTCACAAAAACCTTTTTCTTATAAAAAAAATGCAACATTGTATCATCTTTTAACGCGTGATGCGATGATTAAAGAAGGTAGACAGCGGCATAGCGTGGTCATATATATGCAAGCAATATCTTGCTAAGGCAATACCTACAAAAACATGGAGGTTTGGATATTGATGGGTATGGGTAGTCGAGAAAGGATATTGAAAAGTATATAAATTTGAAAAAAGTTTTATTTTTTTATGTATCGTGTTATACATGAAATAAAACTGTGTGGCAATTCTAGTGGGCAAGGGTAACTTAGTCCACGTCGACCTACATCGTCTGAAATAGAGTTTCTTCATCGTCTGAAATAGAGCTTCAAAATTCTTACATATATTACAAAATTCAGATTAGATGACATTCAAGACGATTCTAAATTACGTCGGGGGCTGCCAGCCGCACATTGTGTCTACGGAGTCCCCCTTACTCTAAACGCTGCGTATCACACACAGTTCTTAGTAATCAGCAAGACTTACAATATGAACCCAAAGGTAAAATTAACAATATGATAAAATTTATAATGTACTAATACTGTCATATTTTCATGAAAAATAAAATGAAATATTTTTATCACAACACACATTCGTTTAATCATTTTAAAAGTACTCCCACACTCTTTTCACTTTAATCATTTTTAATAGTAGGCAGTAAAGGAAGAAAGTCAGTTGTAATAAAAAAAATATTGATTCGCCCATTATAGGCCGGAAAAAAAGCCAAGCAATGATAATAATTTATTCCGCCAAAAAATATTTTAAAACAATTTTAGAATTTTGATTTAGAATTTTGATTTTGATTGAGAGGACCGTCGTGGCGCAGAGGCGCAACGTGTGCCTGTAACGCGACGGTTTCTGGGTTCGATCTCCAGTCGGAGAAGATGGATTTTTCTATTTCCATTTTTTCGCTCTGGCAAACTAGGCAAAGCGCGGCGTTGAGTTCCGCCACTCAACACGCAATGCCTCGAAAAAGGCGGAAAACGGGGACGGAGAAAGCAGGGACTAAGCAACGGAGTGTTTTAGCACTAGGTTTCCACGGTCCCTGCAGTTCCCTCTGCCTACCCTGCCATGTGCGGGATAAAGCGTGAAGCTAAAAAAAGAAATAAAAAAAAACAATATTGATAATTTACGTACAAAAGGGAAAAATATATAATATGTATGTAATTTTATTTGACAGGCATCTAAAATTTTGGTAGACTATGTCTTGGGAGGACTACGTGGTCAGGGAATGGATCTTTACTGGCGTGAAAATTTTAAATGCCCTACAGAAGAGGAATATATGAAAATGGTAGTACGTAGTAAGTACGTAGCGTACATAATCCTTATTATTACACTATAACTTTTTTTATGGAGTGGACAGACTTTAACTACTTTTTGCCAAAACAGAATATTTGGTTATTATGGAATATTATATGCGGATTATATAGCTGTGTATTCTTTTCTATATAACTTTATCTGTGGGACATCGGTTGCATGCTGTTCCTTCCACAAAGTTTAGTTCGTGTCCTTTTACTGTACAGCATATATACTCAGAACATCGATATACTTGTCAATAGTTAGTAGTAGGAACTATTAACAGCTTTTAGAATTTCTGTCCTACTATTTCACTAAAATTTTCTGGTTAATTTATTTAAGATTGACCCGTCTCTATTCTCATTCAATCACTAATCTCTTCTCTTACAATCACTAATCTTGCTCTTGTTAAAGGCGTCTCAAATACCAACACAGTATGCAGAAATGCTGTGTCACTAGTGCATATAATATAAATATATGGGTATAATATAACTTTATTTAACGTTAAAATGTCTCACAATAACGGTACGTAATATTGCAGAGACCGGGTACATGTTCAGTGCATCATATCGTATGATGCAGCTGTACAGTGACAACAAGACGGACTATAGTAAATTAATTAACATAATGGGCGAATTATTCCAGATCAGAGACGATTATTGCGATCTGATTCATCGTGAGGTAATGTTATATTTTTTTTTTCTTTTTTTTTGGCTTCACGCTTTATCCCGCATGTTACAGGGTAGGCAGAGGGACCTGCAGGAACTATATGAATCTAGTGTTAAAACACTCCGTTGCTTAGTTCTTGCTTTCTCCGTCCCCGCTTTCCGCCTTTTTCGAGGCATTGCGTGTTGAGTGGCGGAACTCAACGCCGCGCTTTGCCAAGTTACTAGAGCGAAGAAAATTAAAATAGAAAAATCCATCTTCCCAGAGTGGGAATTGAACACACAAAGCGTCGCGCTTACATACGTTTACAGGCAGTCGCTACGCCTCTGCGCCACGACGACCCTCTGTCCTAATTATGACGGATGTTATAATTCATACTTACATATATGTATGTTTTTCGTTTATTTTATATTCATTAGGCTATTTGAACATAGTAATAATTGTACAGCGTCTTTTTTATTTTATGTAACGTATACCTATGTACATACATTTTAAAAGATAGAGAAATTATTTTTTGAAGTGTAATAATTTTATTATTTTATTTGCTTTTAGGGCTTAGAAGAATGGCCAGGAAAAGAAGATATCCAGGTAATTATTTACTGTACTCTTCTAATTGTTGGATCAATATATGTAACCAAAATACAAAATATAGGTACATGAAATATTAAAAAACGAGAAAATCGTAATAAATATTTATATAAAATATAATTCCCGGGTCTGATAAAAGTAAATGCCTTCCTCTATTTACTTTTCACCAACCTGCCGAAATATTTAAATTGAAATAATATAATTTAATTTTATTTCAATTCAAACTTTTCAGGCGAACAGAGATAATCATTTTTGTGAGGATATAACAGAGGGCAAGTTCAGTTTGCCCGTCATACACGCGATGAGATATCCTGAAGGCAAACAAATATTGAGTATCCTTTTATATTGACTCTGAAATTTATTCAAATTTAGCTCAAATCTTTTTTTATTTTTATTGATATTTTTAATATTTATATACATTTTGAATACGTTTCTGAACCTTAGTTAAGATATTCTCAAGCAAAGGACTCGAGATGGTCAACTAAAGAAATACTGCGTGTCTTTAATGGAAAAGCTTGGCAGCTTACAATACACGCGTGATATGTTGGAGAAGTTAGATCGAGATGCGAGAGCTGAGGTAATGTCGTTGTTGTATTTTATCTTACTTACCAGATAAGTGGCATTGCATAGTGGCACAAGTGATTGTAAACCCGACAGTTGTGTCGTGGGTTCGTCTCCCACCAGGTGTAATTAAATATTTCCATTATGACAAAGTATAGCCTTCCATTATTAATGCAATAATATAGAGTTTTATATATTTTTTCAGGTGGCTAGACACGGCGGCAACCCTGAGATGATGGCTGTACTCGATGAACTTCTATCTTGGAAAACCAGTTAAATTTATATATTTTTGCTTTATTTATAAATGTTTTAATAATACGTAAATATGTAAGTGTAAGGATCATACATTATAATATTTAAGTATTACGATTTAATTTATGTGTATTTATTGTGTCGTTATGTACCACAATGTATGTTATAAAAAAGGAAATGAAATTTATAATATATTTTGTATTTCTTTACAAATTGTATATTTTTTTGAATTATAATTAAAAAAATATCAGTCAAGTGTAACTAATATTTGCGCAGTGAGGGTTCCGTACTTAATTAATTTATTTATTTATTTAAGGCGAAAGTGGGGACAGAGGAAACGGGAACTAAGTAACAGAGTGTCTTAACACTAGGTTCATATGGCTCCTGCAGTTCCCTCTGCCTTTACAATTTAACATTCAGGAGTGTGAGTGTGTTAAAACACTCCGTTGCTTAGTTCCTGCTTTGTCCGTATATTAAACTAGGCAAAAGTTTGTTATAATTCTTAATAATATAAATATTTAACGTTAACGACGCTGGTCCACGGTAAAACTCGATTGAGTTTATGATTGCACCTTGAATAGGCTTGTTTCCACTGAGAATATACTTGATAGATTTTTATTTCTATAATATGAACATGATGTTTACTTATCAAAAAATACTGTTTTCTATTAAAATATTCATTGATTAATTTTATTTTAATGAAATGAATCGAAAGAAATTAGGCTCTATGTCACGTGACAATGAACGCCAATAAAAAAGCGTGACGTCACGCCGTGCGAGACGCCAATGTTGTAGAGATGTTTGTATAAAAAAAATATCGATTTATTTTCGATATAGTATGTCGTAGTGTTCTATCGATTTTTTGAATGCAAAATAAATAAAGAAAATATTATTATTTTTTCAAAATATTTTTTTAGGGTTAAATAGATGATAAGGTAAACTGTGAACTCGGTTTTAAAGTTTTGGAAACCAGCCTATTATTGATTTAGATTGTAGCACTACTACTTTTTTTAGCTTCACGCTTTATCCCGCATATTGCAGGGTAGGCAGAGGGAACTGCAGAAACCATATGAAACTAGTGTTAAAACACTCGTTGCTTAGCTCCTGCTTTCTCCGTCCCCAAATCTCCTGCCGGACGCGGCTGCAGGAGTTGGTTGATTAGGTTTATTATTTAGCAGCCCCGCTTGCTTGTCGCCACGAACATATAGTGCTTGTGAGCTTGTAAATAAGTGCTATTTATAAAATCCAGGCATTTTTAATTAAATTGTTATTTTATATATTGAAGTATTTTTATTATGTTGTTATATTTGTGAGTTCGATTCTCACTCGGAGAGAATGGATTATTTTATTTCTGTTTTCTCCGTTCTGGCTGGCCAAGCGCGGCGTTGAGTTCAACCACTCAACACGCAATGCCTCGAAAGACGGAAAACGGGGAACGGACTGTCTTTCTACGGTCTCTGCGGTCCCCCTGTCTATCCTGTACGTGCAGTTATCAAATGTATGTAAATGTATATGTACAAATATACCTATAGGAGAAAATATTTCAAGGTTATAAACAAAAAAACTACTTAAGAATTATTAATAGTATATATAGGCACTGGATCATTGCTGTGTATCGTGTGAGGTAGTCAACACTAAAAACGAATGATGTATAGACTTCGTACTACATGAATACTATTAAACGTTGTCAATCTGTCACCTTTCATTTAAAAAATATTTTAGAGCAATAATTTAATTATTTATTTTTAATACATTTATTTATTTACTTGTAATACATTTGTACTATGTAAAATTGTTTTTTTATTTAAAAGATGTGCTGAGGAGTTTCTTTCGCCATTTCTTCTCCTCCATGACAAAGCACCTTTCTGAAATGGTAGTAGATAAATATTGACGTGCATAAGTGTATCTGTGACACCTATATGAATAAATGATTTTTGATTTTGATTTTACTTTGTTTGAAAGAAATATTTTTTTTATTTATTATTATTTTAGTTTTATATTTATAATTTTACAAGTTTATAAGGGCTAGTTAAGACTATGCTTTAAATTAAGGCCGCTAAGATAAGTAGTACGAAAGTTCAACGACAGGTAAATAGCCAAAAATTTTTGACATAACAATAAATATTTTTTTAGGAAATCGTATAATTAATGACATTACATTAAGTTAATGTTAATTAATTTTTTTTTTTAATTAACCTTCTTTTTTTACGTTGTGAAATATTTAATGTGTATATATGAAAAAAAAAATAATAAATATATATATATATATATATATATATATATATATATATATATATATATATATATATATATATATATATATATATATATATATATATATATATATATATATATATATATATATATATATATATATATATATATACATATATATACATATATATATATATATATATATATATATATATATATATATATATATATATATATATATTTTTTTTTTTTTTTTTTTTTTTTTTTTAGCTTCACGCTTTATCCCGCACATGGCAGGGTAGGCAGAGGGAACTGCACGAACCATATGAACCTAGTGTTAAGACACTCCGTTACTTAGTCCCTGCTTACTCCGTCCCCACTTTCCGCCGTTTTCGAGGCATTGCGTGTTGAGTGGCGGAACTCAACGCCGCGCTTTGCCTTAGTTGCCAGAGCGAAGAAAATGGAAATAGAAAAATCCATCTTCCCCGACTGGGGATCGAACCCAGAAACCGTCGCGTTAGCCGCGTTACAGGCAGACGTTGCGCCTCTGCGCCACGACGGTCGGTATATATATATATATATATATATATATATATATATATATATATATATATATATATATATATATATATATATATATATATATATAGATATATATATATATATATATATATATATTTATTATTTTTTTTTCATATATACACATTAAATATTTCACAACGTAAAAAAAGAAGGTTAATTAAAAAAAAAATTAATTAACATTAACTTAATGTAATGTAATTAATTATACGATTTCCTAAAAAAATATTTATTGTTATGTCAAAAATTTTTGGCTATTTACCTGTCGTTGAACTTTCGTACTACTTATCTTAGCGGCCTTAATTTAAAGCATAGTCTTAACTAGCCCTTATAAACTTGTAAAATTATAAATATAAAACTAAAATAATAATAAATAAAAAAAATATTTCTTTCAAACAAAGTAAAATCAAAATCAAAAATCATTTATTCATATAGGTATCACAGATACACTTATGCACGTCAATATTTATCTACTACCATTTCGGAAAGGTGCTTTGTCATGGAGGAGAAGAAATGGCGAAAGAAACTCCTCAGCACATCTTTTAAATAAAAAAACAATTTTACATAGTACAAATGTATAACAAGTAAATAAATAAATGTATTAAAAATAAATAATTAAATTATTGCTCTAAAATATTTTTTAAATGAAAGGTGACAGATTGACAACGTTTAATAGTATTCATGTAGTACGAAGTCTATACATCATTCGTTTTTAGTGTTGACTACCTCACACGATACACAGCAATGATCCAGTGCCTATATATACTATTAATAATTCTTAAGTAGTTTTTTTGTTTATAACCTTGAAATATTTTCTCCTATAGGTATATTTGTACATATACATTTACATACATTTGATAACTGCACGTACAGGATAGACAGGGGGACCGCAGAGACCGTAGAAAGACAGTCCGTTCCCCGTTTTCCGTCTTTCGAGGCATTGCGTGTTGAGTGGTTGAACTCAACGCCGCGCTTGGCCAGCCAGAACGGAGAAAACAGAAATAAAATAATCCATTCTCTCCGAGTGAGAATCGAACTCACAAATATAACAACATAATAAAAATACTTCAATATATAAAATAACAATTTAATTAAAAATGCCTGGATTTTATAAATAGCACTTATTTACAAGCTCACAAGCACTATATGTTCGTGGCGACAAGCAAGCGGGGCTGCTAAATAATAAACCTAATCAACCAACTCCTGCAGCCGCGTCCGGCAGGAGATTTGGGGACGGAGAAAGCAGGAGCTAAGCAACGAGTGTTTTAACACTAGTTTCATATGGTTTCTGCAGTTCCCTCTGCCTACCCTGCAATATGCGGGATAAAGCGTGAAGCTAAAAAAAGTAGTAGTGCTACAATCTAAATCAATAATAGGCTGGTTTCCAAAACTTTAAAACCGAGTTCACAGTTTACCTTATCATCTATTTAACCCTAAAAAATATTTTGAAAAAATAATAATATTTTCTTTATTTATTTTGCATTCAAAAAATCGATAGAACACTACGACATACTATATCGAAAATAAATCGATATTTTTTTTATACAAACATCTCTACAACATTGGCGTCTCGCACGGCGTGACGTCACGCTTTTTTATTGGCGTTCATTGTCACGTGACATAGAGCCTAATTTCTTTCGATTCATTTCATTAAAATAAAATTAATCAATGAATATTTTAATAGAAAACAGTATTTTTTGATAAGTAAACATCATGTTCATATTATAGAAATAAAAATCTATCAAGTATATTCTCAGTGGAAACAAGCCTATTCAAGGTGCAATCATAAACTCAATCGAGTTTTACCGTGGACCAGCGTCGTTAACGTTAAATATTTATATTATTAAGAATTATAACAAACTTTTGCCTAGTTTAATATAATTTTATATATTTATAAATAAAGTAAACTAGGCAAAAGCGCGAGGTTGAGTTCTGCCACTCAACACGCAATGCTTCGAAACAAGGCGGAAAGCGGGGACGGACAAAGCAGGAACTAAGCAACGGAGTGTTTTAACACACTCACACTCCTGAATGTTAAATTGTAAAGGCAGAGGGAACTGCAGGAGCCATATGAACCTAGTGTTAAGACACTCTGTTACTTAGTTCCCGTTTCCTCTGTCCCCACTTTCGCCTTAAATAAATAAATAAATTAATTAAGTACGGAACCCTCACTGCGCAAATATTAGTTACACTTGACTGATATTTTTTTAATTATAATTCAAAAAAATATACAATTTGTAAAGAAATACAAAATATATTATAAATTTCATTTCCTTTTTTATAACATACATTGTGGTACATAACGACACAATAAATACACATAAATTAAATCGTAATACTTAAATATTATAATGTATGATCCTTACACTTACATATTTACGTATTATTAAAACATTTATAAATAAAGCAAAAATATATAAATTTAACTGGTTTTCCAAGATAGAAGTTCATCGAGTACAGCCATCATCTCAGGGTTGCCGCCGTGTCTAGCCACCTGAAAAAATATATAAAACTCTATATTATTGCATTAATAATGGAAGGCTATACTTTGTCATAATGGAAATATTTAATTACACCTGGTGGGAGACGAACCCACGACGAAAAAAAAATAATAAATATATATATATATATATATATATATATATATATATATATATATATATATATATATATATATATATATATATATATATATATATATATATATATATATATATATATATATATATATATATATATCTATATATATATATATATATATATATATATATATATATATATATATATATATATATATATATATATATATATATATATATATATATATATATATATATATATATATATATATATATATATATATATATATATATATATATATATATATATATATATATATATATATATATATATATATATATATATGTTGTTACATTTTTATATATATATATATAAAAAAGAGTGTATAATTATCCGTTTCCGTAATTAAACAGGCACAGCGATCACTTTATGCCTCTTTAAGGTAGATACTTAATTAGATAAAAATGTAAATTAAATGTAAATTGAATTTGTACTGGTATTTTATAACTACATTATGATTAATGACAGTTTAGTCTCTTAATATTTTTTTTTTTATCTCTTATTATTTAAAATGAATGTTACCAGTACAATATATTTTCTCCCTTTTTCAATAAATATTTAAATTTTCAATGAATTTAATTATATTCTTTGTATAGGGAATATAATGAACCACGCTCTGCTACCAGAAAATGTATATAGTGTATAATGAACTGCGTTCTGCTACCCAAAAATATATATTGAATAGAGGGTAGGGTTGGTTCAGCAATTGTGGAAGCGTGCTGAGGGGTAGCTTATTTATTAATTATTTACCTTATATAGTCGGTCTTAGGATAATAAAATTGTACAGTACCTTATCTTCATAATTCACAACACAAACACTGATTGTTCATGGCACCGTGGAATGTTTCACATTAGTCTTCTTCACTTAGGGTTACTTGCACTATTATCTTTTGTAGGTTTGTCTTTGTCAGGTTCAATATCAAGAGGGAATACACAAAAGGGAAATCAAATAAGGCTGAGGGAAAATCACACCGCTAATTAATATATCGATTAAGGAAGGACGTGCGCTCGCGTCGGCCGTCTCACGTTCCCCTTTTACTACTTCTCGACAACTATTCACGCGGGGTGTTCGCACAAGACTCAAAACTAGTCGGGGTTGCCATATATGAACAAACATTCTTCTATCATAATTTGTAGCAGATTATTAATAATTATATAATTTGGGCAAAAAATCATAAGCTGGTAACATTATCGAGCATTCAGTAGTATTTAAGCGTACACGAGGATATTGTGATCATTGTGATTTGTGATTATTCGGTTCTACTACAAAGTAAATATGGACAGTGATAACGTAAGAGAAAATGTCGAATTATATATGGAGGAAGTAAGTAAACATATAAATATATATTACTATATATTAGGGTATTTAATGTGAAAAAAAGGGTTATAGTCATTTTTTAAGCAATCATTTGTTACTATGCTATGTAAAAGTTATTTTTTATAAAAAATAACTTTGACAAAATATAATGTGGTTGTATTTAAAGAAATACTGCTGTATTTAAACCATATTGATTATGATTAACATATTAAAAACAATAAAAATAATATTTTCTCTTGCCATATTATAGTTATTTGTCATAATCTTTGGGTATTTTATTTTTAAAAGAACTCCCATAAACGTAAACAATGAAACAAGTTGTAAAAAGCATAAAATTTTTACAACAGCTTGCTAATAAAGACATGAGTCACAGTGCTTGAACGGCTTCTGTGAGGCGCGAGTTCAAATACAGCTGCGCAAAAATTTTTATATGCTCCTAAAAGTATTTTCTATAGAGTAAGTCTTTCTTCAGAGTAGATTAACGTTTTAAAAATCATAAAAATACATGATATACTTCTTATAATTTTCATAATAATTATGTTCACTACTTCTTACGAAATTGTTTTTATTGTTTTCATACAGTACAAGATGTATAAGTCTTTCGGTTATAATATTTTACAACTTTTAGGAGCTCCTTTTGCCCTACACTCATTTATTGCAAGTATCAGGCAAACAAATGCGAATGAAAATTGTGAAAGCTCTAAATCACTGGATGAAAGTTCCCGAAGACGACTTGCAAAAGATTCTCGATATAATTCATATGACGCATGTTGCCTCTTTACTGTAAGTGATATTTAAAAGTCTCAAACATTATTATGTATATTATAGCAGGTTACAATGAATTTGGTGTCAAGAATAACTACTACGCTCTTATAAGACGAACGTAATAATAATATTATAAAAGAAAGTCAATATTAAATAAGTAAAATAGTGACCAGTTCATAGTTTCACTGTTTTGAACTATTATTTTGAATTTAAATATTATTTTTTTCTTTTCAAACTACATTATAAGTTAAACATACAATATGTATAAAAATTTTATTTATATTATAAAGAACATTTTACAATACAAATGTTTAATTTGAGTGGAAACGTTTTTTTCCGCTCCTGCGAAAATTATATGCATGAAATATACAGAGACAGGTATTATTTGTTTCACAAAAACCTTTTCCTTATAAGAAAAATGCAAAATTGTTTTATTTTTTAACGCGTGATGCCAATGATCAAGGAAGGTAGACAGCGGCGTAGCGTGGACATAAATGTATATGTAAGCAATGTCTTGCTAATGCAAAACCTACAAAAACATAGATAGGTTTTGATTTTGATGGGTATGGGTAGTCGAGAAAGGATATTGAAAAGTATATAAATTTGAAAAAAGTTTAATTTTATACATGTGTCGTGCTATACATGTGAAAAATTAATCTTTTTGATGTGTGGCAATTCTAATAGGCAAGGCCCAAACTTATCTCACGTTGACCAACATCGTCTGAAATGAGCTTTATTTCTACATATATAGATATTATATATGTTGCAGATTAGATGACATTCAAGATGATTCTAAATTACGTCGGGGGCTGCCAGCTGCACATTGTATCTACGGAATCCCAGTTACCTTAAACGCTGCCTATCACACACATTTCTTAGTAATCAGCAAGACTTACGATATGAACCCAAAGGTAAAATAAAATCAATACTATCATAAAATTTATAATGTCTTAATACTGTCATATTTTAACAAAAAAAAAACTAAATTTAGATCCGTTTTATCACAACACACATTCGTTTAATCACTTTAAAAGTAATTTAATTGCCTCATAGTCGTTTTTGAGGACCGTCGTGGCGCAGAGGCGCAACGTCTGCCTGTAACGCGACGGTTACTGGGTCCTATCCCCAGTCGGGGAAGATGGATTTTTCTATTTACATTTTCTTCGTTCTGGCAAACTAGGCAAAGCTCGGCGTTGAGTTCCGCCACTCAACACGCAATGCCTCGTAAACGGCGGAAAGTGGGGACGGAGAAAGCAGGGACTAAGCAACGGAGTGTCTTAACACTAGGTTCCCACGGTCCCTGCAGTTCCCTCTGCCTACCCTGCCTTGTGCGGGATAAAGCGTTTCTCTTTAATTATTTTTAATAGTAGGCAGTAAAGGAAGAAAGTCAGTTATAATAAAAAAATATTGATACGGCCGCTATAGGCCTTAAGAAAAGCCAGGCAATGAAAATAATTTATTCCGCCGAATAATTCAAAATTATTATCAAAAAAATATTTTACAACAATTTTAGAATTTTAATAATTTACGTAGAAAAAGGTTAAAATATATAATATGTATGTAATTTTATTTGACAGGCGTCTAAAATTTTAGTAGACTATTTCTTGGGAGGTCTACGTGGTCAGGGAATGGATCTTCACTAGCGTGAAAATTTTAAATGCCCTACAGAAGAGGAATATATGCAAATGGTAGTACGTAGTAAGTACGTAGTGAACATAATCCTTATTATTACACTATAACTTTTCTTAGGGAGTGGACAGACTTTTAACTAGTCTTTGCCAAAACGGAATATTTGGTTGGTGTTTTTACGCACTATTCATGCATTATTCATATATATTCTTTTCCATATAACTTTATCTGTGGGACATCGGTTGCATGCTGTTCCTTCCACAAAGTTTAGTTCGTGTCCTTTTACTGTACAGTTGTACTTTTACTGAGTATATACTCAGAACATCGATATACTTGTCAATAGTTAGTAGTAGGAACTATTAACAGCTTTTAGTATTTCTGTCCTACTATTTCACTAAAATTTTCTGGTTAATTTATTTAAGATTGACCCGTCTCTATTCTCATTTACTCTTCTCTTACAATCACTAATCTTGCTCTTGTTAAAGGCGTCTCAAATACCAACACAGTATGCAGAAATGCTGTGTCACTAGTGCATATAATATAAATATATGGGTATAATATAACTTTATTTAACGTTAAAATGTCTCACAATAACGGTACGTAATATTGCAGAGACCGGGTACATGTTCAGTGCATCATATCGTATGATGCAGCTGTACAGTGACAACAAGACGGACTATAGTAAATTAATTAACATAATGGGCGAATTATTCCAGATCAGAGACGATTATTGCGATCTGATTCACCGTGAGGTAATGTTATATTTTTTTTTCTTTTTTTTTAGCTTCACGCTTTATCCCGCATGTTACAGAGTAGGCAAAGGGACCTGCAGGAACTATATGAATCTAGTGTTAAGACACTCCGTTGCTTAGTCCCTGCTTTCTCCGTCCCCGCTTTCCGCCTTTTTCGAGGCATTGCGTGTTGAGTGGCGGAACTCAACGCCGCGCTTTGCCTAGGTGCCAGAGCGAAGAAAATTAAAATAGAAAAATCCATATTCACAGAGTGGGAATTGAACACACAAAGCGTCGCGCTTACATACGTTTACAGGCAGTCGCTACGCCTCTGCGCCACGACGACCCTCTGTCCTAATTATGACGGATGTTATAATTCATACTTACATATATGTATGTATTTTGTTTATTTTATATTCATTAGGCTATTTGAACATAGTAATAATTGTACAGTGTCTTTTTTATTTTATGTAACATATATCTACGTGCATCCATTTTAAAAGAAAGAGAAATTATTTTTTGAAGTGTAATAATTTTATTATTTTATTTGCTTTTAGGGCTTAGAAGAATGGCCAGGAAAAGAAGATATCCAGGTAATTATTTACTGTACTCTTTTAATTGTTGGATCAATATATGCAACTAAAATACAAAATATAGGTACATGAAATATTAAAAAACGAGAAAATCGTATTAAATATTTATATAAAATATAATTCCCGGGTCTGATCAAAGGAAATGCCTTCCTCTATTTACTTTTCACCAACCTGCCGAAATATTTAAATTGAAATAATATAATTTAATTTTATTTCAATTCAAACTTTTCAGGCGAACAGAGATAATCATTTCTGTGAGGATATAACCGAGGGCAAGTTTAGTTTGCCCGTTATACACGCGATGAGATATCCTGAAGGCAAACAAATATTGAGTATCCTTTTATATTGACTCTGAAAAGACTGTATTAATTCAAATTTTGCGCAATTTTTTTTTTAATTTTTATTGGTATTTTTAAGATATTTGATAAATTCCAGTTTTTTTTTTTTTTTTTTTTTTTTTTTAAATAATTAGCTCTACAGACACTTGGTCCGTACCCTTTTTTAACTTACACTATATGTTCTTATTACAAATATTGATTATATTAATACATCTATCTATCTATCAATTAATATTTATCATAATGAACATCTATAATAATCTTTACATTTTTTTTTATATTTAATATCACTTAGAATTAAGGCTATGATAAGCGAATTACACAAGTCTATTACGTTTATCCTTGGTTAAATAAAATTAAATTTTATAATAAATTAAGGTCACTTGATAGTGTTACACAATAATGACAAAAACTAAGCTTTGATGCGACTTATATCATAAATATTAGGGCATGTCCGCTATAATTGAAGTTGTGACCGCTGCGTTCCTGTCTTTCATGGCCATCTTCAAGTTGTACTCCACAATGCTTTTAGTTGTTGCACCCATCGCATTACGAATTAGTCTCATGACTGCATCGTCTTTGCCCTCGCTATAGTAGGTGCAGCTGTTGGTGTGTCGCGATATTGCTACGACCGCATGCGAGACACTATCATGTAGCTGCAGCTTGACCGATTTGCTGTTAATAACTACAACAGTCTCGCTGGTCAGGCCTTGAGCCTCATGAATCGTCAGGACCTTCGAACCTGTTTCTTTTCCCCTTCCTTGGCTAATCAGAGATTCTTTTTCTTCTTGTGTGTAAGTCAGGTATAGAGTGTTTTTAAGATCCCCGGACATTGGCGTCAGCTTGATGTTTTTTGTAAAAAGGGAATGTATTGCCCTTTTTGAAGAGTATATGCCAGGATATACTTCTCGTAAAGCGTAGGCAACGTCCATGGGACTTCTATAAGTACACAACAGCTTCTCACTTATGCTGAGAATTCGTGATGGTCTTCGGTAAAACATTTCAAAAAGGTTATCTCTTGGTTAGGTAGTTGGTTTAGGTCTCCTATTAAAAGTACTTCGTCAGCCTCTGAGTAAATGCTTGCCAGTACTATTGAACCAAAGTGGTTCATAAGGGCCTCGTCGACTATCAGGCGATTGCACTTTTGTGATCCTCCTTGCGCTATTGACGCCATAGTGCGGATTTTACTTTGAACCAAATTCCCTATACGTTTCGACAACCTCTCTCTAAGTTCATTAGCTGCTTCTGTAGTACTAGTAACGACTATATCTTTTTCTAAATGAAATTCCTTGACTATCCAAGATGTTTTGCCACATCCAGGAACACCATCGATCCATTTTATCTTGGGGACCTTCCACGGACGCTGATATGCGGAGTCCAGAGTGCTATCTAGATATTTAGCTCTTTCAAGCATTCTACCCTCCAGCATTATCCGCGTGCACTTAGCGGTAACTACTATAGGATCATTGGCAGATGTGTCAAACTTGAGGTATACTGTTGTACTGGTTTCCTCTTCATTCAGTTCGACAAAACTAGATGTTGCACTGTATGCTGCCATATAGTTACCCTTCATAATTCCCGCGATGATCTGACCGTTACTGTTATCATATATGGCGGCTTCTGCTTCCTTTAGTTTTACTCCCAGTATAGAGTACCCACCTCGAAAAGCAAGCATAATATCCTCGCACGTCCGTAACTTAACTTGCATTGTGGCCTTTAAGACGGCAAGAAATTCAAGAACAGCATTTTTATAGTGGTCATTCTGTTCTCGTATTTGTACTAGGTTTGGTGGTTCTACCTGTTCCATTGCTGCCTTTGTTGGTTTTGATCGGGTTTTTACTGGTGAGACTTTTGCAGACTCTTTTGTGAACTTCTCCACTGCCGTCGCTTGCTCATTTTGCGCTGAAAGTTTCCTTCGACCCAATAGGCTCCCTATAATAGTTCTGAAGGAGCCACGCATGGATCTTGCCGCTAGTTGTTTCTTCGTCAAGTCTGGACTATTATCTTGAGCTTCTACCGCCATTCGTTGAACGCGTTCTGAACCACTTTCAGTGATCGTACAAAGCAATGGTGAGGACTCCATTTGGACGCTTAAATGAGCAGGCTTAAGATAGCTAAGGTCTTCCCCTCGGTCCTCATATACTATAACCTCATGCTGTTTGGAAGCCTTTATACAACCCAGTCGGTCTGCTACTTCCCCTCTCTCGTACTCAACCACCATGGCGTCTACGCTAATTATTCGTTCTCCTTGTTCTTTTGTCTCACTTAGCAAATTGAGCAGTTCACAAGCCCACTTAAATGGCGCTTTTTCATTCCAATCGAGCAGTATTATCGATTTGTTTTTGGATTTTACTACACGACAGGTGATATCGCCGACGATTCTCGCGGGTAGTGCTTCATAAATTTTGCGTCTAATTGCAGTTTTGCTAGTACTCCCATTCAATAGAACAGCCAGGCCAGGTGAAATCGAGATGTATTTATGATTTCTAGGGCGGCAGAAACTTATGCCCAACCTTTCAGTGTTTTTTCCCATGAAAAGAGCCACACTTATGGTCTTTAATCCTGGTTTCCCGATTTGAGCCTGTTGCAGTAAGTAGCTAGTTGTATCTGGATTTCCACATTGCTGGTTTTGATGTTTCGTGTGTTGTTGTGGATTCGTGCTTGCTTGTGTTATAAGCGTACGTAGAGCATGTGAGCCTTCTTGTGTGCAATTTCTGGTGCTGTTCCGACTACATGCAATTCTAAAAGCTATTTCGGCATAGGCAAGTAGAACCTTTCGAGAGTTAGGATCCTCCATTATAGCTGGCAGATTAGCCTCTGATAGCTCTTTGTGGATTTGCGCTTGAAGCTCGAACCGGTAGACAGCAAATCTTGGACATTCCAGTTTCAGATGTTTAGTGTTGTTTATATACATTGTGAATAAGTTTCTGAACCTTAGTTAAGATATTCTGAAGCAAAGGACTCGAGATATTCAACTAAAGAAATACTGCGTGTCTTTAATGGAAAAACTTGGCAGCTTACAATACACGCGTGATATATTGGAGAAGTTAGATCGAGATGCCAGAGCTGAGGTAATATCGTTATTATATTTTATCTTACTTACCAGATAAGTGGCATTGCACAGTGGCACTGAGCCTGATCGTAAACCCGACGGTTGTGGGTTCGATTTCCACCAGGTGTAATTAAATATTTCCAAGATGACAAAGTACAGACTTTCGTTATGATTGCAATGATATAGGGTATTATATAATTTTTCAGGTCGCTAGACACGTTGGCAACCCTGAGATGATGGCTGTACTTGATGAACTTCTTCTTAATCTTGGAAAACTAATTAAATTTATATAATTTTACTTTATTTATAAATATTTTAATAATATATTAATATGTAAGTTTAAGGATCACAAATAAATATTTAAATATTATGATTCGATTTTTCTATATATATTGTGTCGTTATGTACTACAATGTATGTTATAAAAAGGAAATGAAATTTATAATCTAATTTGTATTTCTTTACAAATTGTGTAATTTGTTGAAATATAATTAAAAAATATCAGTCAAGCGTAACTAGTATTCGCGTACTGAGGGTTACGTATTTTATTTATTTATTTAAGGCGGAGAGTGGGGACGGAGAAAGCAGGAACTAAGCAACGGAGTGTCTTAACACTAGGTTCATATAGTTCCTGCAATTTCCTCTGCCTACCCTGCAATATGCAGGATAAAGCGTGAAGCTAAAAAAAAGTAGTAGTGCTACTATACAAAATCATTAATTCAAGGGGCAATCATAAACTCATTCGAGTTTTACCGTGCACCAGTGTCGTTAACATCACACATTTATACATATTATGAAGACTTATAACAAACTTTATTCACCTGCACTGAATCTATATACAAACAATTATACAACTTTGATTAATAAAAAGATTTACATTAAATATTTTGAGAGGGCCGTTGTGGCGCATAGGCGTAAGCGTCTGCCTGTAAACGCGACGGTTTCTGGGTTCGATTCCCACTCGAGGAAGATGGATTTTTCGATTTCCATTTTCTTCGCTCTGGCAACTAGGCAAAGGGCGGCGTTGAGTTCTGCCACTCAACACGCAATGCCTCGAAAAAGGCGGAAAGCGGGGACGGAAAAAAGCAGGGACTAAAAAGCAACGGAGTGTCTTAACACTAGGTTCGTATGGTTCCTGCAGTTCTCTCTGTCTACCCTGCCATGTGCGGGATAAAGCGTGAAGCTAAAAAAAAAAGAAAAATAAAAATCACATATACAGGTTGATATATTATAATAAAGTAATATATTTAATTATTATTATAAGTTTACTAAGTCCTATTGAATATTTACAGTACTTAAATTGATTTTTTAACAAACTTGTATCTAGGTACACGGCAGTGTGTCCGCCAAGTTCAAGCAAAAGAAACGACACACCGGCCGTGGGTTATATTACACGAACCATTGCGGGCCAATTTCGACCCCACTATAACTCAAAATCTATTTTATTTACGCATATCAAATTTCTAGTATCTGTTGATACCCCCTTACTTATCTAAAATATAAAATTTCATTAATATACTTATTGTAGATCTTGAGATATTGACGTCAGAAAATCGCAATTTTTAATATACACTCACTGACTGACTCACTCATCAAAAACCTAGACCACTTAGGTAGGTCTTTAGGTCAATGCAAAGGGAAAAATCTGAAAATGGCCAAAGGTGAGTCAGTTTCAAAAATAATGAAGGTGTAAATTTATACTCGGTGTTAATTTATACCCCTAAGGAACTAAAACGAAAGGGGACTAAGCAATGGAGTGTCTTAACACTAGGTTCCCACGGTTCCTGCAGTTCCCTCTGCCTACCCTGCCATGTGCGGGATAAAGCGTGAAGCTAATAAAACGAACTAAATTTAGCTATATTTATACAATATATCTTCTAATGGTCGTATGGACCTGAAATTCGTAACGAAGGTTTGTATCAAAGTAAAGTAAAAATCTGAAAACGGCCAAGTGTGAGTCACTTTCGAAAATAACGAATGTGTAACTGTGATCTACTATAAGTATGGAGGAAAATAAATAAATAATAAGTAAGTACTTATTTAAGTTGGTACCTACATGTATACCCATATAGATTATTAATAAATGCGCCCAACACAAGACAAACCTCTGTGTTTGTCTGTCGCGGAAATCAAACCCGCGACGACATACGGCGTGCAAAGCAGGGTCACTACACTACTACTACTTTTATATGAAACATAAATTAATTATAGTTACTTATTATGCAAAATAACATGTAATTATAGTCAATAACGAAAATCAAAGCCACGATCTGTATTGTTTTAAAACGATTGAATTCCCTGGAGTGCGAATCAAACCATTACGCTTAAAGTCAAACGCTGTGCCTACTACTGCGCCACGATCGTCATTTGATTGCTTGATGCATCTGAGTCTCGTATATATAACAGTTAAACATTATTTGAAGAACTTCGTAACTGAAAGGAACGAAACGAACGATAAAGTTCTTATAAGACCACTTCTGTCACATTTATTTTTTTATGTCCACTTGTCAAACCACTTTATCAAGATAATTTGGATGCTATAATGCTAAAATGAATATTAAAATAGTCTAGTTCTGTACTCTGTAGTCACTTCCAAGATCACGCAAAATATTCAGGCTTGTGCTTTGTTTTCGCCACATTACATGGTAGATGATATATGGCACTTCTCGTTATTAAGTGTGATATTTTTTATGTAGTGAGAACTTATAGGTTAACTTTGGTGTAACTTAAATTTTATAACACTCTACTGGTTTTTTTTATTTTATACTGGATTTTGTGTAAATCAGACAACAGATTCATAAAATGTTAGGTTACTTAACTTTAAGAATGATTGCAATACTGGCTATTTCAGTTTTTAAATTTTCTCCTTATGATTTTATAAATTTTATTATTGATAAAGCGTATCTTCTTTAATATTTTGTTTTATTTTGTTATTAATAGAAATAATTTGTCATTATTTTATAGAAGGATTTGAAAATTTGTAATATTTTGTAAGTAAAGTCGTATGATTTTAAAATATATATGGTTTCAAATTTCTTTTTTCCATTGCCTTAGGTAAATTGTTAAAATGTAGTTTGTTTATTCACAGGCTGCCCGTCTTGGTGGGAATCCCTTGATAGATGAAGTGTTAAATACACTTTTAAGTTGGAAGGATAGTTAAATATGTAATTTAAATTTAATATTTAATAATACATATTATATTGTGGCGGTTTTAATTGTATTTAACCTATTTCTTAATATATCACCTGGCTTAAATCCTGATTTATACTTTTATATGTGTAAGATATCGTAGGTTAATTGTTGGATGTGGTATAATTGGATTATTAGCTTAAACGAGTCTACTGTCCACCATGTTTATTATTAGTTGTTTAAGGAATTATGGAGTAGCTACCTATATGGAATTGCACTATTTTTATATAATAATTTCGTTTTTATAAGACAAAGCAAATATTATATATAGTATAGTTATATTTATGGGTTTTATTTAATTTAAAATAAAGATGTAAAATAGACTATATGGCGTAAGAATAAAAAATATGGCTGTAAATGTCTATTTTTTTTATTTTAAATCAATATTCAAAAAAGGTATGCTATCGTAAATTTACAATTAAATATATTAACATTAAGCTTTCAAAATCTGTATTACGTTTGGAGCTGATGATAAAATATATACATATATAATATTTAAATAACAGTTAATTGATGAAATGCCGTGGTGGAACTCTAAGCTGAAAAAGCTAAGAAGAAAAACGCGAAATTATTCAACAGAGTTGAACTTTAGTATGCCGAGATCATAATAGATTAACTATGGTCGCAGTGATACTGTTAAAATGTTTCAATGGTAAAAAATATAAGCTTCCTTCATAGTTACTTGATTACAAAGGGAAAAATAATGGTTTTGGTCTATTAATGGTAACTTAAATCTTTAATAGAACGGTGAATTGATTCTTTCTTATATATGGATTTCGACGACTTATTAAACAGAATTGCCTACATTTTATGTTTATATTATACAAAATAACATTGTACATCTTTTTACTCCTTGGCGTTGAATCCTCAGGCCCGTGGGGTCCAAGTACAAATTTGTTTATTAAAGAAATATCGACACGTTTGGTCGACGACTCTGGTGATCCATGAACTGCCAAGTGCTTCTCTCAGCATACCAGTATAGCGATCTAGCGACGACATGCTGCAAGCATCTCAAGATACCGTATATATTACCCACGTTGTAATAAACACAAGCTCATGTTCATCATCACCACATGGGCCATTTTTTATGTCCATACATTTTTTAGTATGTTCGAAGCTAGTTTGTATTTTATCAATTAATATTAAGTAATATATTATACATTTAGTACTCGTTCAGTACTCGTTCACATGTATTACATATATCACAATCAGTTAAAATATTTTATTTCATGACAAATTAAAATATTAACTATATTTTAATCTCTCTAACAAGAAAGCACATTTTGACCAAAGTTTTGATCGAGGGACAATGCAGGCTTCTGAGAGTGAGGACTTTTAGATTACTGTTCAGTAATCTCACTTAAAAATAATTGTGAATCACAATTATTTTTATTACCCACTTGAGAACTATAATACTTCGTTGAAAAATTGTAAGTTTAGAATATTTCTTTATTATAGTTTCGTTTAACCCCAAATAATTCATAGTTTGTAGAACTACCCACATATATGTTGGCGGCTAACACTAATACTATGTAATAATATTTCATATTTATTATTGATGTTTGCCTGACTGAATGGCGCGGGCGGTACTATGACAATACCATATGGTAAAAAAACGAGCTGCAAAGGTGACATGTTAATTCTACTATATTAATAATTATACTATTGTATAAAGAATTATAGTATGCATTCATTTATTGTAAGTATTAAAAATACAATTTTAGTGTAAAACTTTTAATGTTCTGTTATACATAAGATAGTTATAATATTAAAATATTCGTTTTAATTATAATTTAGTATACGCTGATTAACAATCATGAAATAATTGATCCCTTTCCATTTTTTATATATAAATAATCCCTTTCCATTTTTTTCAGGGTCATGCACAATAAATACTAATAAAATTTTTATATATATATATATATATATATATATATATATATATATATATATATATATATATATATATATATATATATATATATATATATATATATATATATATATATATATATATATATATATATATATATATATATATATATATATATATATATATATATATATATATATATATATATATATATATATATATATATATATATATATATATATATATATATATATATATATATATATATATATATATATATATATATATATATATATATATATATATTATAAAAAAAACATATTAATTTAACTACTTTTCCAAGATAGAAGTTCATCGAGTACAGCCATCATCTCGGGGTTGCCGCCGTGTCTAGCGACCTGAAGGAAAAGAAAATATGATATTACAACTACTTTGTTTATTACTTTAGAGACATTTCTATTAACAATTTTCGTAAAAGTACTAAGAGTTGTTGAAAGCCGCACTTTGCCATTACATTAAAGTGAGAAAATGAAAATTGAACCAACGACTACCGCGTCAGCGAGATTCTGTGCCACAGCGCTATGACACTCAGTAGCTCAAAGTCAAAGTCAAACAATTTTATTCAAAATAAGAAATACATGCTTCATTATTTGAACATCAAATAATTTAATTCACCACCGATTCGTAATGCCTCAGACCTGAGAAGAACAGGCTCAAGAAACTCAACGGGACTTTATCTGTCTTTTTTCAATTTGCCAGATATTTACAATTTCACAATTCTCAATAATGACAACAATACCCTTGAACTAGACTGGAGCGAACATTTTATTCCCGAGGATTTTATTTTATTCCCAAAAAAGAATTGCGGATGCGATGTAGTCTAGTTACAGGCGCGGTAAGTTTACGCCTGTTTCTTGTATTAATATTGTGTACATCACCGATTTTGGTAAAATCGTTAATATCTTTTTATATACATTAAATTAACAAAGATATATTGTGATACAACGGTCATTATATTTATTTCCTTAAATTTTTAACTTATTGAATAAGCAAGCTAAACTAGTTAATGAGAAAAATATAACAACCACATTACCTCAGCTCTAGCATCTCGATCTAATTCCGCCAACACATCACGCGTGTATTGCAAGCTGCCAAGGTTCTCCATTAAATACACACAGTGCTTCTTTAGTTGAAAATCTCGAGTCCTCTGCTTCAGAATGTCTTTAAGTGCGGTTCAGAAAGTTATTGACAATATAAAAAGACCTACAACTTAGCAGGATTAAATTATAACTTTCTTTAAGGTTCTCTCTGCCTATACATACATACATACATACATACATATCTTCACGCTCTATCCCTAGCGGGGTAATCAGAGAGAACGGAGCGCCAAACGATGCGGTCTCTGCATACCTCTTTCGCCTTGTCCACTGTCATTAGCCTCTTCATACATGCTCTCCGGGGAGTCCTCATGCTTTTTACGTGACCTTCCTCCAGTATCTTATCAGTATCTCTCTGCCTATGCTGCTATAAAATGTGAAAGTTACATTTAAATTTGATATACAAAGTGTTAAATAATATATAAGTTAAAAGGTACGTGAAACTAAATACAAAAGGATACTCAATATTTGTTTGCCTTCAGGATATCTCATCGCGTGTATGACGGGCAAACTAAACTTGCCCTCGGTTATATCCTCACAGAAATCGTATTCTCTGTGTACCTGAAATTTTAAAATCATGATGAAGACAAGTAGAATTGGTTCAATTTCAACATTTTATGTAGGTAGGTGAAAAGTAAATGCAACAAGGCATGTTATTAGATCAGATCCGGATAAAGATATTTCAACTATCATAAAAAGCTTAAAAGTATATACTGGGTATATATGACAACACGGCTTTTGTCAAAACTGTCTATAGGGTAAAATATTTAAATGTTGTATAATATACAAGAATATACAATATACAAGAAACTAGTTAAGAATTATCAATAATTTGTGTACAGGATCATTTTGCCCATTTTACTATGTGTATTTATCATACTGTGTAACGCGTGAGGTAGTCACCATTTAATACCAACGACGTGTAAATTTCGTACTTCAAGAATATTATTGTACTTTGTCAATCTCTCACCTTTCATCAAAAAAAGAACCGTATGAGAAAGAAATATATTTGAAGCTCTGACAGGGTAGCGTCCACATAATTTAATAGTTTATTTTGTTTGAAAAATACATTTTTTATTTTTGAAAATATTACCTGTTTTATAGTTTTACCAAGTTTATAGAGGCTAGTTAATACTATGCTATAAATTACGGTCGCGGTAATATCCACATCTGTATAATAAGATTTACCCAGTTTCTGATATTTTGCGTGGATTAAAAGATTGATCTAACATGTAAAAATACTACATAAGTATTAAATTTTACATATGTATGCAAAAATATTTTGTATCTGTATGTATAAATACCTGTATATCTTCTTTTCCCGGCCATTCTTCTAAACCCTAAAAGTCAATAAAAAGTATTACCCTTCAAAAAGTTATTTTTTAACCAAACTGTTATAAATTTGTTGTTAAATAGTAAAAAAACAATAATTATTCACCAGTAGAGGGTTACTAAGAGATGATGAAGTAAATTCAGTAAAGATTTTGCGCTTAAAAATTATGAACAGCTTATTAACAAGTAGTTTGTATTGAAAAAAATTAACATTTTGATAACACAAAAACTTAAAAATAAAAAACAAAATAAAGGATACATAAAGTAAAGAAAAGATCTAATTAATTATATGTAAATTAATAAATAACATCTGTATACAAAAAAAAACAATTTTTATATAGCTTATCAGGTTACCTCACGGTCGCTGATATTGCAGTAATCATCTCTAATCTGGAAATACTGGCCCATTATGTTAACTAATTTGATATAGTCCGTCTTGTTGTCACTGTACAGCTGCATCACATGATACGCTAATCGGAACATATAACCGGTCTCTGCAATAGAGAGATTAGTAATAATAGTACTTTATTTTACAGCACAAGTAAAATTTAAAAAAATGAAAGAAACATTCAAAAAAATCGGTTAAGTGCGACCGCTAATCTTGCACAGATAGGTTCCGTACCAATTGCCTGATTGTAGATATTACGTGGAGAAAGTATTACTAATAAACAAAAAGAAATAATATTTTGCATTTACTTATTTCATATGAAATTAACTACAAATACTGGAATGCACATTTTTTGTGGTTACTTAAAAAAATGCTTAAAAATGTTATTTTGATGTATTTTTTTTATTATCTATTATAAATAATAACACGCATTTATATTTATATCATCGCTTATGTTTATGTTGTAATAATGAGTAGTTATTAGCAGTTTTAACGAGAAAAGAAAATAAACATAGGTCAAGTTATATCTTGCTTGTGTTGCGAAAAATTAACGAGGCGCATGACATTGTTGGTCATCACATATCACATAAATGAATTAATTGAAAAAAAAAACGATTGGAATGCTCAGTAGGTGATTTGTGAATTTTCGAAAATAAAATCGTTTAGGTACTAACTTGCTCAACCTCGAAGACCGACTGAAACCTAATAACAGGTTTCACGCTTTACCTTATACAGTAATCTTAAACTCCAAAAATACTAACTTTAGTTATCTGCCACGAGCAATTGTGATACAGTAACATAAACAGAAATAATTAAGTTCAAATGTCAAATATAACAAAAACTTTTAAAGACTGACTCAAAAATACTAAATTTCAGAATATATATGAATAACTTACTGAGTCCCCGAACGGAGAAAGCGGCGACGGAGTGTCTTAACACTAGGTTCATATGAATCCAGCAGTTCCCTCTGCCTACCCTGCAATATGCGGGATAAAGCGTGAAGCTAAAAAAAAACTTACTGAGTTCTACCATTCTCGTGTATTCCTCTTCTGTAGGGCATATAAAGTTTTCACGCCAATATAGTTCCATTCCCTGACCACGTAGACCTCCCAAAAAATGATCCGCCACTAATTTTGATACCTATAACATTAAAAAATTAAGTAAACAATAAAAATTTGAAATTGACAAATATTTTAAAAATAGTTCAATTTTAACAATGTAAAGCTAATAAAATAAAAAAAAAATTATGATTTTTATTATTGATATATCTATTTTACCTTTGGGTTAATATCGTAGGCCTTACTGATTGCTAAGAAATGCGAGTGATACGCAGCGTTTATAGTAACAGGGACTCCGTAGATGCAATGGGCGGATGGCAGACCCCGACGTATCTTAGAATCGTCTTGAATGTCATCTACTCTGTAGGTACAAAAATTCAAAATAATTTATAATATATTTTTAAAAAAGAAAGCGGCTAAATGGCAAAGGTGATGACTAGTGACATAGTGAAATGGAAATAACCAAATTTTACATTTAACACACTAAAACATTTAAACATACTTCAAACTCGAGCCGCAGGTATACAAAAAAATTTTGGTTTTCAATTTTCGAGGTTGCTTTTTCAACTTAAATTCTTAATAATATTACATATATTAGTTGAGATTGCCTAATTTATTGATCTATGACTAATAATCAGGAATTATTATATATTCACATCACCTGTGTGGTAGACTTCGCCACTCACTTCATAATACCACGAAAATAATAACATCGTATACAAAAGAAAAGTGAAGTGCTTAAAACAATTTTAAGTTTTAAATTGATCAGGTCATTTGTTATATTAACATACTTCAAAATAAAATAATTTTTGTTGTAATGATTGTTAGAACTCAATAACACTATTATGTTAATATTTCAAAAAAAGAGTGTCCTTTATATTAAAAAATAATTAATTATTTCAAAATAATAACAAAATGTTGTACGATACAGGTTACAATGGATACCCAGTTATACTTAACAAAGGAAATAACGTAAGTTGTAAGAATGACAGACGACTGCGATACCGTACAACCGATAAGGTTAGGTAACGAAAAGTTTAGGTTGTAATCCAACCCTTTTCGTTTCTATCCTGCTATATAAGGAATGGGCAATTTGACCCGATTTCTAAAACTAATGTAGATTATTTATTAATAACTATGAAACTCATTTTTCTCTTTATATTTAATTCTAAAACATATTTGACCGTCGTGGCGTAAAAGCGTAAGCAACCTGTAAGCGCGACGGTTTGTGGGTTCGATTCCCACTAGGGGAAAGATTTTTTTATTTCCATTTCCTTCGCTCTGGAAACTAGGCAAAGCGAGGCGTTGAATTTTGCCACTCAACACGCAATGAATCGAAAAAGGAGGAAAGCGAGGACAGAGAAAGCAATGGCTTAACAACAGAGTGTCTAAACACTAAATTCCTATGGTTCCTGAGGTTCCCTCTGCCTACCGTGCCATATGTGGGATAAAGCGTGATTCTATCACTCAAGCAAGAACTGATAAAATCCAGCCAAATTCCGCGATTTCGTTAATAGTGTAGTTTCCTGATTAGTATCTGATGCTGGACACAATCAAATGCCTTTGACAAAAGAAGTTTCCGTAAGCAACTTTATTCTTATATAAAACTTTATAGGTTTCAAAATGTGTTTGTTATTAATTAACAATATTTTCAAAGAGCTTACTAAAAGTGGAAAGTAAAAATATAGAACAAACATTAGACAGATCTGTGATACTTTCCGATTTGATTGGAGGAATTATTTTATTCCATTTCATGAAATCAAGAAATCCACCACTGTCAACAACATTTATTAAAAATCAATGCCATTTCTTGTGCAACTATCAGTATTAAAAGAAATTAAGAGGTGTACATAAATGCTATCGAGAAATTCAACGCACTCTTTATGCTTAATATGTTGAAGTTTTGAAGAATACAATATTTATTGGTATGCAAATGTAAAAGTTTTCAAATTACTTAGCAAGTTGCAAATCTGCTGTGACAATCTTACTATTAATTTTAATTCTAATATTATTATCGTTATTTTTTGACCAACCAGTTTCTGCATTTACAATTTTCCAAGTGGATATCACTTTGTCAGCACTGTTCATTATTTTTTCTTTGCCGTTTGACAAACTGCTTTAAACATTTTTGAGTATGACGTAACATATTTTTCTGTTGTGTTATATTGTCTCTCTTCGTACAATCCAAACAATCTCTGTCTACTCTTACATATACCTACATTAGCCCATTTCCTAAATTTGGGTCACAAAGTGTAACAACCTTTGATTTATATATGAAGTTAAACCCTTTTAGATAAGCTTTAAAAATAATATATACATTATATTAGGGGTACATGTCGTCAAAAAAAGAAGTTTGAAATACAAGCTAGCCCTCATGCTTTCTAAGTGGCTAGAAGTCTGCATACAACATTTCGGTTTTAATATTTTGTACAGACAAAATATAGACAGACAGATTGAATATAGATTCAAACAAGCTAGTTGGCCAAAGTGTTTGGAATCCAACTTATTTAATAAAATCTTGATGTCAGGGACAATATTGCAATAAATATTATCAAGACAAGTTGAGTTTGTATTGCAATATCTAGAAGGCTCCACAGATTTAAAAAATTAAATAGGTTGCAGACATTAAAAGATTACGAATTGTTAACTGGAAACTCGACGTTTAAATTACGGCACACAATTAAATGTTTATTGAATTTCTTATTTTGCTTTAGGCTAGTTCAACTACTTCCTCAAATTTACGACCAGGCTTGTTGTTGTGAATTAATCTAGTTCTATTACACATTCAATAGAAAGGGACACAATATCTAATTGTTTTTTGAATTGTCAATTTTTTATTAGTCTGTCAGTCTAGCAGCAAATATCTGTTAAGATCATCTAAGCGATGCTAAACAACGACATGTTACTTTTGAAACTATGTAATTTTATAAAACCTTAACGTAATACATATTAAACATATGCTTAAGATTTGTGGATATCATTGATTTTACTATTTTAATTATGTAAGAACGGGGTGTGTAGGCATTTTTTCTCAATTCACAGCGTCTATTTAAGCATGGTAACAATGTTAAAAATTAACCTATTTAAAAGTATATATAAGTGAAAAAAGTTTCTCGAGTGTTGCCAGGATCGAACTCGAGTCGTCGTCCTTAATTCACAAATGTGACAAACAGTTTAGACAAAGTAAAGCGTTGTTAGAAGTTTTGAGTTATTGCTATAATATGTTTTTAGATAATTTTTGTTACACCCGAAGCTATAAATATTATATCACAAGTAGAACTATAACAACAAGTTTCATAAAGACCAACTCACTTCTTCACATTTTATATACATTATATATTTCCATATCACAGTAACTATTCATATAGTTTTTTTTTTCTTTGAAACACTTCACTGTCACAGAAGGGTTCAGATTGTTCTCACAATGTACAACCGTTTTTTAATACTTGTATGATTAAGATATCAATTGCACTTAAAATGTTTATGTAAATAATACTGGCTTTTATTTACTATTTATTTTTAATTATTTAATAGTGTTTATTTATTTTTAATTAATTTAATAGTAATTAATTTAATAGTATTTATTTATTTTTATTTACTATTAAATACGGAGCTAGTTACAATTACGTTTCACTACAACCAGTATCTTTAACATTGTCAAATAGTCAGTTAAATGTAAATATTAGTAACTAGAAAAAACTACTTACAGCAAAGACGCAACGTGCGTCATATGAATTATATTGAGAAGTTCATGCAAGTCTCCTTCGGGAACTTTTAACCAGTGGTTTAGAGCTTTCACAATTTTCATCCGCATCTGTTTGCCTGATACTTGCAATACATGAGTGTAGGGCAATAATAGCTCCTAAAAGTTGTGAAATATATTTTATTACTGATTATAATATATAATATACTACAATATATAATATGATATATATATATATATATATATATATATATATATATATATATATATATATATATATATATATATATATATATATATATATATATATATATATATATTAGTATATTTGTTGTAGGATACATGTATTTTAAAATATTTTATTTGAAGTGTTTTTTTACTTACTTCTTCCATATATAATTCGCCATTTTCGATTACTTTTTGATTATCCATATTAACTTCGTATTAGTAAACAAATAGTGATGATCTACATAATATCTATCTATAGTTGAAATTCTTATATGCTTTTATACAACTTATAACAACGATATAAGTTGTATAAAAGCATATAAGAATTTCAACGCGGCGTGATGTAGAACGCATGGCTCAGTGGTGAGAGCGCCTGCACGGTTCGCAGGAGGGCGCGGGTTCGAGTCCCGCTGCGTTCAAATTTTTATATGTTTTCTTTAAGTATTTTTTCTATCCTCAGTGTGGATTAACACTTTAAAAATCATAAAAATACATAATATCTTTCTGTACGCGTTCTTATATATATAACTATGAATGCTCTATAATGTTGCCAGTTTATGATTTTTCGCCCAAATTTTACTATTATTTTCTAACAGCTACAAGTGATGGTTCAAAAAATAATGTAAAGTAATAAAATTTTAGCTCAAGTGGAAAATAAATGAGGCTAAATCAAATTTAAAAAAAAATAGGTTTTCAAAAAGAATTTAAGGTTCTGTTTTCATTCTTTTCTGTATAGTTTATCGTTTGAATAATGGAAAATAAAGATTCTGGCATATAAGAGAGTTTTTTTGAGAAATATGCCACTGGTTTATCTTTACCGTCAAGTTGTGTCTGTTTTAATATTGCCCCAACACCCTCTGAAGATGCATCAGTAAAAATTTTTATTGGTAAATCTTTGTCGTATATTTCTAGCACAGGTTGAGAACATAAATATCTTTTTATTTGATTAAACGATTCTTCACATTTTTCTGACCACACAAACTTTTGATTTTTCTTAATAAATTATGTAATGGGTCTAAGATAATTGCGCTTCTTGGTATGTATTCATGATAAAAGTTGATTTTTCCCAAAAATTGTCTAATATTCTTTTGCGTCTTAGGGGTTGGAAAATTTCTTATTGAGATTAAATTATCTTTTAGTGGTCTTACTGAATTACCCTGAATTATATGACCAAGGTATTTTACTGAATCTGAAGCAAAGGTACATTTCTGAAATTTCAATCTAAAACCTTCTTTTAATATTGCCTCTAATACGTTTCTTATATGTCTTAGGTGTTCTTCAAAGGTGGATGAATAAATCAGAATATCGTCAATAAAGTTTACAGAGTATGCAGTGAGATTGTGTTTTCTTAGAATATTGCTTAAAATCCGTTGGAAAATTGCTGGTGATGTTTTCAAGCCAAAAGGAAGGCAGGTCCACTGGAAATGGCCATCTTGTGTAACAAATTCTGTTTTACTTCTGTCTTCAACTCGTAGTGGTATTGCCCAAAATGCTGAGTTTATATCTAGTGTAGTAAAATATTTACAATTTCTAGTTTTAATAATTAAATCATCTATTAATGGGAAAGGTTGAGCTTGTGGTACAACAATTTTGTTTAATTCTCTGAAATCTATACATAAACGGGATTTTCTATTTTCACCTTTTTTAAAAGCCATTGTTACTGGAGCAGCAAATGGACTGTAAGATTCTTCTATTAGGTTGTTCTTTAGTAACATAGATATTTGCTTTTCAATCTCTAATTTATCTTCTATTGTACACCTGTATGGTCTTTTACTACAGTATTTATTTACTAATAAATCTATGTGAGCTTCATAGTTTCTAACCGACCCTATATCATACTTATCTTTAGCGAAAATTGTTTATATTCCTCTATTATGTTCTCTATTTCAATTTTCTTTTCAATATCTAAATGATCTGTTATACTTACAAATTCTTGTGTTTCTATGTGTTCATTAAAATTTATTGAAAATATTTTTAGACGATTTTCTCCATTTCTATTATTTTTAGACACTTTAGTTATTTTCTTTTGTTCTATCTGCAAGTCCTCATTTTGGGTTAGTTTGAAATTCTTTATCATATCCAATCCAATTATAAAATCTTCAAAGTCTTCATTTTCAACTATATATACATCTACCTCTTCTTCCAAATCAAATATTTTAATTTTTATTGTTATCAAACCTTCTGTTTTTTTCACCCCATTAACCGTTTTCATATATACTATATTTTTATTATCTTTTTTTTCTTTCAATTTAATCAGTCTTGAATTTATTAAAGAGATCTGTGAGCCTGAATCATAAATACCGCTCACTTCTAATTTATTTTCTAATAAGAGCTTAATTTTGATTAATGGTGTAGTTACTCGTTTTTTTTATTAGTATTCATATCTACTTAAATAATGGAATTATTATTTATATTTTTGGTTTTAAACGTCTTTTGATATTCAATTTCATTTTTCTTAAACCAACACGACTCTTCTGGATGATATCATATTCCTTTGTTTAAAGATTCACATGTCTTACATGGCACCTTCTCATTCGTTTTTTTATTTTTATGAAAAAGTGTACTACTTCTTGCCATAGTTGAGCTATTCTTGTTCATTATACTTTCATATTTTCTTATCTCATTTAACAATTCAATATTGTCATTCAGTTCGTCCCTGTTTAATTTATTTAAGATATACCCTGGCAAACCAATTGCAATAAATCTATCATTGTTTTGGAGTCTACAGATTTGTTTATATCTAGCATAAGACGTTCTTTTTTTATAGCATAGTCAATTAATAGTCCTTCTTTATATCTGAATGCGTAAGCATATGAAACTACGTCCCATCCTTGATTCTTTAAAGTTTCTACAAATTTTTCCTTCCATTCATTCCAGTCAGAATTCATTGTAAGTTTAATGAGCATCGAGCTATACCAGTCTAAACAAGATTTTTCCATGAATAACCTTAATATTTCTATTTTAGTTTCATCTTTGGTGATATCAAAACGCTCACATTCTTTTTCAAAATTATCTATCCATTGCCCTGCATTAGTATTTTTAGTTGTAAATTTTTCTATAATAAATTTCTCTGAAATATTCTTTAAATTATGTTGACTTTCATTCTTTATCGTGGTTTCTATTAATTTTTCCAGGATGTGTTGTAAGTTGTCATCCCTGTCTTTTGCTATCTTTGGGTTCGTTTCTTCCAAATATTGATTTAAAAATTGCAAATTACCTTCCTCATCTAGATATGTTTTCTTTTGATCATCATCTAACTTTATCCATATTTTTCTAGTTTGATGTCTTTTCTTTATGCTGTTTTTTATTTTTGAAAAAGAGCTCATTCTTACAATATTTGAATGATGACTCACTGGTTTTAAATCTTCAGGTAAAACGTAACATTTTCCTTCTTCAGTAGTAATTGATGTAATAGCTAACACATTAGACTTGCCGTCATCGGACGCTGTCATCGTAAACTCAAATTGCAGCCTGTTCATATTTTTTTGTTAACAAAAATGTCGTTTTATAAGATATTGTTGAGGATTTTCTAAATAAACCACAAATTGTTTCTCTGAAAATACAAAGATTTATTTTATTTAATAAGCTTTAACAATATTACAATATTTCCTCGTTATTTATCGTTTTACTAAGAACATTACCTGAAAATACAAAGAAACGACATTTAAAGTTTACTAATATCGAATCCTCAAGAATCTTTATGTTTATCTTTCTATAAGATGTTATAATATTACTTTTAACAATACATTCTAACATCCACCATTAATTACTATTTGTCAAATGCGCTTCATCTGCCACAGACAATATATGTGAGGTAAATTTAAAATAATAAAATGATATATTATGTCATTACATATATATATATATATATATATATATATATATATATATATATATATATATATATATATATATATATATATATATATATATATATATATATATATATATATATATATATATATATATATATATATATATATATATATATATATATATATATATATATATATATATATATATATATATATATATATATATATATATATATATATATATATATATATATATATATATATATATATATATATATATATACATATGTATATATATTGTTTAGCTCATAATGATGTGTTGTCATTTAAGGGATACCTGCAATAAAAATGGCTCCGCAAACTAAACTAATTTTAGACAAAATGAATGAAATGAAATGCGATTTTAAAAATCAAACTGAGGAGCTAGCTGAAAGGTTTACAAGAAGCATGTCAGATTTAGTAGATGAAAAATTAAAACCACTTATTGAAGAAAATATAAGGCTAAAGAAAGAGGTCGAAAATCTGCAATCAAAGGTACAAAACTTAGAGCGAGATGTACGGAAAAACAATTGCCTAATTCATGGAGTGACGGAAGAAGAAAAACATGGCTTCGAACTGAGAGAAAAGGTGCTAGAAATTTTGAAGTATGCAAGTGATAGATCAGATATGCAAGAATGGGACAAATGGGAGATAAGTGATGTGAGAAGGATAGGGAAAAGGGACAGTAGTAAAATAAGACCTATCCTCCTATCAGTTACTCTAACATGGCGAAAATATGAGCTCTTGAAAAATAATAATAACTTCCCTACTGGCATTTATGTCACCCAAGATTACCCTAAATCAGTTATCATTAAAAGAAAAGAGTTAAAAGAAAAACAAAAACAAGAACAACAAAAAGGAAACACAGCCTACATTCGCTACAATAAACTCATAGTTAAAGGTAAAACAGACAAGGAAACAAAAAGAAAGAGATCAGAATCTAAATCACCTACCATAGCCGACAAAATAAAAGATGGGGATCGAGCACCATATAATAAATTACACAAATTACATAGTATGTTTCGCCCAAGATCTAATTCCTCAAGTTCCTTGGCAGAATAAAAATTACACATACATAATTAATAAACAAAAATCAAAAGATAACCAAATAAAAGTCAGAGAAAGTATATATCATAAGAAACGACATTCCCCAAGCCGGTCAAATGCGGTCACCGTGGGGAATTACGACCGCAACCCTCCATCACGCAATTATGAAGATAGTAACGCATCTTCTCCGATACTAAGAAATGTACTCTCAAGTCAAGTACAAAAAGACAATAAAAATCTATATATAGCAACCTTCAACGCTACAACTCTCCGAACTCCAGAAAAACTCATGGAGCTTGAAGAAGCTCTGAAATCAATTAATTGGGATATAGTGGGGCTTAGCGAGATTAGAAGAAATGGAGAAGCAATAGAGGAACATAATAATTATATATTTTACTATATTGGAGAAACGCCTGGGCAATATGGTGTTGCTTTCATTGTAAAAAAGCCACATAATAATGCAATATTAGAATTCAAGGGGGTGGCGGAAAGAATTGCAATGCTACATAAACAATTTCCAGAGCAGAAGGAACCCATGTCAATCGTTCAGATATAGGCACCCACAGAAGTTGCAACAAAAGAAATCAAAAATAAGTTCTACGAGGAATTAAATAATACTATGGAAAAGGTACATAAGCACGTTATTGTAATGGGAGACTTCAATGGTCAAATTGGGACAGATAGCAAAGAAACAAATATTCACATAATAGGAAAACATGCAACTGGAAAACTTAACGACAATGGGCAGCGTATAATAAACTTTGCAATCCAGAACAACTTTTATATAATGAACACTTTTTACAAAAAGAGGAAGAGTAGAAAATGGACCTGGGTGTCACCAGGATATACTGTCAAAAATGAAATTGATTTCTTTCTATCCAGTCGGCCAAAAATATTTAAAGATGTTGAAGTTATAGCGCAGTTTAACTTTAACTCTAATCACAGGATGGTTAGAGCAAAACTAAACCTGATACCAATTAAACATTCAAGGCGTAGCTATATAAAGAATCAAAAAGTCCAGGGCACAATCTTATTAAATGAAAAGGAACTGCTAAACTTAGATAATGATCTAAAGGAAATATCAAATAAAGAATCAATACAAAATAAGTACAATTATTTCGAAACCATCATACAAAATTTTAGCGCAAATTTATCACTGAATCGAAAATCTAAAGACCTACTTGGAGAAGAAGCAAAACGTCTAATTGTATAAAGAAAGAGCATGTTACAAGAAAGGAAGGAAAAGAGGAAAGAGATTGCCCAAAGTAGTAAGGACATCAACAAAAGCATTAGAAACACAGAAAAAGAACCAGAACAGAAACATTTAAGCGTCATATTGAGGAAAGCAGGTGCAATAAAGAAAGCAATTAAAGAACTTAGCCAAAACACAACTTGGATACCAAACTTAAAGAACAAAACTGGGAAATTGGAATCCAATAGAAAATCAATAAAAGACATAGCTACAAAGTTCTACAAGGACTTATACAATGATAAAGATTATGGTGAAGACATAGACTTGGGTAGAAAGGAAGAGGATGAAGAACAAATACCCTGCATCATGGAATCAGAAGTTAAATATGCTATAGTATCCCAAAAGAACAACAGGGCACCAGGGGAGGATGGAATTACAAATGAATTATTAAAGACAATTTTAGAAAATGTATCCAAGCCTGTTACACAGATTTTTAATCAAATTATATTAGAAGAAATCATCCCACAGCAATGGAAGAAATCTAGCATCGTACTCTTACACAAGAAAGGAGATAAAAATCAAATCAATAACTATAGACCAATAAGCCTGTTATCTAACCTCTATAAAATATTTTCTAAAGTCTTACTAAATCGTCTGACGACTATTCTAGACGAAAACCAGCCAAGAGAACAAGGTGGCTTCAGAAAGAACTATTGTACTATTGATCACATATTTGTAGTGAAACAAGTTATTGAGAAGTTCAATGAATACGGCAAACAGTACTACATAGCCTTCGTGGACTATAATAAAGCATTCGACTCAATTAAACATATCGAAATCTGGAGATCTCTATTACAGCAAGGAATTCCAAAGAAGTATATTAGAATCATTAAACAAATATACAATAGAAGTACATCCAAGATAAAACTAGAGATCGCAGGACAAGAATTCGAAATAAGAAAAGGAGTACGTCAGGGTGATCCATTATCCCCCAAATTATTTTCTGCTGTTCTCGAGAGTGTATTTCGAAACATGAAATGGAAGGGTAAGGGCATTAACATAGATGGTAAAGTTTAACACATTTGAGATTTGCGGATGACATCGTGCTTATGACAGATAATCCTAGGTCGCTCGAGGAAATGTTATAACAACTCGCAGACCAAAGTGTTTTTGTTGGATTGACAATGAACACGGAAAAGACAAAAGTAATGACAAATGGTCTAAAAACGCTTATTCAAATTAGCAATTGCCCAATAGAATACGTGGAAGAATATACTTACCTGAGACAGACAGTCTCGCCTGTTAATATGACATTAAAAGAAATAAATATAAGAGTAGCAAAAGGATGGAGATGTTTCTGGGCACTAAAAGATGTTTTAAAAAATAGAGATATCCCTATGGAATGCAAGACAAAAATCTTTAATATGTGTATTCTACCATGCATCACATATGGCTGTCAATCCTGGACTCTCACAAAGAAGGCGGTCCACATACTTAAAGTATGTCAGCACAACATGGAAAGGAACCTACTTGGTATAAAAAAGAAAGATAAAAAGAGACTTGATTTGATCAGAAAGAAAGCAAAAGTAAGAGATACTGGAAGAACCAGAAAAAAGTTAAAATGGAGATGGTCAGGACATATGGCGAGAGATACTTCAGGAAAATGGCCAAAAGATATTTTTGAGTGGTACCCAAGAAATGCTCAAAGAAAAAGAGGAAGACCTTACAGACGATGGGAAGCTGACGTCAGGAAAACAGCCGGTCCCCACTGGCTGCGGAAGGCAAGGAATAGGAGAGAATGGAAAGGGATGGAGGAGGCCTATGCTGAAAAGCAGACTAAATAAGAAAAAAAAAAATATATAATGTGATATATTGTGAATGTTATTTGGTCAATAAAGGCTATTTTATTTTATTTTTATATATATATATATATATATATATATATATATATATATATATATATATATATATATATATATATATAATATATATATATATATATATATACATATATATATATATATATATATATATATATATATATATATATATATATATATATATATATATATTATATATATATATATATATATATATATATTATATATATATGTATATATATATATATATATATATATATATATATATATATATATATATATATATATAATATATATATATATACTAGCTGACCCGGCAGACTTCGTACTGCCTCATCGATAATAAAAACCAAATCTTTTGTATAAAATGATTTTAAAACAAACAAATCGAATCGTATTTAATAAAAAAGAATTTATGAATAAAGCTGGAACTTTTATTATTATTTTCGATACATCATGTTGCTTACTTAGAAAAAAGAGTTTTCCTGAAATACTGGCTATTTATAAGGTTTAAATTTGATATTCACAGACATACACCATTAAAATACAGTCTGTTAATTAATTTAAAGCTTTCTCATTAACTGTATTTTTTGTTTTGCTTTGTGGTGCGTAAATAAACAAAGAAGACGGTTTTCCGACGCGCGAACACGCGACGTATAATTGTCCATGCGCGAAACAGGGAAACTCCAAGTTGATTCCACAAACTTCTAACGACTGTCCTTGCGATTTATTTATGGTCATCGCAAAGGCCAGACGTACTGGAAATTGTAAGCGTTTAAAATCGAATGGTAAGTCCGTTGGTATTATCGGTATCCGCGGGATCAAGACATCCTCTCCTTTGTATTTTCCTTTTATGATTGTCGCCTCAATGACGTTATTCATTAGTCTTCCCATACAATTTACGGGTTGACATACATGTCAACTGCAAACTGATGAAAAAGTCGTTGACACATCAAAATATGATTTACTTCACCTTGACGGATCATGAGTCTGTATGAATAGAAATTCATAGCACTAACTTTTTTGTTGGTTTCAGCACCTGCAATCAAAAATTATAAATGTTTACATTGTTACTTAGATGAATTGAATTTAAAAATGTCATTTAATCTTGTTCAATTCATTTACCTGTTACTTGATTTACCATTTTGATATTAAAATGGTATCCATCTTCCCCCTGCCAGAAGATCAAAGGATATTGTAGTGCATCATAACTCCTGTGTGTTTCAGATACACGTTTTAAATCACTATTCCGACGATGAAGCACAATATCTCTAGATTGTAAATTTTCTCCCACAATGACAACAGCCACTTCATCAATGGTAGGTGAATTGAACCTCCTTGTGTGTTCACCGGCAGGTGTTTTGTCAGCTCGAATAATAATATTATGGCTATCAGATGGCATCCGATCCAATGCTATTTTGGACATGTTTACTAAATTGTTATTCTGATGAAGAAACATTTGTAATTGTTGGACAATGGTTCTCTTCACTGTGGGATTGTGAGCACAACGATTATTAATTTCCGCATCTGAATTGCCCATAAAATAAACTTGTAAAAATTGATGATCTGCATCAGGTAGTGGTAACAGAGTTCCCAGTAAATGATAAATTTGTCCTTGTATCTGTAATTTTTAAAAATGTGTCCATTAATTATTTTCGATATATATATTTTAGTACAAACTTGAATAATATAAAAAAATATTCTTATATAATACCTTGAAAGTGGGCATAAAATTGTCTTGTATAATATGTGTAGCACCAAATGATGTCATCTGGAAACAGTTGTTATATTTCTGAATGTTGGTCAAGAAGTGTTTAGAATCATTTCCAATCCAAGAAACTAAAGAGCGTAAAGGATCTGGTGGTGGGACCAGTTGTGGCAATTTTACTTTGCCTTCAGCACAACATAATCCAGTAGATTCACCAGTGTATTTTAACGCCTTACAATATTTACAAATTGTTTTCATTTCCCCAATTGTTACCGATTTGTCGGCACAATAATCAATTGGCGGATCATAGTGGAATGCAGCTCGTTCAAGAATCACAGGAGCTCTGCGTCTGCGGATTCGCTCAATTTCATTCTGTCTAGCTTGCTGTTGATGTGTTGATGTGCACAAACTCGTTGCATTCTAAGCCTATCTCCTACATTGTCACTCACTAAAGAACGCAATTCTGACATAATACATGACCAATACGACTATTTTCTTGATCTGTCTGTCTCTGGTCATCAGTGCGGTTAGCACGTGAGATAGCTCTTCGCACATTTGATTGACTACGACGACCTAAGTCAGGTCGTCTTCTCTCGGCATCGTAAATTGTAATCAATCAAAGTGAGCAAATTTCCCGCTTATTTAGCAGTAAAGTGTCACTATCACAAAAAAAAGCACATTACTTGGAATGTCACTATCACAAAGGATCACCAAAGTAAAGAAAGTTCTCGCGCACGTATCACAAAGATAGATATAATATCGTAATACTTTTTTCCATGCTCTGAAATGCGACAGGATGCATTGACATATTAGTTGGTTGTCAAATCTAATGTCAAATATTATGATTGCAGTACAATGTATTTTGAGACTATGCAATTTTCTTCTGTTGAGTTTCAGAACGCGATATTTGATTCCTCCAACGCGCACGCGATTTGAACTTTATGCAGCGGTAATAAAGTACAATTTGACTCTCCATTTTATTTAGAAAACGTTTGTATGGGAAATAGAAAAATGTTGTTTTGAGGATTTTTCTTGGCAATTATTCGAATTTTTCTCACCTTTTAAACCTTCCCTAGACCTGCACGAATAATTCAAGACCAAGATAAGATAAATCCGTTCAGCCGTTCTCGAGTTTTGCGAGGACTAACGAACAGCAATTTCATTTTTATATATATATATATATATATATATATATATATATATATATATATATATATATATATATATATATATATATATATATATATATATATATATATATATATATATATATATATATATCTATATATATATGTATATATATATATATATATATATATATATATATATATGATATATATATAGATATAGATATATATATATATATATATATATATATATATATTATAATATATATATATATATATATATATATATATATATATCGCAACGCAAAGCTTCCGGGTAAACTATGTTAAGAGTTGACCCGTCCGGCACGTGAACGTAAAGGTTCCTAGAACTGCTAACCCGGGAAGAGACGACTAATTGACGATGCGAGAAACAACTGCCACTGAGATCTACTCCAGCAACACGAGAATCTGTCCTTGAGCCTTATTTATCGTCATTGCATAACACACCGATAATTGCGTTCTTTTAAATTGGAATGGAAAATAATTTGGTATTATGGGAATTCTGGGAATAAAGCCGGTTTCTCCTGCACCGCAACCTGTTAAAATTTAGGCCTCCATTACATTTTGTTGGCCACTGGGTTACTTTTAGCCGAGTTCCATTGCAAAGTTTGGGGTGGTCTTAAATTTCGGAGAAGAATTATTGAAATGCCAATTTTTAAAGAAATTAAATGACAAGAAATCCTGGAAATTTACAGACTTCAAATTCTTCGGGTACCTTAGTGGCTTCCTTGTTTATCGACCATTCTTTTATTGAACTATAGCGTTGCTTTCCCATTGTATATTAGACGTATTTTATTATTAATCTTTAGATCCTGATCTTGCAAGGAGTCAAAATTGACCCTCCCCCTCAAGAGATTAAGCCGAATTAATATATTTGTTAATGTCACCGTAAACTGACGATATTAGATGTGTTGGATTGCACTATACACCATAGATTCAGGGGCGTCAGAATAATTTTCCTTTGGTAGTTGTGGGTATGTCCCTGTACCATCTTTAATAATATATCAAAAATTCACTACTCTCCGCGTCATCTCCAGTTTGTCCACTAGTCGCATGTTTATAGTCAAATGCACCGACGGTATGCACGAGCCACAAATAGGAACTTTCCATGCAAGTCCTAAACGCTCATCAGCTTGGTTTCCCTGTGGTAATTACCGGAAAGTTTGTCGGGGGGAAGCACCACAAAACTAAACTGTGATACGCCCGGTTGGTCGATCACCTTGTCTTTTATCCCTTAGGTTTTTGTATACGCTTCTACTACTGCCTTTCCGATGTTCCATCTTATATTCATACCATACGATTAAACTTTGTCCGGCCATCTTGAATACTACAGGTTTGAACTTTCGTGCGATCTAAATGCAATCGGGTACTTTTGAAACATAGTGTAACCGTTTACCTCCTTGTATCCATGTTGCAGCTTTACCCGTTACAAGCCCTGCAAGAAGCAATTTGTAACCTGATTCGAACGTAAGGCTTAAGATTATTTAGTCAAAAAAGTTTTCAAAGTTCCTCCAGTTGCAGTTAAATACCATTATTGTTCCTAAATTTTCTGCACACTCGCGTCAACCACGAGCATAGACTGAATCTTGCTCTGCAGTCCATCATTTGAACACCGTGTCTAATTTTACGAGCAGTTCCCATTAGTTGTAACCATCTCTGCGTAATATTTCCTATGATAACCTCTCTCACTGAGGTTGGCGTTGACAAACCATGTTCATAGAGTGATGTACCGCCTACTGTTGTTAAGTCTTCCTGAAGAGCTAATAAGCACTGATTTATGGCAAGAACACGAAAATTATCGTTCCTTGCATCATTGTGAGATATTATATTCCGAAGAAATTCTTCTGCAAATTCTTCTTTATATTTTTTCTTATAATTGGACAGGAACAGACAAATTACAAAATGTGACAAATATTACATATAAATGGCGTAACCGTCGTGGATTATCACTAACACAGGATTCTGCTAAAGCGTCATCCTAATGCCGTTTTTCAAGCTGCAATAAGTTGGATAAACAACATTGTCTACCTTTTCTCAAATCTATAAATGATTTTGATCCCCCCACTGCATGTAATAATAATCTCAAATGGAAACACTCTGAGTTGTTAGGATTAACGGTATATACTTTACCAAGAACATGTTCTTTGAAAATACCTGTCTCGCCATCATACAGGCCTGCCACAGCGTCTACGGTTAAAGACACCTCGTTACTTGTCCTAGGTATAATACTATGGAACTTCCTCATACAATGGAGATTTTGCAAAATTATCAGCTTGGGAAAGTCGAAAGAATGCCAATAAAGATGTTTGTCTAGGTTTCTCTAATCATTCTGTAACATTTTCAGCGTTAAAATATATACGTTGACCGCCTTCCAGATGAACATCTAGATGGGTCACACAGTTGGATATCTTTCGTGAATGTTAAAACTTAAGATCCGCCACACTGCTTCTGAAGAGTTGATATATTTGCCTGACTGAAATCTAGTAAATTCATCATGTTCATTTCTTAACGCAATCGTAGCTTGGTCACTGCCCTTGTTAATATACTTACAATTATATTTTATATTATATTCTACACAATACAATTATATTCTACACTATTAAACATTTCTACATTTATGTGAGCTTGAAATGCTCTAGACAACACAGGCGAATATGGGACGACCCACCTATTACCTAAAGTAACCTGTTGTCCAGACACTCGCTTTTCAACAGTAAAACCACCATTGTATCTTGAACTGCTACGACATAATGGGTATCCAAGATGTTCTTTACACTTTCATTCACCAATGCTTTTGGATACCTTTTAGTGCAACGACCGTCTTGCATGCAAGGAGCAGTCGCGTTAAATGCACCACATGGACCATGTATCATATGAGTTTTAACAATGTCGTATAACAGGGGATCTGCAATCAGATCTGGAATTTTGGCACTGATTAAATTGTCTACATCATTAGGTCGAACCTTATTTTTTAACCAGAGCAAGATATGTGCGTGAGGTAAGCCGCGTTTTTGCTACTCAACACTATAAATATAACACAATACTCCAAAAATTTTGTCTTTGGTAAGTAGATCTATCATTGATTTTAATTTTAAATGAAAAACACTTGCGATAATATCATGGTGGTCATGCGGTGCTTGTCCCTCAAGAAGCTCCCGAGTGATTTCATCCCACTTGGGATTGGTAGTTACAGTAATAAATAAGCCGGGACGTCCATATTTACTTACGTAACAACTTACGTAACAAAAAGTGTCTTGAGTACGTTTGTGCATGAAGCGTGAACCACAAGTAAAAGAAGAGGGTAAAATACCTAAACGGCCTATATTGACTGTATTATCATCTTGCTGCATGGCATCGCAAAGGTGCACGTATTCTTCACCGCGCAGCTGTCTTTGATTAGATCGTATATAAACTAATCTTTCGGTTTCAATTTTTGCGTACATGTCTACAATATACTGATTAATTAGGCCACGAAAACGTTGAAAGTATACAAGTATATATTCCGTCTCACTTGCAGGTGGTAACAATAAATTGAAAGCATGAAACCTTTTTATTATAATTAGGTGCACCTGTACGCGGATCGGTTTGGTATACTGCGAAATTATAACCATCTTCCCCTCGACAGTATATCAAAGGATATTGCAAACTGTCGTAAGCCCTGTGAGTTTCGAAATACGATGCAAACGATTGTCTCTGGAACGTATAACTATATCACGCTTATCACATTCCTAGTCGACCAATACTACAGAAACTTCATTCTTGGATGGAACGTTATAATGTCTAGGGTGTTACTGAGTTGGACGCCTATCGGCATTTATAACAATTATATAATTGTTATCACCATCTTGAGGAAGGGCTTCTAATGCCGATTTAAAACTGTATACATACGAATTAACCTGATGCAACATGTTCTGTCTTCACTATCATTTGTCAAACGGTCTTCATATTGAGTAAAAGTTTCAGATTTTCGAGACAAAATATGCCGTTTGCGGTCAGCTTTGAACCGCAGTTCCCTCTCAGTGTAGGTTTCAGACGTGCGAGATAATGTATGCCGTTCGCGGTCAGCTGTGAGCCGTAATTCCCTCTCAGTGTAGGTTTCAGTCTCACAAGATAATGTATACTGTTCGCAGTCAGCCGTGAGCGGCAATTCTCTTTGTGAGGCAGTTTCAGCTCCTCGGGATAAGGCATGTTGTTCCCGGTTAATGGTACGCCTTAGCTCTCGTTAAGAAGATCTTTGAGGCGCCCACGATGGAGTTCGCCTTGCTCTGTCAGATGCTTATCGTATCTCTCTCTCTGGGGAGCTTTCATTGGCTCGAGAAGTTGAAGCACTAACTCTCATAGAGTTTAACCGATGTGCTCTTTTCTCTGCCGATTCTTAAGAACGCGTAATTTTCATTCTTCTACGACGAAGTGTATTTCGTCCCTAGAAAGCCTGCGCTCGCCTCCCGCTCCTTTATTGCCTTGCCGCCACAAGCCGCGTCGAGCGCGGCAACCGTTACGCTAAATAAACTAAATAATAAAAAGTTTGGTGTTTCTATACCAATTTCGATGATTCTTTTTTTATTGAATAGGTACTTATATTAATTTTTAAGAATTACGAATGAGTGTCAGTGTTGTTCGACGTTCATACGTCAGAGTAAAGAAATATAATCAAAAATCTCCGAATTGTTAACCTATTAGGAATTACACGTGTTATTGTGAGTCAACCATAAAAGATAGACTTATGCTATCTTGGGATATTTTTTGAATAGTTTTATGTAGAATATTTTCGTTATAAATGGTACTGTAGCTTTAACCATTAAGGCTGCACACGCAACGGAAGCTTAAAAAATCAAGTAACTTCTCCCGTTTTCCCAACATTTCCTTTCACTGCTCTGCTCCTACTGTATACTAAAAGTATACTAAAACCTGCTCATTAGTATGAAAAATAACTGTACCAAGTTTCGTTAAAATCCTTCGAGTAGTTTTTGTTTCTATAAACAACATACAGACAGACAGACAGACATACAAAAATTTTACTGATTGCATTCTTGGCATCAGTATCGACCACTAATCACCCCTTGATAATTATTTGAAAATATATTCCATGTACAGAATTCACCTCTCTACAGATTTATTATAACTATAGATATGGCTGCGTTTCATTATTTAATATATTCTGAATCAGTTTATGCAAATATTTTACTGCCTTGATCTTACAAATATAAATAAAAGACAGAAAAAAATTATAAATGATATTATGTTGCTTAGCGTGATGTACAGATTTTATTAACATTTTTAAATATTTCATATATTCTAGCAATTTTTGGACATGGACTATTTAATAAATGAATACTTAACCAATAGATTGGTTTGGTTCTCAATTAGGTTCTCTATTTGACTGACTATATATAGGATATAGCGAGAACCTAAATTCATTATTCAATTCGATTTCTGTGCTATTTTTTTCAAATGCTTTAACTACTGAGGTCTGGGATGTAGCTTTGGACTTCAAGATTTAACTGATTTAACTGATTTCAAGATTTAACTGATTTCTAAGTAACTTTGGATATAAATATATCTGTCAATAATAATACGACAATAATTATATTTTTTAAATCTTTATTTTTTTCTCTTTTTCTCTTTTCTCTTTAAATTTTAGAAAATTCTCACACCATTCAGCCACATTTGCCAAGTCAATTGGTTGCAAGTCTATACTAACTCGTGACTAACTTAACTAAACTCGTTGCACGTAGGTTCTTTACTGTTAGATTTTTTACGTATTTTCAAAGAATTGTTGCAACTTTTATATGCAAATATTGCTTATTTTACTATCATTATAATAATTACTATTAAATAATTATTAAAATATAAAAAATGACTTAATTATAATAATTACATAATTAATATTTATTATACGTATTATTAAATTATTATAATGTACATTTTTAAAATAATGTAAGGATGAATGTATGTTTTTTCATATTCCACGCATATAGTAACAGGTTGACATAAAATTTATATAGGTTACAATTTATGTAGGTGAATATTTTGGATAAAATAACTAAAAGTATATTAATAAGTGGAAAATTCTTCTTTCTTTTTACTTATTTTCTTAAATATTTCAAAATGTACACTGCCATGTTAAAAGTACAAATAATATCTGAATATTATCTTGAAACATATGTATATTTGATAGATTGTATATAGCGTTATATACTATATTGCATGAAACTATAAGTATAATATAGTCATTCACTCTTTTTTGGATATTTTTTAATTACTTAATTTCACGCCTTATAACGAACAGAGAACAGCCTCAAACACTTCAGTCTCTTTCAATAACCTCTTCATAAATATCCTCTTCACGCTTATATGGCCTTACTCCAGTATTTATGATATAACATTATGTTTCAGAAGATCAACTAAGCTTCATAAATTTCTTCTTTTGGCTTCACACTTTAGCCCGCACACGGCAGGGTAGGCAGAGACAGAAGTGCAAGAACCGGTAGGTTTCCACACCTACTGTTAAGATATTCTGTTTTTTTACGTCGCTTTCCGCCTATTTACGTTGCTTTGCGTGTTTAGTGGCGGAACTCAACGCTGCTTTGCATCTTAACCTAGATGCCAGAGCGAAGAAAATTAAAATAGAATTTTTTCCATCTATTCTTCTCTCGACGTGCCCAAACCATGTAAGTGTGTATTTTCTTTTAAAATGTATACATATCTTACATTATTTTTTTTATTTTTGTTTGATTGTTTTATTCGTCTTAACAAATTGTTTAAAGTTCCGCTTTTAATGTAGATTAACTTTATCTAATATGAAAGATAATTTGGTCTAGTATTCAAATAACTTGTTATCATTAAAAAATTGACGTGTGTGAACATGACTAGACAAAAGAATGTTTACGTCACTAACCAATTTTATTTTATACTGTACTTACTAAGCAAATAATATTTATATTAGTCTTTAAGTTAAACACTTGATGTAATTTAAGAGCAACGACTTAATTAATCAGAATAGTGTGCAAATTTGTATAGATTCACTTTTATATTTTTTATGGGTGTATCCGCCCATTTTATATTGTATTACTTTAAGATCAGCCTGGTTAATTACACGTTTCTGCACATATTTTGCTAGAGGACCGTCGTGGCGCAGAGGCGCAACGTGTGCCTGTAACGCGACGGTTACTGGGTTCGATCTCCAGTCGGAGAAGATGGATTTTTCTATTTCCATTTTCTTCGCTCTGGCATCTAAGGCAAAGTGCGGCGTTGAGTTCCGCCACTCAACACGCAATGCCTCGAAAACGGCGGAAAGTGGGGACGGAGTAAGCAGGGACTAAGTAACGGAGTGTCTTAACACTAGGTTCTTATGGTTCCTGCAGTTCCCTCTGCCTCCCCTGCCATGTGCGGGATAAAACGTGAAGCTAAAAAAAAAAATTACTCTTTTCTATTCAGGTTAGAAGTATTTGCCTATTATATAAAATATACATTTTAAAGTTAAACTATGTATATTTGGTGAGTAGTTTGTTGCCAATTATATTTAATTGTTTTTAATTTAACAATATCTCATAGTCTTAACAGGTATGTACTAGATAATTCTTATGAAATAGCAAAATTTAATTTGTCATCACATTCTCATTTAATTACATTATTATTTATAGTTAAATAATTATAACCATCATTACTGCATTATATATGCAAATTAATATTTAAAAAGAAATATTACAACAACTATTTGATTAACTACCTACCTACAGATTCTCATGTAATGAACTCTAAATATATTGTATAATAAATTACAATATATTATATATTAAATAAACTTGTAAAGTTAATTAAGTACTTATTTAATATGATTTAGTTGACAGTTGAGGATATATTTATTGTTTAAAATACATGTACCTTTGTTTTACATTTTTTTTAAGTTAAGCTGAAACAAATATTATATTATAGTTTTGGTAAAGAAACAGAAAAAGTTTAAATTAGTTGTACTGTGTACATTGTATATTATCTCAATTTCAGACATAGAAGCTAACTCCCACAAATTCTAAAAAGGTCGAAGAGAGAGGAGAAAGAATTTATAAAAAAGCGAGCTACTTATAAAGGCCGATTGACTAATTTTACTAAGTAGTTAAATGAATTATCTAGTTCATGGAGCCATCAGCAGGTAAATTGCAGTTACGAATAGGTAAGATTGTATATTTATATGATCAATATTATGAGGTACAAATGAAAAATGAGTGTTTTAGTTGATGATATTGATGCCCAGTCTTGTGAAATTTTGAATCCTTATATTACAAATTACTTTCAAGGGCTCAAGAATTGATTTCTTCTAATTCTAAATTATTGAAATGTGATAACGCGGACATTTCACGTATAAGTAATTACAATCTTGTTAAGTTGCCTACTATTGATTTGCATAAATTTCACGGATCTTACGACACTTGGCTTGAATTTCATGACTTGTTTACCAGTCTTATACATTCAAATGATGCGATGGACGAAATAAATAAATTTCACTATCTCAGGTCATCTCTAGAGGGTTCGACTGCAGTGATTATTCAATCCATTGAGTTTTCTGCTAGCAATTATACTGTTGCATGGGAATTACTATGTGTCAGATATAATAATAAACGCTTGCTAGTCCAGAAACATGTTAATACTTTATTTAATGTAAATTCAATTAAACATTAATCTTCTTTTAATAAAAAACTATTAAATGGTAGGTGAGCCGGTTCAGAATTGCTCATTCACATTATTACTAGGAAACTCGATCCAAAAACTTTTCGTGAATGGGAAGAGTGTAAAGGCAGATTAAACAAGAGTGACCTCATCTCAATGTCTATTTTTCTGGAATTTGCGATTTGCGAGTGCTGACTTATAGAAACTTTAGAATTTTCTCATAAAAGCAACTGTATGAGTTATAACCGTAACTCTCATAAGCTTAATACAATGATTTCCGTAGTACCTCTACTCAGCCAGCATGCGAAAGTCATAGTTTTGATTCATCTTTTAAGTCATGTCCTAAATGTAAGGGCGATCATAGTTTACTTAATTGTTCTCTGTTTTTTAATTTAACCAACGACAAAGATTAAAATTAAACTCCAATATAAAATATGTTATAATTCTCTTCGTCCCCACCATTATTAGAATAATTGTAAAAAGAGGCTCTAAGATATGTAAACGGAAACATAATATTTTAATACATGTTTCAAATATATCACGACCTTATATTATCATCGCAATCTTTAGTCAACGAAAAAACGCAACAAGCAATCACGACATTAACGACGCTGAAGTACCTTTAACACTCGAACAAGATACTCTGTTGTCCACAGCTCTAGTTAAAGAACGCGTGATACGTGTCTTATAGGACTATGCAAGTTCGTCGTGCATTATTAGTGAAAGTCTATGCCACTCACTGAAGTTGAAATATGTAAACGTAGAGAAATATGTAAACGTATATATGAGATCAATAAAACCGAACTAAATACAACAAAAATGTGCCGTATTATAATACATTCTTTAATTGAATAATACTCTAAGGATTTAATTTGTTATGTTTTGTCAAATATAACTATGTTTTGTTAAATATAACAGATCGTATTCCCTCACATTCAATTGATATTTCGCATTTGAATATACCGCACAATATTAATTTGGCAGATCCAGATTTTTATAGGGCAGGAAGTATAGATATGATTGTAGGCGTGGATATATTTTGAGAATTACTTGGTTCGAAGAAAATTAGCTTAGGTAAATCAACCCATTCTGTGGGAAACCAGACTTGGATGGCTGGTCTCAGATCCTATCACAGGAGGACATAAGTCATCTTCTATCTTATGTAACTCACTAAAGTTGTAGATAATAATTTAATTAATGATATCTCGATTTTGGCAGCTAGAAGAAGTTAGAGTTAGTTCTTTAGAAGAACGTATGTGCGAGGAGCATTTTATTAACAATACCATTCGTTTAGAAGATGGCCGTTTTTGCGTTATAATCCCGTTGAAAGAGTCGCCTGAAGCACTAGGAGACTCAATGCAACGAGCAAGACGGTGTCTTTTACCTCTGGAACGGAGACTTAAAAATCAGCCTAAATTTAAATGAATGTACGTAGAATTTTTAGCGGAGTGAGAATCTCTTGGACATATGTCTAGATGTGAATATAATCACAATTTAACTTCATACTTCATACCTCACCATGGAGTTTTGCGTGAAGATAGAAGTAACACTAAATTGAGTATTATATTCAACGTAAGTAGTGTAACTACATCAGGGCTGTCACTAAACGAAATTCATATGGTAGGTCCTACGGTGCAGGACGATCTACTGTCAATATTAATAAGATTTAGATTTTATAAACTTGTACTTGTTGCTGACGTGGAAAATATGTACCGGCAAATAATGATTAATCCTTCCGACCCACATCTTCAGCAAATAATATGGCAAATTAATAAATCGTCAGATCCTATTAATGTGTATAAACTTAACACCGTTACCTACGGTTGCGCAAGTTCTAGTTTTCTTGCTACCAGATGCCTAACACAGATTGGCCCTGACTACCAAGACGATCTAATATCTAAAATAATTATACATGACTTTTATGTAGATGACTTGCTAACTGGAGCTTTATGCCTTTACGCAAATGGAAATCAAATGATGCTTCGCTTCTGACTTCATCTTCAGTTGGATCGTCATTAAATTTAAATATTGGGAGTATGCAAATGCTAAAACTGTAGGAATTGGTTGGCAAACTGAGTCTGATGAAATATGTTTTTATATTAATACTTCGATTCCAAAGGAACTTACCAAAAGGATTGTTAGTAAACCTCTACTGGTGAATAATTATTGTTTTTTTAATATTTAACAACAAATTTATAAGAATTTGGTTAAAACGTAACTTTTTGAAGGGTAATACTTTTTATTTACTTTTAGGGTTTAGAAGAATGGCCGGGAAAAGAAGATATACGTACAGATACAAAATATTTTTGCATACATATGTAAAATTTAATACTTATATGTAGTATTTCTACATAATAGATCAATCTTTTAATCCACGCCCAAATTTCAACAACTGGGTAAATCTTATTATACAGATGTGGATATTACCGCGACCGTAATTTAAAGCATAGTATTAACTAGCCTCTATAAACATGGTAAAACTATAAAACAGGTAATATTTTCAAAAATAAAAAAATGTATTTTACAAACAAAATAAGCTATTAAATTATGTGGACGCTACCCAGTCAGAGCTTCAAATATATTTGTTTCTCATTCGGTTCTTTTTTTAATGAAAGGTGAGAGATTGACAAAGTACAATAATATTCTTGAAGTACGAAATTTACACGTCGTTGGTATTAAATGGTGACTACCTCACGCTTTACACAGTATGATAAATACACATAGTAAAATGGACAAAATGATCCTGTACTCAAATTATTGATAATTCTTAACTAGTTTCTTGAATATTGTATATTCTTGTATATTATACAACCTTTAAATATTTTCCCCTTTAGACAGTTTTGACTTTATATACTTTTAAGCTTTTTTATGATAGTTGAAATATCTTTATCCGGATCTGATCTAATAACATGCCTTGTTGCATTTACTTTTCACCCACCTACATCAAATGTTGAAATTGAAACAATTCTCCTTGTCTTCATCATAATTTTAACATTTCAGATACACAGAGAATACGATTTCTGTGAGGATATAACCGAGGGCAAGTTTAGTTTGCCCGTTATACACGCGATGAGATATCCTGAAGGCAAACAAATATTGAGTATCCTTTTGTATTTAGTTTCATGTACCTTTTAATTTATATATTATTTAACACATTGTATATCAAATTTAAATGTAACTTTCACATTTTATAGCAGGATAGGCGGCCTTTTTCACTATTTTTGGTCTAATGAAAAGAAATCTTCTCCAGTCCTCAATTTGAGGCCTTTGAGAAGTGCACAGTTTTGTCTCTGTTTCACTTATCTTGGGAAGGTGTGCGGTGGCTAGTAATTGTAGCATTTCCCTTTCACTTTCAATGTAGGAGCCTAATTAGTTAGTGTTGGTTTTTGTAAGATATCTGTAAAGTCTTGTTCCTTGAAACATGTTGTTACTACATTACAGAACTTGTTTTCTATAATCATTTAAGGCTTTCCCATATATGTTAATTCTCTTTCTTTCTGTAATGTTGGGTAATCTTAACACTGTTGAATAACTGTGGGTTATTATCTTTTTCAGCTTCGAGTTCCACCACGGCATTTCATCAACTGCTATTTTTTAAATATTATATATCTATATGTTTTATCATCAGCTCCAAACATATTATATTATAGCTTAGTGTTAACACATTCAATTGTAAATTTACGATAACATACCTTTTTTGAGTATTGATTTATAATAAAAGACTTTTGCGGCGATATTTTTTATTCTTACGCCATGTAGTCTATTTTACATCTTTATTTTAAATAAATTAATAAAATAAAACCCATAGTTACAATAATATTATATATAATGTTTTCTTAGAAATTCATACATAAAAATAATGCAATTCCATATATGTAGTTACTCGATAATTACCTTAAACAAATAATATTGAACATGGTGACAGTAGACTCGATAGAATAATCCAATTATACCACATCCATCAATTAGCCTACGATAATATGATAAATATATAAAAATATAAATCAAGATATATAAAGAAATAGGTTAACTACAATTAAAACCGACACAATATAATATGTATTATTAAATATTAAATTTAAATTACATATTTAACTATCCTTCCAACTTAAAAGTTTATTTAACACTTCATCTATCAAGGGATTCCCACCAAGACGGGCAGCCTGTGAATAAACAAACTACATTTTAACAATTTACCTAAGGCAATGGAAAAAAGAAATTTGAAACCATATATATTTTAAAATCATACTATTTTACCTATAAAATATTACAAATTTTCAAATTCTTCTAATAAATATTGACAAATAATTTTTACTAATAACAAAATAAAACATGATATTGAAGAAGATACGTTTTATCAATAATAAAATGCTTAACAATTGTTCGTACCTCAGCTCTAGCCTCCTGATCCAACCTTTCCAATACTTTGCGAGTATATTCTAAACTGCCAGCTTTTTCCAGTATGGACACACAGTATTTTTTTAACTGCACATCACTAGTTTTTTTACGAAGGATTTCTTTATTTTTATTTAGAAAACTCTCGTAACATTATGGAATAGTTATATTTAAGTTACAGTTTTAGTTGTAATAGTTCTTATGTCCCTAATTTCTTGGTAACTTCTTCTCTTGTGTTCAAATAAATAAAAACTAATGAAAAGGATACTCATGACAGCCTCACCCTTGTCCGTCATCTGCACCGCATGTATAACGGGTAAACTGATCTTCACTTCGGTGATATCTTCACAATAACTGTTAACTTTAAATACCTACAGAAATGAAATATTTTATGAATTAGAAATCGACGTAGTGTAAGTGCAAGTAAGAGAGACCTTTCACTGTGTGAATGTAACCTAAACGACGGTTCCCTACCCACATTCGTTTCTCCTGCCCCAAATTAACGTCGAATTTATGATGTCCTTCCTCTAATAATCTCTCACCTCCCTTACGTTTAGTGTTTGTTAATATTTTGGCTTAGTCCTTTATGTAAATTTTTGTGTGTGTAAATATATTTTATATAATAATATTTATATATAAGCTAACACCCTTGTTTACAACAATATTATCTATTTCTAACCTAATATATTATATATTTATTTATTTATTTGTTTAAGTGGTAAATACATTAACACGTACAAAGGTATACAATTTTTACACAACTTAAAACTAAATGCATTACCTATTAAGGTGAATACCACTTGCAAAGATAAAGTTGAAGATGACAAACTTACAAATAATTAATTATTAGTAAATTAAGGTTGAAATTGACAAGGATTAATAATAATAATAAGATAATAACATAACAAATGTAAACAAAATAAATTAATTGGCTGACTGATTTTCTGTATATATTGTAGATATTGTAGGTGTATGTCAATTTTGTTATATGTGAATGATTTAAACTGAATCTCTTTCAAAACATGCATTCGTCAATTGTATAAAGTTACCACTTTTTTACTTTACCTTTGTATTCACGATTCAACGTGACATTGACGAAGTGAATTGTACTAAATTGGCATGCTCGGAACGCCATAAATTGTAACCTTTAAAATAAAAGGTAATCTGTCTACATTGTACCTGTAAATCCTCCGCGCCTGGCCATTCCTCTAAGGCCTGAAAACAGTAAATAAGATAATTATGAAATACATACAGATTTTTAATTAATTAATTTATTCATTTAATGTTATGTTCGGACTACTTCGATAAAAAGTCAAGACATTCTTCATTCAAATAGGCTTGGTTTCTTAGATCAAGTGAAAAACCATTTAAAAATTCCACCACCAGCTAAAAAGACAGCTCGGGTTTGATAAATAGAAGATCAACAGCTGCCTTTTCTTAACATTTTATTTCGCAATAAATGTAAATATTCCCGAATGTATGAGCAATAATAGCATTTTCGATTCAGAACAATTTTGTTATATTAATATCATTATAGTGCTCCTTTATAGAATAATAAACCTAAGCTTATTCAGAAAAAATCATACAATATAGTAAAATCTCATCATTAGTAAAATCATAAGAAAATTTAAAAACTGAAATAGCCGATATTTCAATAATGCAGTTATTCTTAAAATAACGTAACTTAACATTTTATGAATCTGTTGTCTGATTCACACAAAACCCAGTATAAAGTAAAAAAAATCAGTAGAATGTTATAAAATTTAAGTTACACTAAAGTTAATCTATAAGTTCTCACTACATAAAAAATATTACACTTAATAACGAGAAGTGCCATATATCATTTACCATATAATATGGCGAAAACAAAGCACAAGCTTGAATATTTTGCGTGATCTTAGAAGTGACAGAGTACAGAACTAGACTATTTTAATATTCATTTCAGCATTATAGCATCCAAATTATCTTGAAAAAGTGGTTTGACAAGTGGACATAAAAAAATAAATGTGACAGAAGTGGTCTTATAAGAACTTTATCTTTCGTTTCGTTCCTTTCAGTTACGAAATTCTTTAAATAATGTTTAACTGTTATATATACGAGACTCAGTTGCATCAAGCAATCAAATGACGATCGTGGCGCAGTAGTAGGCACAGCGTTTGACTTTAAGCGTAATGGTTTGATTCGCACTCGAGGGAACTGAATCGTATTAAAACAATACAGATCGTGGTCTTGACTTTCGTTTTTGACTATAATTATATTATATTTTGCATAATAAGTAACTATAATTAATTTATGTTTCATATAATTATTTATATTTTTATATGTATATAAAATACATATTCCGAATCAACAACGTAATGTATATACATACTTTCATATTGCTCGTTCTTTTAGAAGGTAAAGAACGGCGTTTAGTTCCGCCACTTGACATGCAAGTAAGGATCATTGTGGCGCAAGGGCCACCTGTAAACGCGACGGCGACTCCCACTAGGAGAAGATAGATTTTTCATTTCCATTTTCTGCGCTCTGGCACCTAAGCAAGCGCGGCGTTGAGTTCCGCCACTCAGTAAGCAATGCTTCGAAAAGGCGAAAAGCGGGGAACAGGGCTTCACACTAGGTTCTCACGATTTCTGCAGTTTTCTTTACCTACCCTGCTATAAGCAGGATAAAGCCGAAGCTCGGAAGATACAATTTGAAGATATAAAAACATTTAAACATATATGTTTACCTCTTGTTTACTTAAATTACAATAATCATCTCTAATCTGGAAATACCGGCCGATTAACAAGACCAGCTTGCTGTAGTCCGTCTTATTGGTACTGAATAGCTGCATCATCTGTACCCCCATGAGGAAGAAATTACCAGTTTCTATAAATAATATAAGTACTAATATAAGTACTAATTTATCGTTAAAATTACTAGTATTAATTAAAGAACTAATCTAGTATAAAAATGTATCATCCATAAATCTATCTATATTGTATATAATGAAAATGTAACTGATGCTGTCTGTACATAGATAGAGATAGATAGATAGATACTTAGATAGAGTGAAAAAATGATTTTTAGCCAAACATTAATTTTTAAATTCTTGGCTGTTTGTCTGTTCATCTTTGCTTTTATCTCAGAAACGGCTGAACCAATTAAAATGCTTAATACTTGTTTTATCTAAATAATTGATTAATATACGTGTTATATAATAAATTTAAGTATATTTTGTTAATTTTTTACGACGAAATTGCTACAATATCACTGTTTTGTTGAAATATCTGAATCTTCAAATTTACTTCCCACGTAGAAATAGTTTAGATTTCTGCAAAACACTTACTTTGTTCCACCATTTTGTAATATTGCTCCTCAGTGGGACATATTGAATTATCCCGCCAGTATATATCTATGCCTTGTCCTCGGCACATCTCCAAAAAATCAACTAACACGATTTTTGCCGCCTGAAAGAATGTTTAAGAAATGTGTCAATAAAAAAATGAAGATAATCACTGTAAATTGTAATTAACATTTAAAATAATGTGTACATATATATTTTTTTATTATACCCTTAATAGGACAATGGGCTAGTTAGTATGAAGCCTGGGTTCAATATCGAGCAATGATGAATCCTGTGCTACTATAAAGTTTATTTGAGACCCAGACACATACATAACATCTTCACGCTTTATCCCTATCGGGGTAATAATAATAATAATAATAATAAAAATTCTTTATTGTACACCCAATAATATATACAGAAATTACAAAATGAGAACATACGTTGGTACAAAAGGCGACCTTATTGCTAAATAGCAATCTCTGCCAGGCAACCTTAATGCAGAGGAAATAGCAAAATTGAAGTAGGGATGGGGTGCAAGTAATATTTAAGTAGTGTATAAAATATACATAAATATGTGCATACAAACAAACATATACATACATACATACATACACACATACATACATACATATACACACACATACATATATACACATATACATACATACATACATACATATACATACACACATATACATATATATACATACACATACATACAAACATATATACATACATATACATACACATATACACACACATACACTTACATATAAAATTATCACATTATTAAATGAGAATAAGTATTACGCAATAAAATATCAAAACACAAAAATATGCGTACTGTATAAATAAAGTAAAATAAATTAATCAAAGTGACAGGTAGTGTTTCTTTAAGCGACGCTTAAAAATTAAAAATGTTTTGGCGTTTCTAATATCGAGGGGAAGGGAGTTCCATAACCGACAGGCAGTTGTGGTAAAGGAGCAACTATAAAAGGAAGAGGCATGGGAAGGAATTTTTAAGGAGAGGTTACGTTTCGAGCGAAGACACCGAGAATGTGACTCGCCCAAAAATTGGAAACGTTCTTTAAGATATGGAGGAGAAATTGGATTGAACAGAATACAGTAAAGAAGATGAAGTATATGAGTATTCCTGCGAAGGCGGATCGGGAGCCACTTGAGTTTCTTACGAAAATCTGAAATATGATCATATTTGCGTAAACCAAATATGAAGCGAATACATAAATTTTGAAGGCGCTCAAGTTTATCTAATTGGTCCTCTCTTAGGTAAGGGTAGCATATGTCAGCATAATCAAGAATCGGTAAAAGGAGAGTATTTGCTAACGAAATTTTAGTTGGTACCGGAAGAAAATTACGCATGCGTTTAAGAGATCCTAATGACGCAAAGATCTTTCTACTTACCTCACTTACCTGTGAATCCCATGACATATGGTTGTCCAAAGTGATTCCAAGATCTTTTACCGTTTTACTATATGGTAAGGAGTCATTATTAAGAAATACGGTAAAGTCGAAGCATCTATTTTTGATATAAGTTTAGAACTACCTATTAAAATCAGTTGAGTTTTTTTTGAGTTAAGATGCAGACCAAATGATTGACACCAAGTGGATATATTCCGTAAGCTATTGTTAATATCCTTGATTGCAGCAGTAAACTCAGTAGATCAGCTTGGTTGTAAATTTGTAGATCGTCTGCATATAGATGGTAGAAAGAAGAAATATCGTTAGAAATAGTATTTATAAAAACTGAAAATAACAGAGGAGACAACACGCCACCCTGAGGAACGCCAGCAATGACTGAAGACCAATCAGAATAGGAATCTTGTATCCTTAAGCGTTGCCGTCGTCCATACAGGTATTCATGAAACCAGTCAATTGCATCAGGAGATATGTTAAGAGACCTTAGAGATGCAAGCATGATCTCAAAGTCAACAGAGCCAAATGCATTACTGAAGTCAAGCAATGCTAACACTGTGACTTGATGCGTATCCATGCCTTTGCGGATGTCATCAGTGACTTTAACCAACGCTGTTGTCGTGCTGTGACCAGGACGGAAACCAGATTGGAAAGGATTCATAAGGTTGTGGTGATAAAGAAATTGTGACAGTTGATTTTGAATTAACCGCTCAAGGACTTTGGACAAAAACAGAAGGATAGAAATAGGGCGATAATTAGATAAGTCTGTAGGTTTAAGCTTCTTAGGTATGGGAATTATTTGAGCATCTTTCCATATTGAGGGAAATTGCTTATGTGTGATAGAATGGTTAAATATATGCGTGATAACAGGTAGTAAGATATCCAGGATTGGAATGATCATCTTACGGCAAATGCCGTCAGCGCCAACAGCATTGGAATTGACGGATATAATGGTCTTCTTAACATCACTATCTGCAAATAGACTAAAGAAAAAATTAGGAGCGTTAGGAGTGGATACAGCATTGAGATGATTGATGGTAGATAATTTTGTTGTGTCTTCAATGACACTAGAAGCAGAGAAGTGTTTATTGAGTTCATTTAAATTGACATCTTGAGGATTTACGTATCTTTGCGCTTTAGAATACTATTCCTATAGAATTGAGAAAATTCCAGACTTTGCCAGAGTCTTTTTCTTCTATAACAGACTTATATATATGGCGTCGGTGGTTATTTCTACACATCATATTGCAGCGATTTCGGGCCTTAACATAATTGTGACGATTAATACTGTTAGGGTTAGCTTTAAGTTTCATTTTAGCAATATTTCTTTTATGTTGAAATTTTTTAATATCATCAGTTAGCCAAGGTGCAGGGAGATGTTTCATTCGCACGGGACGTAGTGGTGCGTGATGATCATACAATTTTAAAATATGTAAATTAAAAATTTCCAGCTGGTCATCAGATGTCGTGCAATTAAGCACACTGGACCAATCGATAGCAGCTGCGTCCTCACGCAAGCAATTTATATCGATTCCATTAAAATTACGTTGCAGAAGGATTCTTGATTTAGCTTTAGGGGGTTTGACTTTATAAGATAAAAATATAAGATCGTGGTACGAGAATGCCAAGGCTGGATATTGGCCATGCTTTTCAACAAGGTCAGCAGAAGAAACAATCATAAGATCCAGCAACGAGGGAACGCAATTTGGAAAATTATGGGTTGCAAATAAGGGGAGAATATGTAAGTTCGCACCGTCAACTATAGACTTTAGGCGGGCAGAACGATGATTGTTTTTCAAAGTACATGTGTTGAAGTCACCCATTATAATTGTGTGATTATATGAAGGCTTATACGTCTCCAACAAGGTTTCAAATGATAAAAAATAATCGATCGTTAGGCTAGGATTATAGTAGACACCAAGAAAGATTTTAGAGTGTGTAAAACACACCTCAATGAAGAGGTGTTCGGGTCCACCGCTAGGATCAACTTTGGAGATATCTATTAAGCTGTAAGGAATGTGTGAGCGTAGATAAATGGCAACGCCACCTCCTACACGGCCAATACGATCATTACGGATCAGTTGAAACCCAGGGAGCGAGTAAGAAGCCGAAGGCAGGCAAGGTTTTAACCATGTCTCTGAAACTAAAATAGCGTGTATATTTTTATTATTGAAAGAGGATAAAAAATCTGGAAAGTGTGCAGGAATACTCTGTGCGTTTAAGTGAATTATATTAAAATTTTTCAGTACGTCTGAGAAGGTTGAATCTAGTGTTTCATTAAGTGTAGGAATACTTAGAAAACTGTCATTACTGCTCAATCCATCAGAAATCTCCGAAAAAGAGGTAAAAGAATCATCACAAGAGTCACTGTAGGTTGCCATAATAACATATATATATGTTATATAAAAATAAATAGCGATATACAAATATATATAAAAAAAAGATTTATATAAGTAAATAAAAATATATAAATAAAAAAAATATAAAAAGTAATAGATAAAAAAGATAGCAATGGTTTAATAAATTTCAATTTTGCTAAACCGCCCGCTAGTAACATAAAGAGGACACAAGAGTATTTAAATACATATAAACAAAAAATACAGAGAAGCGAGATAATAAAATTATTAAAAATATTGTACAAATATAACAAGGACAACAAAAAAAGTAAAAAAAACAAAAAAAAAAAACAATATAAAACAAACATGACACAATGTAGACAAAAGAAAAAAATAAATAAATAAATAAATTCATTTTTTAAACTAAGTGATAAAAGCCAACCATCCAATGCAATTAACACTATTTATAATCTGTCAGATTAAATGTCATAGACAAGCATTGGCAGATGTAAACATTTATTGTAAGCAAATCACATTTAGATATAATATAAATAACTTATTGAGTTAAAAAAATAAATATAAGGTATAATATATATGAAAATAATAATAAAACGGAGAAAAATTGAAAAAGAAAACGAAGTGAATAAACAAAAAAGAAAAAAAAATCAGCTACGAAAATTAATTTAAGTTGAGCCAATCACTTATTTCTTTACCACTCGCTTACATCTTTGGACGGTTTTATTAATGGTACTAATTGGAGCTGCAGCGGTCTTCTGATCCAACACTACAGATGGTGACTTCGATGGCGCGACGGGTACACACTGAAGTTCCGCCATGCACTCAACACGATAGCGTAAACCATTGGGGGCAATAACATTTATCGAGCCATTACTCGTCCAACACTTCCCCACGCCATAGCGTTGTCTGGCGAGCATAAATACCTCATGCCGGCTTTTGGTCAAAAATTCTGAAACTGATACCTGAACCCTTGAACTTAGTCTTCGCAGACCAAACACTGTGGCGCACTTGCGAACTTGAAAATTTCACCACGATAGGTCTAGGTTTATCTCCATGAGAACTGCCTAAACGATAAGCTGTTTTAATGTTTGAAGAGGTAAACTCAGTCATGTCAAGGTTATTCACTACTAAATTAGTAACAACAGTAGCAACGTCTTCAGATCTCTTCTCATCAATACCGTGAAGAAGTAGTGCTTTACGTCTCCTCGACATCTCCATACGGTCGACATTACGAGTAAGGAGTTCCACCTGTTTTTGTAACGTAGTCAGTGCTGCATGAATAAAGCATTTAAATGAATTAAAATCCGCTGCTAAGGTCGTAATCGTAGTTGGGGACGATGTTTTGTTCAGATCCTGTTGGAATTCACTCATTCTGGCGTCAAACATCTCGGCCATAGCCGTAATAGACTCCTTAATTGCATCCATGTTTGTTTGCAGAATTTGTTCAAAGTGAAATTATTATAGGAATATACTAGCGGTAGGTTAAATAATTTAAAAGCACATAGGTCACTTTAAAATGTTTGTAAATGTAATAAAATAAAATAATAGATTAAGAGCTCAAAAATCAGCTGTTTACTTATTCACGCCTACCCTCGAAAAAACTCCGCGTACCTCTTTTACCTCGTCTACTGTCATTAGCCTCTTCATATATGCTCTCCAGGGAGTCCATATGAATTTCGCGTGGCCTTCCTCCAGTATTTTTGATATTGTGTTTTTGAAAACCTCCCCTTGCGTTTGTGTTTGTGTGAGTGAGTGGCACTTTTACTTCAAATATAATTTTTATCATTCTTTCATTATTATTATTCTTTCGCATAAACCATCGGTGCACGTTCAATCTCACTATATTACTCGTTTAAAATAATATTTAGGAATATTATAAGCTGTGTCGAAATATAGTGCGATATTTATATTTGAGTCACCTTGAAAACTACTAACAATAGCGCATCGATATTTATAATCGGCACATTCGAATATTTTTGATAGTAAGTCGATCATAGAAATAAATTATTATGTTTTTAAATGAATTAAAAGAAGTAAATATCATAACCATTAACACTCAATCGTAATCATAAAAAATATAGCATAATATATATTTTTATGACTTTTAAAGTGTTAATCCATACTGAGGATAGAAAACATATAGGTAAATATTTAACTTGTATTGATTCTTTAAGTATTAATAATATAATAACAGACATCGTAGCTAGAGCTCTACAAGGACAAACCTCCTCTGACTAGGTGTGGCCATTTGATTTTGTAGGACAAGTCCAGATAAATTCTATTTTAAAGCACAACACAGCACACTGAGTGGTCTACTATTACTACGCATATCAAGTTTAAATCTAAAACTAGCCTGTAGTTACTGTGCCAGACTCGGGGAATAGAATAATATGTTGAAAAATCAACGGACACCTACTTGACAAAATGAATCATGATAATTTCGTATACAAGGTGTTACCGTGACCTTCATTTAAAGCATAATATTAAGTAGCCTTCATAAACTTGGTAAAATTATAAAACAAGTAAAATTTTCAGAAATAAAAAAACAATTTTAAACAAAATAAATAATTAAATTATAGTTCCAAAATAAAACGCCATTTCTCAAGTATGACGCAAGAGTATTCTATCCTGTGAGAGCGGGAAAGAGATATATCCCTTTCTCATTAGGTTATTTTTTTGAATGAAAGGTGACAGATTGACAACGTTTTATAGTATTTTTGTAGTACGAGGTCGTAAACCTACGTATAAATATCGTGAAATATTTTCCCCTATAAGTAAATTTGATAACGGCCGCCGTATAAGATACACCTGTATATTTATATATTAGTTAAAATTATATTTTATATAAAAATATTTTTTTATTGGTTCAAGCTAACCTCGGCGTCGATGGCGAAAGCTTCCCTCAGTACCAGACACAAGGAATGTAGGGCGGTGTTGACAGTTAAGGGTATTCCGTAGACGCAATGCGCTGCGGGCATGCCCCTTCGTAGGCTGGAATTATCTTGTATATCATCAATTCTGAAAACAATACAATAATATATTTACTTTACATATCTTGAAAAAAAAGGCGGAAAGCGGGGACGGAGATAGCAGGAACTAAGCAACGGAGTGTCTTAACACTAGATTTCACGGTTCCTGCAGTTCCCTCTGCCTACTCTGCCATGTGCGGGATAAAGCGTGAAGCTAAAAAAAGGATAGTATAAAATAAAATTGGTTAATGACGTAAACATTCTTTTGTCTAGTCATGTTTGTATAAAGGTCACACACGTCAATCTTTTAATGATAACAAGTTATTTGAATACTAGACCAAATTATCTTTCATATTAGATAAAGTTCATTTACATTAAACATTAAAAGCGGCACATTAAACAATTTGATAAGACGAATAAAACAAACTCTAAAATACGTAGGTATATATTATAAAAGAAAATACGAACTTAGGTGGTTTGGGCACGTCGAGACCCGTCGTGGCATAGGGAGACGGTTTGTGGGTTCAATTCCCACTCGGGGAAGATGATATTTTCTATTTTCATTTTCTTCGCTCTGGCATCTAGGTTAAGAGGCAAAGCGGCGTTGAGTTCCGCCACAAACACGCAAAGCCACGAAAATAGGCGGAAAGCGAGGAACGGAATATCTTAACAGTAAGTTAGTAACAGTAACATAATGTCGCAATTACTGAAGGAAGGCCATATAAACGTGAAGAGGACATTTATGATGAGGTTAATGAAAGACAGTCTCTTTCAATGCGTTTGAGGCTGTTCTCTGTTCGTTATGAAACGTGAAATTAAGTAACTAAAAAATATCCAAAAACGACATAGCCTAAGATTGAATGACTATATTGTACTTATAGTTTCATGCAATATAATAGGTACATATTATAATACATACAATATAAACGCTGTATATAATCTATAAAATATATGTTTCAAGATAATTTTTTTTTCAGCTTCACGCTTTATCCCGCACAGGGCAGGGTAGGCAGAGGGAACTGCAGGAACCATAAGAACCTAGTGTTAAGACACCCCGTTACTTAGTCCCTGCTTACTCCGTCCCCACTTTCCGCCGTTTTCGAGGCATTGCGTTTGAGTGGCGGAACTCAAAGCCGCGCTTTGCCTTAGATGCCAGAGCGAAGAAAACGGAAATAGAAAAATCCATCTTCTCCGACTGGGGATCGAACCCAGTAACCGTCGCGTTACGGGCAGACGTTGCGCCTCTGCGCCACGACGGTCCTCTAGATAATAAAAAAAAAATATTAATAAAAATTTAGATATTATTTTTACTTTTGACATGGCAGTGTAAATTTTAAAATATTTAAGAAGTAAAAAGAAGGAAGAACTTTCCACTTATTAATACACTTTTAGTTATTTTACATAAAATACTCACCTACATAAATAACCTATATAAATTTTATTTCAATCTGTTACTTTATGCGTGTAAGAGGAAAAAACATACATTCATCTTCACATTGTTTTAAATGTATAAAAATGTATAATAGCAGTAAGATTGTAATCATTTTAATAGTATCTATAATAAAGATTAATTATGTAATTATTATAATTATAGTATTTTTTTATATTTTAATAATTATTTAGTAGTAATTATTACAATTATAGTAAAATAAGCAATATTTGCATATAAAAGTTGCAACATTTCTTTAAAAATAAATGTAAAATCTTACAGTAAAGAAGCTACGTGCAACGAGTTAACGATTTCCAGCGACTTCCTCATGTCCTCCTCAGATACTTGCAACCAATGATTGAAAGCTGACATTATCTTCAGTCTTAACTGTTTGCCTTTGATTTGGCAAATGTGGCTGAATGGTGCGAGAATTTCCTAAAATTTAAATTATTAAATATAAATTAGTATCAATATCTTTACGTACGTACAAAGTTCAAAACTACATTCTATACCTTAGTATTTAAAGCATTTGAAAAAAATAACACAAATTGAGTTGAAAAATGAATTTAGGTTTAACGTTTTATTATGACATGTAATATCAGGTAGTCAGAGAACCTAGTTAAGAACAAAACTAATCTATTGGTGAAGTATTCGTTATTAAAAACTTAATAGATGTATGTACCGTGTTTTTGGTTTTCTATAGACTTTTCGATTGTGTTTTTAATATTTGACTTATCAGTTTATAATCTATATATCAGGTGTTCCAGCTCTCAGCTCAGCTCAATTTTATATATCAAAATGCTAATGAAAATCATATAACACATTTAAATCAAATAACGATAAGATTTTTAAAATTTTAATATTTGATGATGACATATCTATGTTGATTACGGCATTAATAAAACATATTTTGTATAGACCAGCTGAATTAACAGAAACAATTTAATATAATGCTGCTATAATAGAAATGTACGCTACATGATAAGTACTATCTGTTGTTATATAACATTTATTCTGACGAAAAAAATTGCAATATGACCTTAAAACATCTGATGTAAAATCAATAATAAATAATAAAATAATTGAATTTAATGAATAAATAATAAATAATTGAATTTAACAATGTCATGGATCTCAATGAAAAAAGGCTTGTATTAAGTCTACACCAACGAAATTGCTGCGAAATCTTCCAGTATAATATAAATCTTTATATTCTACCAGAAGTTACTTTTAATAGTTAACTTACTACTTAGAGTTACTATATTCTAATTTTTTATGTATTAATGTTTTATATTATTGCAATGTAAAAACATATAATATGACTTTGTGTTCAAGTTTAATTACTTAACATTGAATTTTATATTCAAAATTAGAAAGCTAATACATTGAAAATCTTTGTAAATATTTATCAAATTTAGTTTTTATAAGAAAAAATTTAAAAAACTCACTTTTTCCAAGTACAAATCATTATTTTCTTTACAATTAACATTTATAACGTGCACTTCTGACATTTTCGTTTAGACGATTAATCTTGGACGATCACTTTCAAACAATATTTATGAAGCTATCGCAAAATTACTCTTAAATGCTTTTTAAAATGTGGGTAAGACTCAAGGCATCGCGTCATCTCTCATCGCGTCTTTTATAATGTATCTGTTACTCTATATGTATATATATATATATATATATATATATATATATATATATATATATATATATATATATATATATATATATATATATATATATATATATATATATATATATATATATATATATATATATATATATATATATATATATATATATATATATATATATATATATATATATATATATATATATATATATATATATATATATATATATATATATATATATATATATATATATATATATATATATATATATATTATATATATATATATATATATATATATATATATATATATATATATATATATATATATATATATATATATATATATATATATATATATATATATATATATATATATATATATATATATATATATATATATATATATATATATATATATATATAATATATATATATATATATATATATATATATATATATATATATATATATATATATATATATATATATATATATATATATATATATATATATATATATATATATATATATATATATATATATATATATATATATATATATATATATATATATATATATATATATATATATATATATATATATATATATATATATATATATATATATATATATATATGTATATCTATATGTATGTATTTATTATTGTTATACTCCACTCGCACATAATTTATTTTAATATTTAAAAACATTAAACAATATTAAATAAATTATTTACAGTGTAAATAACGCTAAGTTTTTTAAGGATTGTACGTTAATCATTTGTCCCATTGTTTAAGCTATAGGTTTTTGCTTTTGTTCTGGTCAAGTCATTCTATCATGCAAATTAATGTAATAAAAAGTATAACTAACTCAAACTAATAATATAAAACTAGAAAATAAAAGAACGCAGTAGTTGTAATGTTAAAGTAAAATAATTAATTTTCTTGGCTTCACGCTTTGTCCCGCTAGGTAGAGGGAACTGCAAGTAGCTAGCAAGCTAGTGTTTAGACACTCAGTTTACGCTTACCGACTTTTGAAGCATTGCGTGGTAAGTGGCGGAACTCAACGTCGCCAGAACAAAAAATGGAAATGAAATGAATAATTTTGTGATGTAAGGACCATTCTAGGGCCTATTAAAACTGAACCTTTTTTAAACTACGATATTATAGATAATCACTTATTTCGTAAAACATTGAAAGACAGTAGGTTCGTCATTACAAAATAACCAAATCTCGATAACTAAGCGAGGGCTGAGGTAAGGATGTCAATATTATTTCTTTTTTTTTTCTTGAAATGATACCGTATACATCACAAAAACTGACACAACTAAGAATAAATTTGAGTATACGAATATTTTAATACCATATTTGAAATATATATGAAAATAATTATATTTTTTGTAAAATGGATTGTTAGTTTGGTAGATTAATATTTTAAGTACAGTAACATGCTCGTGTTACTAAAACGATTGTAAATATAAAAAGAGTAAAGGTATTCCTTAAAATAATATATGTTAGTATTTTGTAAAGTAATGTATCTTAGTATTTTTTAAGTAGTTGAACATGTTAATTAAGTATTTATTATTATTTTTTTATGTCTTCACGCTTTATCTTGCACTTGGCAGGGTAGGCAGAGGGAACTGCAGGAACCACGACACTCACGAGGAACTAACACACTCCGTTGCTTAGACCCTGCTTTCCTCCGACCATGGACATGGACGGCTGCGTTTTTAAAGGCTATTCCGTATTATTTTTTTCCCACTGCTTGGTTCAAAAACTGGCTTTATTTCACACAGATTACTGTCTGGATGGAAGGTTTAATTAATAAAGAAAATGTGAAACTAAATATGAATTTTTGGATCACATTAAAAAGGCATAGCTAGAGGATCGAATAATATTAAAAATAAAATAAATCACTTTTTCTTAACAAAAAATGTGAGTTAAGACTAGTACCTTGTACTCTCGTACATTGATTGGTAGCTGAATCAAAACCATTTTTGTTGCTGGTATATCAACTACTCTTGGCAGCGTCATATGTGATATTGCCTCTAGAATTGGTCATCACGTTCAAGCCCTTGACGAGGTTCTGGCCAGAAATAATTTACAAAGTGGGAAAACGGTTTACGTGATTTTTTCACTTTTATTGTAAATTGAGTACTTTGCAATATCAATTGTACTGTTTTATTTATTTACCAAGTTATGTCTTATTTGGTTACCTTTAATTTAAATATATAATTAATTTGTCTCTAATACACTATCTAGCATAATTACTATCAAACTCGAGCGACAGGTTATGTTGTCCTTTTACTATTTTGTATTAATCTTTGTACATAATCCACCTACCGGTATATACTGTCACATTGGCGTTTATCACTTCCACCAGGCGATAACAGACCCATCTCATTTAATAAAGCTTCGAATAAGAGACAGTCAAATTAATAGCAGCGTTTTACCTGAAATAAAACGCTTATTAATTTACTTACCTTATTCGAAGCTTGCGGTTTACCGCTGTCTGGTGTACTGGTAAAACGCAATGAGTATTATCACCTGCGCCGTACCAAAAGCGCCGGCGCTGCCTGGTGGAAGTGACGTCACAAAGAAGGTGTGGCTTAAGAAGGAAAGAGCTAAGCGGAAACGGAAGTGCCTATCTCATTTAATAAAGCTTCGAATAAGATACAGTCAAATTAGTAATTAAATTATTGTTCAAGAATAAATTAACTCTATTTCACAAGTATGACGCGAGCGTACACTGTACTGTCAGAGCGGGACAGAGAAATGTCTCTTTCTCATTCGGTTATTTTTTTTTTTTAATGAAAGGTGACAGATTGACAACGTTAATAGTGTTGTTGTAGTACGAAATCTATAGACGTATAGATCATCCCAGAAAGGAAAATATTACGCATTTCTCCAACCTGATATCCCAAAGCGTCCTTGGTTTTACTCTCAAAAATTTGCAGAACGGAAAGTTATTTCAACAATTTGTCGTTTACGCCTTGGACATGCATGTACACCTATTCATCTGGCCTAGATCAGGGTCAAGGACCATTCACTGTGTGAATGTGGCCTAGACGACGGTTCTCCTGCCCATATCCTTTTTCTTACCCCAAATTAGTTCGCCCGGTTTATGATGTCCTCCCTCATAAAGTCCCTCGCCCCCTTAATGTTCAATGTTTGTTAATGTTTGTGTTAAGTATTTTGTGTAAATTTTTGTGTTAATATATTAAATATAATAATATTAAAGTATAAGCTAACACCAATGTAAATATATTGTTTATTACTAACCTCATTTATTGTTTGTATATAATGTAGATATCTGTGATTTTGTTATAGGTGAAGGATTTAAACTGGATCTCTTTTAAACATGCATTCTCCAACTGTGTAATGATATCTCTTTTTTTACCGTACATTCTCCTTTGTGTGTTCTCCATTCATTAGCGAAGTGAATAGTGCTCAACTGGCACGCTCGAAAAGCCATAAATAGAGAAAAGAAGAAGAAGAAGACGTATAGATCTCGTACGCGTTAGCACGCGCTCACGCGTTACACAGTACGAATAAATGTCGTGAAATGTGAGAAATGATCCTGTGCCTAAACCATTAATAATTCTTAACTAGTTTTATGTATACATTGTATACATAAAACTAGTTAAGAATTATTAAGGATGTATACTATATAGCCTTGAAATATTTTACCCTATAGGTGGTTTTGACAATGGCCACGTTGTCATAGCGACTTTATATTATAGAAATACATATATTGCATGAACAATTTTTTTGGCAAGAAATACGTAGCAATAAAATATTATGAAAATAAATAAATTATACCTATATGTATATCAACAGGTACATAAATAAAATGCCACATAAATAAAATGTAGTGGTTTAATTGGATTTTCAACTGATTTTCAACTGATTTTTAACTGATTAATGCAAATAATGTCCAAAAAGATATTTTTTAGAAAACCATATGAAGATATCATATTCAAACTATATCAATGATTTTTGATTTTTTTCTTAATAAGCTTAACCAATCTACCAAATATAGTCTTACTATAAATTCTACTATACTAACAGTACAGTTGACTCTACAAAAAAAAATCAAATTTAAAAATAAATAAATCTCTACATAAACACACAACAACATAGTCAGAGAAAACAGATCACCAAACGGTGCGGTCCCTGCATACCTTTTCCGCCACGTCCACTGTCATTCATACATATTCTCCAGGAAGCCCTCATACTTTTTACGGGACCTTCCTCCAGTATCTCTGATACTGTGTTTTCAAAAGATTAAATATATATATATATATATATATATATATATATATATATATATATATATATATATATATATATATATATATATATATATATATATATATATATATATATATATATATATATATATATATATATATATATATAAATATGAGTCTATACTTAGTTAGTTATAATAAAATAAAACATTTTTTTTTTCTAATTTTCAGATAAAACACTTAGGAGGCAACCCCTTCTTAGAGGAACTCTTCGACTTGCTAAGTTGGCGACAAGACAATAAAACAGCTGCTATCGAAGAATAAACTCTTAACTGTGTTTTTAATCAATGGTTTTATTTAATTAATGGTTTAAGCTTAGCTTAGCTTTAGTTACTTAAGCTTAACGGTTTCCTTTGTATTGTTATTGGCTTAAACTTAGTTTAACTTTTAGTTAAGCTTAAAGCTTGTTATTTTATTATTTTTTTTATGATTTGTTCGATGGTTTGTTATAAGTAATTTGTACTGACAGAACATTGTGTGAAACAAAATGTGACATAGAAATATAGTTAATATTTTTGTTTTTTTTTTAAATGTGAATTAAAATGTTTATAACCGAAATTTCACAACATAGTAAACTAAAAAAAATAGTATAAATCTCAAAACTGTTATGTCATAATAATTCCTTTTTTCCTATATATATGTACATGTACGTTTCTCACCTATATAATCACAATTCTTTTAATATAATTTATATTCATATATATAATATTCACTTCAATATTATTTGTTTTAACATTAAATTAAATGGAGCTACGTCTGTTATTGAATTTGGAGTATTAGACTACAACGGCTAACTTAGAAAATCTTGAAACTTAAAGCATACAAGCTCTGCTTTATTTCTCTATCCGACCATCCAAAATGAGTTCTTCTTCCAACTTCGTCATAGTACGGCGGTCTAGAAAGCGACGTTCTTATTCGGCATATCAGTCGTGTTATTGTTATTTGGATTAGTCTGAACTCCCACCATTCGTAAATATTTCTAGCTCCATCCACTTTGCCACGCCACGACATGACGTGGTGGGTGAAGAACCCTAACGCTATATTCGTCACGTGAAGACGTGAAGATGTCTTTTTACATGAACATACATAAGAATAAAAGCATTTACATTCATAGCGAGATAGGTAGATTAGATAGGGATAAAGTTAATAAAACTCATTAAAACCTCATATTTTTTATATAAACAATTGTATTTTTAAAATACACTTCACTTTTCCTTCCAGCTTAACAGTTCATCCAACACCTCATCCAGTAAAGGATTACCACCAAGACGGGCCACCTGTAATTAAACGCAGTAAATTTTATTAAGTATAGCATAAACATTTATAAATATATATTATAAATATAAAATTAAAATGGAAACTGACATTCAGCTCCTGACTTGCAATTCAGTTTAAAGAAAGAATCCTACTGTCTCCAATTTAAATATTATTTTCAGCAGATGGCAGAGGAAACTGCAGAAACCATATGAACCTAGTGTTAAAACACTCCGTTGCTTAGTTCCTGCTTTCTCCGAAAAATCCATCTTCCCCGAGTGGGAATCGAATCCTCAAACTGTCGTGTTTACAGGAAAACGCTTACGCCTCTGCGCCACGACGGCCCTCGAATCTTATTTTAATTTTAAATGTGTTTTACGTGCATAGTTCGTACCTCAGCTCTAGCCTCCTGATCCATCTTTTCCAGTACTTGGCGAGTGTACTCCAAGCTCCCGGCTTCCTCCAGTAAGGACACACAGTATTTCTTTAATTGCGCATCATTAGTTTTTTGACGAAGGATTTCTATTTTCTTTATTAAGGAAAGTATGATTGTTGATTAAGAACACTTGCGACGGCTGAAACCGACATAAATAAAGTTTGGGCAGTGCTAAATTTAAGCATTATTCATGTAGATGGTATGTATGTAGACAAGTCTAATATTTCTTATATTACGAAGTGGAACTATAAAATAAACAATGTAAGTTATCAAAAAAACATATTTCTATGTGGTAAAATAATGAAAAATCTAATTTACAATTTATCTAGTCGTGTATGCAAGTGTTAGTATTTTCTTACAACATAAAACGTATAAAGAAGCAGAATCGTTTTTGGAAACAATTAATGTGCATTGTACATTACCATTATTATTTATACTTACATGCATAACTCATACATATATAGAAATTTAATACACACATACACACAAACACAAAAACGTATTCACACATTCACATTTATAAAATAGCAATACACATACTCAGTACGAACACACACATCACATTCACTCATCGAAACATTTCTAATTGTAATTAAGTACAATATTATGTTACGACTTGTTAACCTTGTAATGAAATAAAACTTCTTAACGACCCCTTGGGATACAGCACTGTTTCTCTTTAGTACAGATTTTTTATAGATTTAGATGTACTTGGTATTTTTGTCCATTTAAAAAGTATAATTTAAAATTTGTCCATTATATTATATATTAAATAATAATTTAAAAATTAATAGTATATAAATTATACTAAGTTTTTTTTAATACAACACAAACTTACATCACATAGACATTAGCCACAAGCCACATAAACATTGCATTGCGCATTATGTGCATGTTTATTATGTGTGTGTGTGTGTGTGTGTGTGTGTGTGTGTGTGTGTGTGTGTGTGTGTGTGTGTTGTACCAAAGGACTTTTATGAAATAAACATTATTATTATTGTTATAGTTGACTAAAAAGGATACTCATGATAGCCCCTCCCTTGCTTGTCTTCTGCACCGCATGTACTACTGGTAAGCTGATTTTACCTTCGGCGATATCTTCACAATACGCGTTAGCCGTTAATACCTAATGATATGCAAAACATTCCAAAAATTAATGAAAATATGTAAAAATACGACTATGGAAATAAACTATTCACGCCCCACCTGTTCTTCCTCCGCGCCTGGCCATTCTTCTAATGCCTGAAATCATCAAACACATAGAAGTTAATGTTATGTTATTATGATAATAAGTTAAAAAAATGATATTTATTCTCTTGTTACCATTCGCTACTTAACACGCAGTGTCTTGATACTAGGCTCTCTCAGACTAGCCTAACATTTTAGTAAAGGCAGCTAATCATAGCTGCGACTATCAAGTCGCCGCCTATCCGGTTTCCAACTTTATTTATATTTCTCAATTAATTCTATTTTAATTACAATTTTAGTTGTATATGTTGTGTCGCAGAGGCGCAACGTCTGCCTGTAACGCGACGGTTTCTGTATTCGATTCTCAGTCGAGGAAGATGGATTTTTCTATTTCCATTTTCCTCGGTCTGGCAACATGGCAAAGCGCACGAAACGACGCACCTTTTTCTTTAACAATGAATTTAAAATTACTTATAGAGTAAATTTATTGATATTGTCAATAATCGATTTTTTTCTATGGCTTCAACTTAGAAGCTATCCTATAGAGAAAACCGATTGCCAAAACAGCTCACTATATGTAAAGTTAAATCGTAATATTTACTACTCAAACGTCACGTTTTGGTGGAACTTTTGTTTATATATCTATTTAAAGCCAGTCAACATTTTAATAATTGGCACCTATTTAGTTCTCAGATTCAATCAAGCGGCTATATACAGTTAGAAGGCTAAAAAAGACGAATTTCCACAATATTTACCGGAAAGATATCAAATTTCTGTGTGTATTCTGAAATATAGGTACATTAAGAAAAAAAAATAAAAAAATGTTTTTAAGAAAGTTATAACTGTATAAAACTCCAAACACAAATATTGCAATATAGAAATATCTTTATATTGCCATATTTCAATATTTGTGTAGACCGCGTAGACCATTGTCTAAGCATCTAGTCGACTTTGTTAAAAGCGACTAGTTGGCTAGTCCACTTGTCGGCACATCTGTTATACAAATATACCTATGTGTGTGTTAAAATCATTACCTCTTGATGACGTAAATTACAATAGTCGTCTCTTATCTGGAAATAGCGGCCGAGCAACATGATTATATTCTTGTAGTCCGTCTTGTCGGTACTAAACAGCTGTAGCAATCGGACCCCCATCAGGAAAAAATAGCCTGTTTCTGCAAGTAATCATAGTTATCGAGTAAGTAGATAGAAAATATAATAAATAGATATATAGATATGAAGAAATAGCAACTATTTTATACAACTCAAGAGAACAATTCTCAAAAATAAAACAAATAGCCTACTATTTGTCTTTAAACAATAAAAACTGTCAAAATTTTCTTTTTTAATGAACTTTCTATCTATATTTTTATAAATCTATAAATTATTATTTTTGTTATATATACATTTCCCACTATGGGAGAACAGATTATTTAATTTCAAGGTTGTTCGCCTAGCAGTTGCCAGCGCGGCGCCACTCAACACGCAATGCCACAAAAAAAGGCAGAGACCAGAGAACGGAGTGTCATGATAGTTAACGCTAGGTTGCTACCGTTCCTGCGGTTCCTTCTGCCTACACCGCTATGTGCGGGATACAGCAAGATGGTAAAAAAAATCACAATAGTATAAAATTAAACAAGTAAGTTTAAGTTTAAGTTCTTCATACAACGGCGAAGTGAATTGCCGTAATGAAAATAAGTTTAAAAATATAGTTAATTTACTGAATATTGATAAATTTTTTTAGCTGAGTGTGCAGTATTTTCAAACTTATGCGAAACCAAAAAAATAAAATAGTAATTATTTAAAAATAAAGACAAATAAATTGATATTTTGCTTTATCTGTCGTAATCGGTACAAAATTGTATTTTTTGTAATGTTGTCGGCTTTCGTCTGTGTAATAGCCATAACGATTTTTAAACTTTAAATATAACATAAACTTTAAAGATAATTATAAAGTAAGCCTAAATAAAAAGGACAATACTTAATAATTAGCCTAAAGTCGTCTTAATTTTTTATATTCATTGTTTTATTTGTTTAATTTTTAAATCAATTAAAACAATAAATATAAAATATTAAGACGACTTTAGGTCTTTACTTTCAAGAATTCTGAACCAATTCGCATAGTATTACGAATACATTCAAGTCAATTCAAAATTGATAAGTAATCGACTAATATACCTGCATTCAAGAAAAATATGCAATCGATAACGTCCTAATTTTGGTAATCGATTAAAAAATATAAACTTTACATAAAAAAAATGTTCAAGTACTACAAGTAATCAAGTAGATAACCTCTTTTTCAATTAGTCAGTAAAATTTAAAATGCCTCTCAAATTTATTACAGCCGCCAATAAAAATTCAAATATTAGCGGCCGTTTCGTCATGCGATTTGTTAAAATTAACCTATATAACGATGTTTCGTGAAACGATCAATTATTAATGAACTGTTATGACAGACATGTCGATTATTTATACAAATAAAATATTGAACGTTCTTCAAAATGCGATGGGTTCTTCAAAATTTTTAATGCACTACAATGCTGAATTTATTCATTTATTTATTTTTTAGCTTTACGCTTTATCCCGCATATTGCAGAGTAGGCAGGGGGAACTGCAGGGACCATATAAACCTAGTGCTAAACCACAACGTTGCTTAGTCCCTGCTTTCTCGGTCCTCTCTTTCAGCTTTTCGAGGCATTACGTGTTCCCCGTCCATCTTCCCCGAGTGGGAATCGAACCCACAAACCGTCCTGTTTACGGGTAGAAGCTTACTCCTCTGCGCCACGACGGTCCACCGTCTGGATTTATAACTTATTCAGATCTGACCACTGCTCTGATGAGAGTAAATAAAGATTACACTAGCAATGGAGAATAAACTCTTAACGGTGGTTATTTTAATCGATTTTAGTAATGCATTCAATGCTGTAGACCAAGATCTGCTTATCTTTTATGTAAAACCAATGTCTCCAGATCGGTTCGAGTTGACCAGTGCAAGTTTGACTGGCATGTTGTACAGAGCAGATTTCGTGTTTACGCAATTATTTTTTATAATATTAATTTTTAAAAAAAATAGCATTATCACATTTGTATTATAATATTCATACACCAATTTTTTGCGTCTATTTTTAAAAACGTATGTCTATATCAGTAATAATTTTCATAATTTGAGTGTAATTTAAATACTTACTTTGTTCCAGCATTTTATAATATTGGTCTTCAGGGGGACATATAAAGTTTTCACGATAGTATATATCTGCGCCTTGTCCGCGGCACATCTCTAAGAAATCTTCTGTCAAAATTTTTGCCGCCTGATGAAATTTAAAAGCATAGTGTTGATTAGCATAAATTGCAAATATTTGTTGCAACTTAATATTTTTTTAGCTCATTAAAGCTTTAAAGCTTCTAAATTAATGAAAAAACTGTATGTTTAAGTAAATTATTATTAGCTTCACACCTTATTCCGCTCGTAGCCGAGTAGTCAGAGGAAACTGCAGGAATTTTAGGAAACTAGTGCTTTCGAGACATTACGTGTTGAGTGGCTAAATTTAAAGCTGCGCTTTGCCTAGTTGCCAGAGCGTAGAAAATAAAATAAAATAGTCATCCTCTCCGAATGGGAATCGAACCCGCAAACTGTCGCGTATATAGTTAGATGCTGCCTATAAGTGTATCATTTGTTTCTGTTTGAATTTAAATCGTAAAATTTCTTTATTTTTTTTACTTGCCTCAGGGTCAATGGCGAAAGCTGCCTCTATAGCTAAATATTTCGAATGTAAAGCGGTGTTGAATGTTAGAGGTACTCCGTAGAGGCAGTGCGCCGCGGGCATTCCCCTTCGCAGATTGGTGCTGTCTTGTATATCATCGATTCTAAATCAAATATTATTTATATTTTATTTTATATTTTAGCTTCACGCTTTATCTCGCACATGGCAGGGTAGGCAGAGGGAACTGTAGGAACTATTGGAACCTAGTGTTAAGACTCTACGTTGCTTAGTCCCTGCTTTCTCCGTCCCCACTTTCCGCCTTTTTCGAGGCATTGCGTGTTGAGTGGCGGAACTCAATGCCGCGCTTTGCCTGAGTGCCAGAGCGAAGAAAATGAAAATAGAAAAATCAATCTTCCCCGACTGGGAATCGAACCCAGAAACCATCGCGTTACAGGCAGACGTTACGCCTCTGTACCACGACGGTCCAAATATACCGAGAGATAATAAATATGAGAAATAATAAATAAAAAAGTAATTAACTTTAATAAACTTTAATGTTTTGAGATCTTAGTATATTTAAAGAAATAAAATAATATAAGTGGAAATAGGACAGCGCAATAATGTTTTATATACACCGACAAACTCTTTACTCGTACTTGTTTACAACAAGTAAACAAGTACGAGTAAAGAGTTTGTCGGTGATTTCAAAATAACCTAACAAGTTATCACATCCTACAACATTACTAAACTTAGTTCCAGTTTCACCGGTTGCGGATAAAATTTCAGATAGTTAACTGGTCATTAGTGCTGTGTACCGGATAAAGGCTTTATTTATTTTATTGTTTCGCCATTTATTCCTCGGATTAAGTATCTGATAGGCAAATTTACAACATATTTAACAATTGAAACGAAATATTAACTTCCCTCTAGATAAGACTAAAGGCCATTCAAAACATGAAGAAATGTTTTATCTCGACTGGGTCACAATTATGTAATTGTTATAGTAATATTAACATATTTTTAGAATTTTTAATAATTATCAACTTAAAAAATTATAGTAGATATTCAAAAAATCGCTTACATTAAACAAGCTACGTGTATCGTGTTAATGATGGCCATACTCTTATTTACATCCGCCTCAGATACTTGCAACCAGTGATTGAAAGCTTGGATTATCTTTAGCCTTAACTGCTTGCCCTTTACTTGGCAAATGTGAATGAATGGAGCAAGAATTTCCTGAAATACAAAGAATATATTGTAAAATCACTAGGGAATTTTTCGAGAAAGAGATTAGTACAAAAAGATCAAAACGCGGAATGATTTTTTTAGCTTCACGCTTTATCCCGCACATGGCAGAATAGGCAGAGGAAACTGCAGGAACTATTGGAATCTATTGTTAAAACATTCCGTTGCTCAATCTCTGCTTTCTCCGCCCTTGCGGAAGGATGTTGTGATCTTGCAAAAAAAACGCTGGTTAACAAATTTACTTACTACGGGCTTTTTTATATTACAATATTTAATGTTTGTTTATTAAATAAAACTAATAAATCAATTAATTAGTTGAAGTTAAATAATTATATTAACTATATATTTTTATTATAATTATAAAAGAACATTTATACAATACTTACTTTTTCCAACGGTCTATTTTTGTTATTATCAAAGTTCAACACATGTAATGCCGACATTTTGTGCGAAACAAACACTTGTCTTGGTCAGCAACCGCGAAAGTAATAAAATAGACCCAGTTGTAATCTCACCCATATATATACTCCAGATGCAATCATAAAACTGTAGGTAAAACTAAAAAATTCATTACGTAACTTTATAATGTTTAAGTTAAACTAATAAAGGCCTTCAGTACAACACTTTTTGCGTGTCAATTGTCTTTTAGAATAATAAAGATGTGAGTAACCAATACCTATATATGACATTTAATAAATATAGTTTAAAAAACTAAAAAACACGCTTTTTAAGTGTACCAAATTAAAAAGTAAACAGTAATTCTTAAAACAAGTTAAAAACAGTAATGATCGAAAAATACTAATATTATTGTGAAAAAACGTGGGGCGCTTTGTGCCATATATTTCGTATATTAAGCAACTGACATTATATTGTGCATATTTATAGAGATTGTGTATGTAGGATAAGAAAAAAGGAATAACCAACTCAATAGGTAAATAGCAAAGCGCCCCACGCTTTTTCAAAATAATATTAGTTACATGTTATTATTTAGCTTCGATTATTTAATAAAGAAACAAAAAATAGTGTAATGTAAATAAGCCCGTAGTAAGTAAATTTATTAACCAGTGTTTTTTCTGTAAGATTTTTCCACAACATCCTTCCGCGTTTAATCTTTTTGTACTAATCTCTCATCTCTCTCTCGAATAATTCTCAAGTGATTTTACGATATATTCTTTGTATTTCAGGAAATTCTTGCTTCATTCATCCACATTTGCCAAATAAAGGGCAAGCAGTTAAGACTAAATATATACACACCTGTAAACACCTGTAAATGCACACATCCAAAACCCCGAGAGCTTTCAGCTCGAACTTCAGAATCGCTTTGCTTGCCTAAATAGTTGCGAGTCTGTGGACGAAATAAACGATAGGCTGGTGGAAATTGTCAAAACGGTTGGCTCTAAATTCTTTAAAATCCGACTATACCAGGAACCAAATGGCTAGTCGGCGCTCTATGAAACTGCAATCTTTCTGTGATGCTGAGTCATATAGACAGCTCAACAGACAAATACTCAAATTCTTGCGGCATGACATTCGCTCCTTTAATACAAAATATTTTAAAGAGACGATCGAACGGCACAAAGGTTCCAAAGTGTTCGCAAGAGAGGCGTCTATTGGGCAACGTCAGTTGACAAAGCTGAAAACGGGGGATTTTAGTATTGAGAGAGATCGAAAGGTTCTACGGACAGTTATACTCCTCAGTCGCTAGCCATGTCGCAAGCTCGAAAGCCAAGCTAACCCGACACTTTACTGAAGATTTTCTGGACATCAAACAACTCAAAAACAACAAGGCGCCAAGTGAAGACGGAATCACATCAGAACTTCTGAAAGCGGATGGAACTCCGATACTTAAAGTCCTTCAGAGGCTCTTTAATTCCGTCCTAAACGAAGGCAAAACGCCAGAAACAAGGAACAGGAGCGTGGTGGTCTTGTTCTTCAAAAAGGGCGACAAAACTCTATTGAAAAACTACCTGACCCATCTTGCTGATGAGCCATGCTTACAAGTTGTTTTCGAGGGTCATCACGAATTGTCTCGAAAATAGGTTTGATGACTCCCAGCCTCGCCAACAAACCGGTTTCCGAAGAGGCTTTAGTACCATAGACCACATCCACATGCTGCGGCAGATTATACAGAAGACGGAAGAGTATAATTTGCCATTATGTTTAGCGTTTGTGGACTATGAAAAAACCTTTGATTCGATCGAGACTTGAGCGGTGCTTCGATCTCTGCAACGATGCCATAAAGATTATCGGTATATCGTGGTGCTGAAGTGTTTGTACAAGAACGCCACTATGTCGGTTCGAGTACAGGAGCAACGTACCAAGGCAATTCCATTGCAACGAGGTGTGAGACAGGGAGACGTCATTTCTTCGAAACTGTTTACCACTGCAGTGGAAGACGCCTAAAAGCTCCTGGAATGGCAATGGACGCGGCATCAATATTAACGGCGAGTACATCACTCACTTTAGGCTTGCCGACGATATCGTGGTTATAGCGGAATTCTTGGACGATCTGGCACTGAAGCACTATGGTCGAGGAATTCCGCCGAGTATTTCAACAGGTTGGGCTTAAGATGAACATGGACAAGACGAAAATCATGTCGAATATCCATGTTATGCCCACCCCGCTTACAGTTGGGAACTCGCAGCTCGAAGTTGTTGTTGTTGAGTACGTCTACCTGGGTCAAACGATCGAATTGGGCCGGTCCAACTTTGAGAAGGAGGTCAATCGTCGAATCCAACTCGACTGAATAGCTTTCGGAAAACTACGAAGTATCTTCTCGTCCAAAATATCTCAGTGCCTCAAGAGGAAAGTCTATAATTAATGTGTGTTACCAGTGATGACTTACGGCACAGAAACGTGGTTAACGTGGTTAACGTGGTTTTAAGCATATGAATCTCGAACGTTTAAAAGATTTTCAAAATATTGACTGGTCAATGATTCTAAATGACATTAATAATATGGTTAAATCTTCAAATCTTGAACTGAATGTGAAGGGACGCTAAACGCCGCTATACTCAATCCACAATTCAGAATTTCAGACAAACACAAACCTAGAAATGTCTACAATCACTAGGAGTGAGCAAATCTGTGGATACTCATCAAGTATTCCTGGATCTCAATATTTTAAATAATTACTTTCTTTGTCTATCTAAAGTAATTGATGCTATATATAAATCAGTAACTCTTGCACATATTTCCCTTGTAGCCTCACCAGATTGCTCACTTTTCTTTTTTAAAACTGTTACGGAGGATGTTGTCATGAAGGGTATCTGTTCAGTTTTTCACTAAGGCAATTGGTTGTAACCGATTATCTTTAAATATGATTCTTCCTATGCTGGATGATCACCCACATCAATAACCTCTCACTGGCACGCAATGTTTTTCCATCTTCGTAGAAGAAAGCTTCAGTCATTCCTCTTCCCGAAACCTCCCTCCCATCCTAGTGCCCCTAGTCCTATCTATTTTCTGCAAATCTTGTCCAAAGTATTGGAGTCTATAGTCCATAGCCAACTATACCTATACTTTCCTTTTATCGAATAATCTCTTGAGTAGTTCTGTATGCAGACGACTTGCAATTGTAACAAGTCCTTGGAGTTAACTGAGCTGTCCAATGCTCCCGTTTGCTTAAATAAAAACCTCGTTATTATTGAATCCTTGGCAGAATCATTCAGTCTTCATCTAAATCTGAGCAAAAGCAATAATTGATGGTAGCAGCAGGTTAAGATTTAAAATAGACTGAAAATCAGTACCGGGTGTACAATATGCTACTGTTCAAATTCCCTACTACGATAATATGTCATGGGTAGCTCAATCAATGAAGTCAGCAGATGTAGGCATTTCTCCTATCATTCTCTCAAATGTGTCCATTTTTTCCCCCCTTGAAAACTAAAATTATGCTTGCGCAATCTCTACTTATACCAATTCCAGGTTAATCTAATATATGCTATTTAGATGTAGCTGAGAGGCAATTTATGTAGTTAGTGTCTACAAATTTTGTCTATTTATTTTATTTTTGTTCTACGTAAATACGATCACATTTCTCAATTCCGCACTCAACTCAATTGCCTCTCAATCTCAATTGCCACTTCGTCGAGATATGCAAAACCTCTCGGTCTTTTTTAATATACTACTTAATGATCCTTATTTCCCGTATTATCTTCGTCCTCGATTTACCCTTCATAGACACACCTATCACCAACACTAAATTCCAGAAAAAGTTCTTCTGACATTATACTGACCTATAACAATTGAGAAGAATATGTCTAGGCAGGTTAAGAAAAGAGTTAACCAGCACTTTATTAGAAAGGTCACTGCTGTCATCTGTTAACTTTCTTTTATTTAATAATGCATTATGTATTTTTCAGAACGATTTACCTGTATTTTTTTTTAACTTCACGTTTTATCCCACATGGCAGGGTAGGCAGAGGGAACTACAAGGACCATGGGAACCTTGTGTTAAGACACTCCGTTGCATAGTCCCCGCTTTCCGCCTTTTTCGAGGCATTGCGTGTTGAGTGGCGGAAGTCAACGCTGCGCTTTGCCTAGTTTGCCAAAGCGAAGAAAATGGAAATAGAAAAATCTATCTTCCTCGACTGGGGATCGAACCCAGAAACCGTCGCGTTACAGGCAGCCGTTGCGCCTCTGCGCCACGACGGTCCTCAAACTTTATACAAATATTATTTGGGTATTTACTTGTGTATAAACTTATTAGTATTATTTTTTTCAATTACTATTATGTATAACACTTTGTGTGTATTTATACATATTTTATACGTATTTATACATATTTTATACGTACACACATATTCTAATTTCCTAACTCATATCAGGTGTGTCAGATCTATATTAGAGATAAGTTCACCTTTACCAACAATATTTCCAATTCTATAATAATATAATCAAAGTCAAAGTCAAAACAATTTTATTCAAAATAAGAAGTACAAGCTTCATTTTTTGAACGTTAAACAATTAATTTAATTTACCACCGGTTCGCTAAAGTTAATGCCTCAGACCTGAGAAGAACCGGCGTAAGAAACTCAGCGGGACTTGATCTGCTTTATTTTTTTTTTTTTTAATTTTCCAGATGTTTACAATTTCACAATTCCTATTATTGACAACGATACTCTTGAACTAGACTTGAGGGAGCATTTCATTCCCATTATAGTAATATATATCAAAATTGTTTAACAACAAATATGTGAAGTACACATTAAAAGAAAAAAATCTGACAATTGAAACCAATTTAGAACTATATTTGTAGTTAATCAATTCTTTAGTTCATATTTGCTTCCGTAACTACATTAAATATGATATTGGTACGGAACCCTCGGTTAATCCAGACAGGATTGTTCTCATATTTTTTATTTTAATTATAGGTGGTGTGGTATGTGTATATATACCCATACATATATATTTATATTTTTATTTTATTATTACACGGTATATTAATAAGAATCTTTAATATATACCATATAAAAATAAAAGACGACATTAGGTAGTAACAATTAAATGTACCCTTGTATTTACATAACAAATAAAATTAAATGACTTGTCATGATCACTCAGTATAGCAACCAAAGTCCTCGTGTAAATGGCTAGTATATTACGTAACACAACTGCATTCAATTATTATTGGAGCGTTCCAGCATTATTGATGCAAGCCCGAATACTTAATAAGCCTGTTAAATAAATAATGGAAAAGAAAAATCTCAGTTTCTCGTTAAGCACGACAAGCTGGGACGTACAAAGTTATAATCGGTCAAGTACGAGTCGGCTCCTCGCACTATGATTCCGCATCAATTGCACGATTTAAAAATATAATGCCGCGAAAAGTAAGCTTAAAGCATTGGTTTTATAGATTGCTCTGTAAACGCAACTTTTTTCTCGTCTGCCATTAATATAAATTTATAATAATATAATAAATTTGCCTGGATATTTAATTATAATTTGTCTTGACGGTACGGAATCCAGATAATTATAAACAACAACAACAACTAAAAAAGAAACCATTTACATGATAGAAATTATTTCATAAGTTATGTACAAAAAATGTCGTCATTATTATAAATTATAATTTTATTGCGCATTATAAAGGGATTAATTTTTAATCACTTCTATAGTTCTCACCTCTATAGTTCACTAATATAAGAAATAAGGAGTTTGTGACAATTTACATCCTTTCTCCACTTATAACGTAACAAAATATATACGAAAAATTTACGCAAAGTAGACACGCAGACGTCCTTCCATTAGGGGAAATTATTACAAGCTATATCACCGTGTTTCAAAAAGCAATGCTTCCAAGCCGGAGGGAACATTTTTTTAGTTTCACGCTCCTCACTCTATCCCTCACTTAGCAATGTAGGCAGAGAGAAATGCAGGAACCGTGGTAACGTAGTGTTAAAACACTCCGGTCCCGGCTTTCCATCTTTTTAAGGCAGGTTTTTTTAAATGCCGGAACTCACGCTGCACTTGCCAAGTTGCCAACGCGAAGAAAATGTGAATGTAAATAAATTGCATCTTCCCACAAACCGCCACATGGTGTTCCTCAAAAATACGGAATCATATTTTCATTTCTCAATTTAATGAAATAAAGCTTAGCGTTGAGTATAATCACTCTGGCACTCAAAACGAAGTGTCTTAATCGAACGGAGAGTCTTAAGCGGAGTGTCTTAACACAGTGTTTCTTCTCACTAAATTACTACAAACGTGAAGCAAAAAAATATGTGCTGTTTTTAAATGAAACTTCATTGTGATATTGTATTATTTATTACTTTTTTTGAAATTATTGAAGTAGAAGATTTAATAATAACAAATTGGTTATTTATAGAAAGTCTAAAAGGTCGAACCGTAAAGCCTTATTATAACAGTATATATGATAAAGCTACTTATATAAGTGTCGAACAAAATTTATTGTCATTTAATGGAAGACATTCGTCGTTTTTTTAGGAAATTAAATTCAGTTTTACTAATTTAGATATAATTTAACAATAGTTCGTGATAGCTGTGCATAGGAATTTAATTTTTAGTACGTTTTAACAACAATATTATGTGAATGTGTTTCCTGACGTAATATTTACGATCGAATATTGTGTTTTATTATTTTTTTAATATGATGTTGTAAAACCTTAACATTAATTGTCTTGTGGGTACAAATAATAAATGTAAAAATAAATTTAAAAAGTATCATGATCACTTGAAAATGGCAGTGTACGTATTCACTTGATATAAATAAAGTTTGTCACCTCAATACTATAATATATAAATAATATATTCCTCATAGGTCTCAAAAAAACCCATAGGTCTCAAAAAAACTCATAGGTCTCACCTGAAACTATCTAGCAAAAGAAGACCTGTTTAAAGTAATTAAAAATAAGTAATGATATATATATATACATATATATATATATATATATATATATATATATATATATATATATATATATATATATATATATATATATATATATATATATATATATATATATATATATATATATATATATATATATATATATATATATATATATATATATATATATATATATATATATATATATATATATATATATATATATATATATATATATATATATATATATGCACTTATATTTATTGCTAATCAATTTCAATTTCTGTTGTTAATACTCTCGCTTAATACTATCGCCGGTGTTATCGTTTCTTCACAAACTTGGTAAAACTACATTTTTATTAGTGTCGAGATAATTCATACAAATCACTAGTAGCTTTTTCCTAAATATTCGATCGATCAAAGTAGATTAAATAATATCGATTATACTTATATCATTTGTAAGATTTTTAAAAATATTATTAATTAAGTGAATTTCTACTTCTTTAACAGTTAAAAATATTTTTTAACTAATGTAAGTTAAGATTAGTATTACTATTTTTCTATAGTAAAAGATTTTCTAATTTAACACTCCCTTCACCAAAAAGATAATATTGAATTTCTGAATCACAAATTATGATTAAACATGCAAATTTCTACTGTGGCTATGTTAAATATATAAAGAGAAACAACTGGTTTCGTTATCAATATCATTAAAATAGCAGCAAATGCATGAAAATAATATAAATAAAATCAAACTTATCTAAAGCTATTAATGGTGGTAGAAAATAAATTATAAAGCGGGAAAAAAATAATAAGCCATTTAATAAGCTTGTAATCAAATTTTTAAATTTAATTTTTTTAATAAATTCAAACCAAAATCGTGGGATATGTACATAAAAAAAAATAAAATTGATTATCAATAAAATTTATTAAAAAGCAATTGATCATAACAAACGAAATAAATGATGCAATATATATATATATATATATATATATATATATATATATATATATATATATATATATATATATATATATATATATATATATATATATATATATATATATATATATATATATATATATATATATATATATATATATATATATATATATATATATATATATATATATATATATATATATATATATATATATATATATATTTTCTATACAATTAAAAACATAGTTGATATGTACACAAAACGGAATGTGTTGATGCTTTGAGTTGAGAAAAATATATCAATTTTGATACAATATTAAAAAAAATTATATACAGGTGTGGATGTAACTGCGGCCTTAATTTCAAGCATAGTATTAACTAGCCTTCATAAAGTTGGTAAAATTATAAAAGAAGCAAAATTTTCAAAAATAACAAAATATTATTTTCAAACAAAATAAATAATTAAATGATAGTTCCAAAAAATAAACCATTTCTCAAGTATGACGCAAGAGTATTCTATACTGTGAGAGCGGGAAAGAGATATATCACTTTCCCATTAGGTTATTTTTTTAATGAAATGTGACTACTGACAACGTCTCTATTGACAACGTTTGATAGTATTTTTGTAGTGCGACGTCTATACGTATTTAATTATGTAAGTAGTTATGATAACGGCCGCCGTGTGATATATATATATATATATATATATATATATATATATATATATATATATATATATATATATATATATATATATATATATATATATATATATATATATATATATATATATATATATATATATATATATATATATATATATATATATATATATATATATATATATATATATATATATATATATATATATATATATATATATATATATATATATATATATATATATATATATATATATATATATATATATATATATATATATATATATATATATATATATATATATATATATATATAAAGAAAAAAATAATCAAGAAAACTTCTATTTAACTTTCCTTTTAACAACTTCTATCGTTCCATGACTAGGACGATTGCAATAAATATTTAATCAACCGTAATTTTATTACAACGAAATGTTAATAATTACAAATAAAATTAAGATTATAGTACAAAAATTAGCAATAATATTATTATTTTTTTAATTAAAACCAATAATTTACTAAGTACAAAAAATTAAGTCACTAATCTAATTATATAAACAATAATGTTTAACCTTTTACAAATAATATTAACATAATTTCTTAAATAATGATTGAAATAAAATAATCACACTTTTGTATATGTATATGTCAATACATTACTTTTATATTAATTATTGCCCTTTTTTATTTTATTATTTTTATTAAAATGAAAATGCAACAACTCAACTACATACGTCACTATTTATAAATTATAATCGCTAGCTGTTCTTTTTATTCAAATCGATAAATCGAGTTGCCGACATTGAAATATCCACAAAATACATCACTATTGTGACGGTTGTGGATTTTGACAAATAAATTATTATGCACTTTTAATATTTTTACTTATTTTCTTTTGAATGGTAAATATTAATAGTATAAATAAACTAAAATTTCTCCAAACACTATCAACAAATTTAATTTATACAAAAATTTAAAAGATTTGTAAATAAATATTTTAAATTTATTAATTTAAATCACTATATTTAAAAAATCTTTTTTATGGTAATTAATTTCATGAGTTTTAAGCAAAAAATAATTAAATTGTAATGTGAAAATGAGATAAAAAGCACTAAAAGATAGTAAATCTATATTAAATAAACTAATATCTTTTTACAATACAATATTAATATTACATTAAGTAAGCAAAAAGCCTTTTTAAGCCTAAGGTGTTCATTTAACCAATTACTTAGGTGACCTCTCCCAATAGCTATGACAATGTCATAAAATATGTCAATTATTCTATCATAATTGAGTCATATAAAAAAAATTTAATGGTAGTCTTCAAATATATATATATATATATATATATATATATATATATATATATATATATATATATATATATATATATATATATATATATATATATATATATATATATATATATATATATATATATATATATATATATATATATATATATATATATATATATATATATATATATATATATATATATATATATATATATATATTTATATATATTTAAAGACTACTTCTACATTTCCCGATGAATCCTAGCTTTATCTTTCCAGAGGAAGGAAATCAAATAAGTTTCTCCGAGAGGACATCGAGCCCTCAACCAATTCTTACAACCGATGTCGCCAATATAGGTGTAGCATAAAACTATCAAGTTTCTCTTATAGTATTATAAATTATTTTTACTGTTGCTAATTAAAGTATAACATGTATACTCAAGAAATCATTTATTTACCTAGGCTTCATTCAGATTCTTCAGAATTTCATGTTGGTTTAATTGTTTTTATTTAAGTTTAGGACAAATCTTTTCTGTTATGAAATTTTTAATTGACTTATTAAAAATAAAAATCAAAAATATAAACTATATTTCTGTCAAATTTCGTTTCACACAATGTTCTGTCAGTACAAATTACTTATAATAAACCATCAAACAAATCATAAAAAAATAATAAAATAACAAGCTTTAAGCTTAACTAAAAGTTAAACTAAGTTTAAGCCATTGATAATACAAAGGAAACCGTTAAGTGTAACTAAAGCTAAACTAAGCTTAAACCATTAATTAAATAGGGAAAACATTGGTTAAAACTACAGTTAAGAGTTTATTCTTCGATAACAGCTGTTTTCTTGTCTTGTCGCCAACTTAGCAAGTCGTCTAAGAGTTCTTCTAAGAACGGGTTGCCTCCTAAGCGTTTTATCTGAAAATTATAAAAAATATGTTTAATTTTAATATAACTACTAGGTATAGATTCATATTTAGATACATTTAAACCTCTTTTGGAGATAATTGATTTGTTAAAAAAAACATATATATATATATATATATATATATATATATATATATATATATATATATATATATATATATATATATATATATATATATATATATATATATATATATATATATATATATATATATATATATATATATATATATATATATATATATATATATATATATATATATATATATATATATATATATATATATATATATATATATATATATATATATATATATATATATATATTGTACTATATATAGAATGTTACTGTGTTAAACAAGTTATTTAGAGGCTATACCAAATCTGTAAGTAATTATTTCTAATATTTGGAAACAGACATGATACAGACAAAAATTCATTTTCATTCAATTTAATTCCCTTTTAGTGCTTTACATTTAATAACAGTGATAAGAGGTGTAAGGAAAAACCTCGGTTGACTTTTGAAAACACAGTATCGAAGATACTGGAGGAAGGTCTAGTAAAAAGAATGAAGACTCTCCGGAGAGCATGTATGAAGGCTAATAACAGTGGACGAGGCGAAAGAGGTATGCAGGGACCGCAGCGTTGAAGATGTAAAAGTATAAGTTGTGTGATAATATAGAGATTTATTTATTGATTTTTTTTTTGGGGTTTATCGATGTCCTGGGTACTGTCAGTATAATAGAATTTATAGTAAAATCATAACCACTCTATCAAAGATTGGTTAGATTTATAAGGAAGAAATCACAATGACAAAGTATGTTAAATTTGAAAATGACATTTCCAAATTTTTATTTTATTTGGAACTTTATTATTATTAATTATAGTACATTTAAATATTTATCACTATTGCTACTAGAAAAAGTATTTTAAAGTTTTATTTAGTTTTCAGTGGATACCTCTATGTATATTTTAGAAGGATTTAATTATTTTCATAATATTTTATTGCTACAAACCAAAAATGTTTATGCAATATGTCTATAATATATGATCGCTAATGGGCATGGGCAACACGTATAGTATGTTACCACCACCCCACCATAAATTACACAAATGTTCCAGGAAAAGTATATATAGTTTATGATATACTACTAATTACTTTTTCTGAAAATACCTCAAATTACACAAATGTTAATTCTATATGAACCATATTATAGATTCAGCCATATAAAGCCGATACTGAGGAAGAAACAACTACTTTGAACGCATTGCTCAGTGGTGAGAGCGCCTGCACGGTTCGCAGGAGGGCGCGGGTTTGAGTCCCGCTGCGTTCAAATTTTTATATGTTTTCTTTAAGTATTTTTTCTATCCTCAGTGTGGATTAACACTTTAAAAATCATAAAAATATGAAACAACTACTTGTTTTGAAATGTAATTAACCCTACAGACAATTGGCCCGTACCCTTTTTTACTTATACTGTATGTTCTTATCATAGATATTAATACATAATATATAGAATTAATATTAATCATAATGAACTGTTTTCTTTACATATTTTTTATATAATTATTGTTACATAGAACTAAGGCTATGGCTGATAAGCGAATTAAACAAATTTTTATATTCTATTTCTATAAATAAAATTAAATTATAAAGGATGCATCTGACAACGAGGCCATTGTCAAAACCAAAAATAGGGAAAAATAAAGGCTGTATAGAAAAAACTAGTTAAGAATTATTAATAGTTTTTAATTTGAATTATTGTTAATAGGTACAGGATCATTTTTCCCATTTCACGACATTTATACGTGCTGCGTAACGCGTGAGGTAGTCATTATCAAATATGAATGACGTACTACAAAAATACTATTAAACGTTGTCAATCTGTCACTCAAAAAATAACCGAATGAGAAAGAGATATATCTCTGTCCCGCTCAGACAGTACAGTGTGCGTTTGTGTTATATATTTGGAACAATAATTTAATTATTTACTTAGAAGAGAAGAAACTGCTTAGTATTCTATGGATTCACCGTGCGGGTGCCGGGCCCATCGCGTTGTAGGAAGAGGAGCTCCGAGCAGCGCTTGGGACTTCTGACCCAAGTGTAGGTTTAAAGAGGCCCCTTTAAAATGCATTAACGCTCACCTTCACTCTCCGTGCTCCTCCACTACCTAACCAAATTTTAAACGACTCTACCAAAGCCGCCCTTGAAGTGCGTTCTAGAAATCAATTTATAAAAGTTCTAGACAGGCCGGAATCTTTTAGTAAACTATAGAGAGATTTTGCTGGTATACCTCTCGCTCCTACTTCAACCGCTTATAAGCTGAATTTAAACCTATTCCTGGTCAGTTCGTTTGTAAGATCGAAATATTTATTAAGTTTTAGATGGTGACTTTTTGGCACATTTGTTTCCCACGGAACTGTAAGTTCTACCAGTACTATGCGTTTTAAGCTTCGAGAATACGGAAAAATATCCGATCTGGATGACGAAACACAAATATCCTCAGGGATTCTATACTGTTTCTCATATGTGTCCATCACAAGTGTCCAATGAGGAGCTGGATCTAATATGGAGAAAGGTTTCTTTGTGGATTTTTTATAAAAACCTTCTTTCACAAACTCTATTGAGCGTTTGCTGGTTGTTATATTTCTCTGTGTTCTTGCTACCGATAGATTAACGGCTTCACATATGATTTCTAGTATTTTATTGTGGCGCCTTGATTATTGTACACTATCCAAGAGTACCCTACACCCCACCAGCATATGTTTAGTTGTCCCTACTGCCTCTTTACAGATGTAACAAGATTTATCGGTAGCTTTACCCCATCTTACTAAATTACTTTGATCTGTAAGAGTCATTTGGAATGCATTTAGATAAAATTTTAATAGACCAGTCGTGAATTAGGGTGCGTCATTTTAAAGCTAAAGGGATACAGAATTCTCCTATAGTTAGCCACTCGTTTTGCACTTCTAAACCCAATGCGTGCACCTTATACTTGTCGTTCTCGTCTTGCCGAATAAAAGATTTTATTATGTCTATGTCTTGAACTTTCCTCTTTGATCCTAATCCTACTTTACTAGATTGTGCTCCTATCATAAATTGCTTATGGAACTGAAGTCTTGACTCGAGCTCTGGGACACTTCTGTCTTTTGGAAGTGAGTGAGTGAGTTTTGTCCACGCACAAAACTCGTCTACTTCATCCAATAGCAGCTGGCTTTGCTTTGGGTTCCTAGTCAGTATCGCAAGATCGTCCGCGAAAGCAAGAATGGACTCTTTGTACTTATTGTTAAACTTAAACCGATAATAAAAATGGGGATTTTTTCGCTTGTTTAATTACATTATCTATTATAATATTTATTACGATATAAAATATTATTGGGGATAAACAACAACCCTGAAAGAGACCTACTCTATAGCCTAAAGGTTTTGAATGGCCGTCTTTTAAGGTTATAACGAATTTTAATTTTGAATAGTATGAAGCGATTATGTCGCTTACTATCGTATTGTACCATTTAAAAGCAAACATCAATAGATCGTGTTGTACTGATCCGAACGCGTTTTCTAAATCTATTCAACACACCGTAATTTGCCTCTCACACTTTCTGGCGTTTTTTAGGCTTTCAGTTAAGAAAATGCTCCTGGCCAGGTAATTCGGCCTGAAGTACCTATTGCTAATCATAAAATGGGTCATTTTCGTATGCACGTGTGCACGTATGCAGAATTGAGAATAAGATTTTAGATAAAGTATTCGTAAGAACAATCGGCTTAGTATCCTTTGGATCTGTTACCCGGTCTTTTTTGGGAATAGACGTAGGTATTTGCTTTATTGCACTGATTTTACCATATAAGTTGTGGAGTTATTTACGTACAGATGAACATTTTTTGTATACTATATAGGGGATAACATCAGGACCTGGAGCTGATTTAGATGATTTCTTTTTGATTTGTTTATTTACATCTTCTAAAGTTGGTGGGTCACCTTGAAAATCAGTGTGAGGAATCTCAGGTTGTTGGTTGTTTGGCTCCTTATATATTAGCCACTTCGTATGTGCTTCTATAATGTTCATAAGTTGCCTCATCGGTCAAGAGAAGCTTACCTCTATCTTCTTTAAAAATGTGTTTTTAGTACTCAAAAGGATTTTTATCAAGAGCTACCTCGTGTTTTGCCCGATCAAGATTTTTATGATGTTCCGCGATGTGTTTCGATATACCCTGAATAATTTTAAGGCCTGACCGTAGCGCCATAGATAATTGATGACTAAGATTATTTTATTATTGAAAATATTACTTGTTTTAAAATTTTACCACATCTATAAAGACTAGTTAATACTGTGCTTTAAATTTAGGTAACGAGTACATCCATACCCTGCATAATAAAGTATGTTCACTTAAGGTCACTTAAGGTCACAAAATAAAGTCAAAAAGAAATAAAGCGGGAACGGAGAAAAGCAGGGACTAAGCAACGGATTGTCCTAACACGAGGTTCCTATAGTCCCTGCAGTTCCTTCTACCCTGCCTTGTTTGGGTTAAAGCTTGAAGCTAAAAAAACAAAAAAAATAACTTGGCCAGGCAGAGGGAACTGCAGGAACCATATGAACCTAGTGTTAAGACACTCCGTTCCTTAGTCCTTGTTTTCTCTTTGCTCGTTTAAAGCCTTTTTCCAGGCATTGCGTATTGAGTGGCGGAACTCAACGCCGCGCTTTGCCTTAGTTAGTTACCAGAACGAAGAAAGTAGAAATAGAAAAATCCATCTTCTCCGAGTGGAAATCGAACCCACAAACCGTCTCGTTAATGGCAGACGTTGCGCCTCTGCAACACGACGGTCCTCGCCAAAAAAAAAATAAAAAAAAAAAAAATTCTTCGATATCCTCACCTCAGCCCTAGCTTGGTTGTCGAGGTCCTGCAAGCAGTCCCTCGTGTACTGGAAACTTCCAAATTTCTCCAATAGAGATATACAGTACCGCTTGACCTCTACGTCTCTAGTGCGTTGACGTAAGATATCTGTTTTTTTTTTTTTTTGTTAAAGCGATTATTTATATTATATTATGAATATTATATCTATATGTGTGAAAATATGTGCATATATTATATTGTTTCAATTTTTAGCTCATGGAGACAAAATATTTAAATCTATAATCAAATATTTAAATCTTATAAAGTTACTGAAGTTAATTACATTCTTATATAAGATTTATAATAATATTCTTTTTTAAATTATTTTTTATTAACTATTTTTTTTATACATTAGCATGAAAACAATTGTAATTGTGCCTAAATAAAAAAAAATTCTAATATAAAAATATAATCTATGATTATGTATATTTTAATTTAAATAGTTTCAAAGTGACTAGTGTCCTATAAAATGATTTATATTCACTTAAATCATATTCTATATGAAAAGTATTTTTTTTTTAGCTTCACGCTTTTATCCCGCACATGGCAGGGTAAGCAGAGGGAACTGCAGGAACCATACGAACCTAGTGTTAAGACACTCCGTTACTTAGTCCCTGCTTACTCCGTCCCCGCTTTCCGCCGTTTTCGAGGCATTGCGTGTTGAGTGGCGGAACTCAACGCCGCACTTTTACCTTAGTTGCCAGAGCGAAGAAAATGGAAAATAGAAAAATCCATCTTCTCCGACTGGGGATCGAACCCAGAAACCGTCGCGTTACAGGCAGACGTTGCGCCTCTGCGCCACGACGGTCCTCAAAAGTAATTTAAGTTAATTAAGTTCTTATATGAGATTTGATAAGATCTAAAGTATTTATATAAATATTTAATATTTTTTATTGTTTTTTTATACATTATAATGAGAACAATTGAAATTGTGCCTAAATTTTAAAAAATCTATGGTTATATATATTTTAAGTTAAATAATTTCATAATAAGTCTGGTGTCCTATAAACATTTTTTTTATTAAAAAGGATACGAAGCACTTGATTGTCTCCTTTCTGGTTTTGTATGGCATGAATAATGGGGAAACTGAATTTGCCTTCTGTCAAATCTTCACAATAACTTTTGTTTTCTGTATACTGTAAATATAAAGATATATATATATATATATATATATATATATATATATATATATATATATATATATATATATATATATATATATATATATATATATGTATATATATATATAATATATATATATATATATATATATATATATATATATATATATATATATATATATATATATATATATATATATATATATATATATATATATATATATATATATATATAAAAACCTAAAAAAAATTTATAAAACAAGTAATGTTTCACGTAATTGTGAGTTTAAAAATCGTCTAATAAAAACACATAACAATGTAGTATAGCATTAGCGAAGTGTGAATTATGAAGGCCATTTTTAATTTTTTTATGAAGCCGGAGTAAAAAAAATCTTTAAAAATTAAATGCACTCAGAAGGATATAAACAATAAAAGTACAAAAACATACATATTATACAAATAATTTTTAGAATCATTTTCAGGCTGTAGTTGTGGGTGCGTTTCCCACTCGTAGGATAAATTATTTTCATTGCATCCCTCTATAGACAGTACTGAGACTGTTGAGGTCCGCTACTTAGCATGCATAATATCGAAAGGCAGAAAGCGGAGAATACAGTGTTTTAACACTAGGATCTCTCCGCCTTACGATTTGATTGATATCATTACAATTATATATCTGTAACAACAATGTCAGTCTGTCACTTACCTCTTGCGAACACAAATTACAATAATCATCTCTAATCTGGAAGTACAATCCCAGTAAAGACGATAGTTTAGTAAAGTCCGATTTATTATCACTAAACAGTTTCATCAGCCTAATGGCGAGCATGAACAGTCCACCGGTTTCTGAAAATATTAATATTATAAAGTGTTAAAAGAAAAATCTGGCGCAGTACGATAGTTTTTGATTATAAACAAGATTGGTGCGGGTTTGATTTTAACTTAGGGGACTAAATTCGTTCCCGCTCTTACAAGACAAAGAATAAGGATAAGTTTTCTTATATCCAGGCTGTACATATATATATATATATATATATATATATATATATATATATATATATATATATATATATATATATATATATATATATATATATATATATATATATATATATATATATATATATATATATATGTGTGTGTGTGTGTATATATCATTACCTACGGGCCGTGCTATATGCGGAAACAATTACACAAAGTGAGGCAGTCATACTAGATTATAGATATCCTAATAAAACAACGTCTGTATAAAACCAGTAACTTAATAACGTAAATTAAATCAAAACGTAACATCCTGTCTAATTTATATCATTTTTAAAATAATGTTTGAGTTGTTTTTTTAATTATTAAGTAATGGCGAAGGTCATAATGAAATAAATACACGCAAATTATCAAACATAGTCGTAGCGCAATGTCTGCCTGTAACGCGACGATTTCTGGGTTCGATTCCCACTCGGGGAAGATGGATTTTTCTATTTCCATTTTCTTCGTTCTGGCAACTTGGCAAAGCGCGGCGTTGAGTTCCGCCACTCAACACGCAATGCGTCGAATAAGGCGGAAAGTCGGGACGGAGAAAGTAAGGACTAAGCAACGGAGTGTCTTAACACTAGGTTCCTATGGTTCCTGCAGTTCTTTATGCCTACCCTGCCATGAGCCGGATAAAGGGTGAAGCTAAAAAAAATTATCAAACAATCTCACTTTTCATGGTCATCTCCTTATATTCTTCTTCAGTAGGACATTGGAAGTTATCACGCCAGTATATTTCCAAACCTTGACCGCGATGCAACTCTAACAACTGTTCCGTATATACTGGTGTAGCCTGAAGTTAAAAAAAAACTTTTTTATAAATTTTAGTAGTGCAAACCTATCAATATATTTGCACTACAGCTTTTACCTTACTCCTTTCTTATATATGTTGCAGTTAATTAATACACATACACATATACGTGTTATGCACGTAAAAAAAAACAATAAAAAAATCTACTAAAACAAAAAATTGTAGACACGACGCAAAGTTTCTAGATAGAAAAATAATTACTAATTAAGTCATCATTGTGTTTACTTGACCTGCTAACTCCAGAGAAAAAAAAACATCTAACTTAACTAAAATTAGTTTAGCTAACTATACTAAACTAAGACTAAACTAAACTAAAACTAAAACTGAAACTAAAACCAAAACTAAAACTAAACTAAACAAACTCTGACATACCAGTGGATGGCCAAGCTTAAGTGTTTTTGCCAATGCTATAATAACAACATAGTTAGCTGCGTTGATAGTACTCGCTATGCCGTATATTGAATGAGCTACGGGGATGCCCCTTCGTAAAATTGAGTTGTCCTCTATATCGTCTAACCTGTGGAAAATATAAAAAAAACGTCCAAAAAAACGACTATATAAAGTAAACACAAAAAATCATAATTAGCAAAACATTTAGGTATAAATATACAACATATAAATATTATCAGATATATATAAAAGTTTAGTTTTAAGCTGAGCATTTTATATGTGAGATATTAATAATAATTAAGAAAATAAGCGGTAGATTTCAAATAACCTTCTTATTAAATGTACTGTATGTAACATTCAAGTAGGTATGTGTATACATTTTTATGGCATTATATACTTAAAGAAAACGTAGAAACTTGAACGCAGCGGGATTTCAACTCGCGCCTCTTGGAAATCGTTAAAGTGACCACGTTCTCTGACTACGACTATATAAAGCTTACTTTGTATCATTTATATTAGAACTAGAACTTATTTCGTTATTATTACCACGAATTTCCTCTACTCAAAAAATATTGCAAAGTACAATCAATTGTCGAGAGAAAAGCTATTTTGAAAATATTTCATATATTTTTATAGTATTTAAAGAGTTAACCCACACTGAAGATAGAACATTTTCTTAAAAAAAACATGCGATAAATATATTTTTAAAAAAACTAAGTTTAAGATCACCTCAACAGTTAAATATTACAGATTTATGATCACAGATGACATAATATAAAAGAGTTATGCTGAACTATAGCATATATAGGTATTTTCGTAAATACCTGAAATTATAATTTTAAAAAACTAACATACTCTGTAAAATCTTTTAAATATTCTAGAACCATAATAAACTATAACAAATAAGTTTCAATTGAGCCATTGTTGACTTAATCGGAATAAGAATTCACCGTTAATTAAAAAAGTTAAAGACAATTGAGAAACGACTACATAGTTAACAAACACATTTCATTCCATGGTTGCTATAAAAGGAATCTTTATTTTTTATTAAGAATTAATTTGCATAAAGTATTTTATAATTTGAGTATAATTATATTATTTTGGCGTGTGACGCTTCAAAATAAATAATTTATGGTTAAAAATTAAAATAACTATACATTTTTACTTATATTGTTAATAAGTTTACGTTATTGTTCTCTTATTATTGTAATTAATATGATTGGACGGGTCACAGTTGCCAAGGTTTGACAATGAATAAGCGTATAACAATAACTTAAATCAGTATTAAAAATATATATTGTACTTTTTTGTTTGAATTTCTTACTTATTATAAGAGATTTGCGTAAAATATAAAATAAAAATATAAATATCGTATGGAAATAATGAGTTTTAATATGAAAAAATATATGTATATAAATTAAAATGACCATGTGACTTTAGATGTTTTAACAAGCATGTTTCATTTTTCGCATAAATAGCGTTCAAATTAAATTAAAAGATAAGCAATTCATTCAGCAATATCTACAATTTTTGAACGTGTCAATTTTAATACCCCTAAAGAAACTAAGTTGAAATAAGCTTTAACTTGTTCTACCTAATTATGGATCTCCATAAAAACCGACTACCTAGCCTTCTACCTAGTTATAGATCTGCATTAAAATCGACTTAAAAACTATTTATTACATATCTAAAGGACTCATTATACAAACTAATATTGAGTATACTACAGTGGTTTTTGCCCAATTCACATACAAATAAACAATGAAACAAAAATTTTGATAAATTTTAGCTAAAAAAAAAACAATTTTTACGTGAACAGAATAATATTCTCTCTTTTTATTATTTAAATAAGTTATTCTGTAATTTACATATTTAAAAAATAATTAGTCTTCATTCATACAGTCATTCTATAACGTCACATTAGTTTTACTTATTTATTTTAACGTTCTGAAATATAGCCACAACAATGTAACTATTATCACGATTTTAAAACATAAATGTATCACTTAAATTTTTTAAGTTTTTTAGCTTCACGCTTTATCCCGCATATAGCAGGGTAGGCAGAGGGAATTGCGGAAACCGTGTTGGAACCTAGTGATAATACACTCCGTTCTCCGCTTATAGCTTTTCGTGGCATTGTGTGTTGTGTGGCAGAATTGAATGACGCACTTGCCTTCTAAGCAGGCCACGGCGAAGAAAATGGTAAAGAAATAATGCACCCTTCTTGAGTGGAAATCGAACCCACAACCCATCGCGTTCACAGGTAGATTCTGGAGGACGGATTTTTATTAAATTTAATCAGAATAAAAAATACTAAAAAGCAGCCTAAAGTAGTATTTAGTTGGCGCTGTAATTGTATATTAAAGCGTTAATAACTATTAAGATATCAATATACCTAAACCACATACCTACATTAAAATGTAATTATGAGCTACAGAAAATTCGTCGTGCACATATTTAGTGTATTTAATCGTATAAAAGATTAAGTATTATTAATATATTAAATGGTTTTGTCAACAACCTTTTCATTTTTGTGACAATGTTAGATATATATTAGCGCGGACCTTAACTTTAAACTGTTTTTAAAGTCGACTCTCAAGTTGTTCGACAACATTTTTATGTATATTTTAATATTGTAGCCTGTTACTGGATCTCCTTATCTTCCTTTCTGGTTTGAAAAATTTGTGCAAATTAGTCAAGTAGTATTGGAGTTTATTCCTAGGACATTTCGCAAATGCAAAAACCAAAGACAATAGAGACTTTCGGTATATTTCTAAATATTACATAATGAGTGACGGAACACTACCATACAATTTATTTTACCAAAGCTCAGACACGACAATGATTTGTCAACCTGTTCCTATACCGATACGATGCATATATCATCAATGTATAAAGACTTTAACATTTATTTGTAGTCAGATGTTGAACATAAAATTTATAATACTTAAACTGTCAAAGATTATTTATGTACCTAATATATAATCTTCTTTGTTTTGTTATTAAGCAAAGGAAATTTAAATAAGTAAATTGTAAGACTGTATGACGAATGTAATCATGTACCTACACTTTCAACTAATTATCGAATTTATAATTTAGCGAATGTTAAAAATATCACTGTTTTTTGTGATAACATACAAATGACGTTATTTTTGTAGATATTTAAACTTCATATTGTTTAATCATTTTGACATAGGGCAACAGTTTACAATGAAAATAGGTATACGTTCTAAACCCATTTTATTAGTTTTCTAATATCTATTTCTCTCACACGGCCAAATTATATGTATCTTCCAAGGGTAATCGACAATGAAAATTTGTTTGTGTAAAAAAAAGCTATGAACATTTAGTATCAGCATAGAAGCCGGGGCGAATTATACGCATGGTAAATGAATGTTTCTAAGCGAAGACAAATAATATACATAAAGATTTTTTACTACCTTTATAATTAATTGGAGTACCTCATTAGGTAAAAATAAAACTCGTCAAATATTCATCCCTACACCCTAGCAGATATTAAAAATTATGGCCTTGGTCTATAAAAGTGCACAATATATTCGTATTAAACGTTGAGCCCTAGCAACAATGTTGTACCGATATACGTTCGTAATAATTTGGCACAGTTTGTATATACCGCATTGCGTTATGATGCGCAGTGCACGTCATTTAGAATTAAAAACATGTATACGTATTTATAATATGTGTGGAATTTCTTGTCTATTTATAATTACTCGTAAGATATTAGAACTGAACCTACCCATCACCAAAACCCCAAACCTCGATCCCACAACCATGCGAAAGTATTATTTTTTATTACTACTCAATGAATGATGCTACCTGAAACCTCATAAGCGTGGATCACGGTTAGAAATAACTGTTACAGAAAATATTAATAACACGTCGTTTTATATAGCCATTTTTTATGGGTTTTTAAAAATGATTTTTTACATATTATAACCAATTAACCAAAGGTGTCATTTTAATTTATTATGATCAGAAACTTAACTGTTTATCAAATACTTCACTAAAGGTATTGTTTTCATCATACAGTTGCATTTTCTGAGCAGGAAAAGTGTCAGGGCGGTGTAAAATTGGTGCCCAGCGAACCCAAGTGGATCGCCTATGATAAAATTATACTTTAACTTTATATACATATATTTCTTGTATAATAAATATCTATACTGATTGCAAAACACATTGTTTATTTTTAACTTTAATGATAGATAATGATTAAATATGAAGAAGGGATGTTCAAGTTTCATGTTTACAAAACACTATTGAAATAAAATTTATAAAACTTATAAACAACACTAAATATTTAGTTTTGATTGCATATTACTAATACACTTAATTGTGACTAAAAATTATCACTGGAGTATGGTAGTCCATATAATAAATAGATAATTCTTGAACTACCCTAATTGCAAAAGGATGAAATTTTAATTATTATTTATAGTTTTATAGTTTAATAAAAGAACTTACTAAATATTATTAGATGACCTTTAACTAGATTAAATTTACATATCATTTTCATAAAATTTATTTTGTTTTTTATATGGAGCTACCTTTGTGCAAAGAAAATTCTACATTTAGAAACAATATTTGTATTATTTTATAAATTAAGATGGTAAGATTAATTCAAACGATTTTTATTATTTTCATACTATGGGAAAGGGCAATCAATACTGTAATGTCATTATTGTAACTACTATCCAATTGTTTATGAAGAAGAATGTATTTTTCACTAACATTACAAATGAAAAATGTTTTAGATATAACATGTCGCTGTTTTATACAATACATACATACTACATGAATATTGAATTTAAGAAACAATTGTTTTGGAGTATTTTCATTAATAAATAAATAATTTAAACATCCTACACAGTAATATTAAATGTACTATAAAATTTCGTCAATGAATGATTTAAATTTGTAAATAATTGTAGTATTTTTATCTAAATATTCATTTTAATATTCCACAGTACTCTGTATTGTTTTGCAATGTTTGATTTAGAATTACCATATAATAATATATATAAGATTAGAAAAATACTCACAATAAACTGGAATTGTGTAACATTTGTACTATTTCTCCAATGGCTCGAAGCTTTTCATCACTAACTTTTAACCAATAATTGAATGCCAAAGTAAGTTTTGACCGGATTTGTTTTCCAGGTACTTGTTGGATGTATGTATAAGGCAGCAGTAGTAACTTTAACAAAAAAAATCATAAAATAATAAAAGCTATAAATTTTATTTAAGAAAAATTAAAATTACGTATAATGTTTTTCGTAACAAAATTATTGAAAATTTAATTAGTAACTCAATTAAATATTATTCAAAGTGTAATTGTATTGTACAGCTGCTGTAACTTACCTCATCCTGCTTCTTGTCACCATCTTTTGTTTTTACCACCGACATTTTATAAAATTTCTGAATAAATATTTACAAAATTTCAGTTTCGCAAGTGCCGTCAAAAATCGATATTTACTGCAGTATTTTTAAATCTGTCAAATATGCTTTGGCATGTGTGAAAGGAACCGTCATAGAAGTAACTGGCAAGTTGTACTGCAGACTATACTATTTATAGTGACAATTAGGTTTTGTATAATATATTAAATTTTCTCATGGAATTTGTTCTTCTATTCTTATTTATACTTGTTATTGTTGTTTTTTTAAATAATATATTAGCTGTCACGAATTTTAATAAACGACAAATAATTTTTGTTATTTGTTAAGGTTAAATCATTAATTATATGTAAATAAAACGTAATTTGCATTATAATAAAAATTATATAAAATATTAAAAAGGAATTTATATTGTTAAGCACACTGTGTAATTATCTTCATAGATTTGATATAAACGTTGCGTAAAATAAATTACTGTTTTTTTTTTTACTGAGAAATAAGCTTTCATGTCACCGGCGCAGTATGTAATAGTAGCCGCCCACGACACCCCAATAACACCAACGGGGTTTACGCGTAGTAGAGTGCCAACAATCCAGATAATAGAGATGATATTTTAAGTTTGTGAAATATCATGCAGTTACAAAATTCAACGACAGCTTTTAGATGAAAATGTAGCCATGAGACAAGTTACCCAAGCCAAGATACGTGAAAAATATCACTTTGCATTGGCAGAGAGCGCTTAGCTGTACAGGGGGCTAAATCCTCATGCATTATTCCTATTTGGGGAAAGGCAAACCATCCAGGTGTCTATTAGCACGTGTGAGCGGGGCCACGAGAATTCAAATTCTTTTGCAGCCTCACACTGGTGCTAGCCAGGTCCGTCTGGTCCGTCTGGGCCTCGTCTCCTGAGCGCTGGTACGCTTCGCTAAGGTCTCTATTCTTTAGTTTCAACGACGTTCCAACGCCTTTCCTCAGAGGGTGCAAACAATGATTCCGTTGAGAGACGAAGCAAGTCTTAAATATGTTCCGAGATCACTTCCCGTGATTTAAGCAAAGTACCATCTCTATGTAACGCCAAACTGTTTAGACTTTCACCGATTACTGAAGACCAACGATTCGGACGGCTCAAGCCTATCCGGGATCCAATACAGCCGATAATCGATATTTAGGCGTGAAGTACTATCTCATTCTCTGTATGATACATAGGTTCTACAAAGCCAACTTGGCTATACTTTGAAGATGAGCGTGTTACTTTCAGATACTATAAGAAGTAAAGTCACAGCCCATTAGATCTACAAGATCACCGGCTAAAATATCGTGCTAAGAATAGAAGACAATATGTTAATTTTCTAAACAAACTAGGAGCCGGCTGCTTATTATGCTCTAAGCTACTCTAACGGACCTGTGCCAGAGCCTTTCCAAGGTGCTCTTACATGAATCTGCAACTAAGTCGATTGAGTCAATTAAGGAGCACGAATACAGATTATTAAAGGAGAAACGCTATACAGTTTATTTAACTTGTCAATATTCAAAGAAGATAATGTTCGTTGTACAGCTTCCAGCACAATGAAATGGAGCAAATTAGGGTATCGCTTGTTGTACTGGTACCACATTAATTATTTCAAGTATATAATATTTACATTATTTAATCAAATAGTTTTCATTACTTATTATATATTTAAGTACTGTATAATTATATTAATTCTATATTACCGAAAAATATTATTGTTTCAACCTTCACTCTACAGCAGTCGGATATTTTTTCAACATGTCCTAAGATGATGAGAATGATACATAAGCATATGTTCTTACTTTCTGACCCCGTGCTTTAGAGGTCGTAATCAGTACCAGAAAAATTAACCAGATGTCACTTCAGACTATGTATATTCTAGTCGAGTCTCAAGTAAGTTACATATACATATTATATCGACATAATATTCGAAATAATGACGCTATAAGATGAAAAGAAGAAAAATTATGTTTTCTTTGGAATCATGTATCAAAACTATAAAAATGTATATAGTTTAAGGATCTTTGTTTAACTATAGTAATAAAGTATGTATGGGTTTTTTAAAAAAGCTTACAACGATTTGGAAAATTCGGGGATGAAATTGTCATATGTAATACTTACCAATTTTCTTTAAAAAAAATGTAATTAATAGAAATAAAAGCCTGTATTTTAATTAATTATAGTTTATTTATGAGAAAATAACTTTTTTAACAATAACTAAAATAAAAATATAAATATATTTAGGTCTTTCTTCTGGACATAAAAAAATATGTTCTATAGTAAAATAAATAAGTACACAAAAATCATACATAGATTTGTGAATGAAAAGAATCGAAAGAAAACATTAGATATACCAAAAGAATATGATTCGAAGGAAAAATATGGTGAAAGGAAATGATTTTAGCAGATAAGAGTAAATTCAAGGTTTTTAGATCCGATGGACGAAAGATAGTAAACATGATTGGTTAACAATAGATGGTTAACAATCTTATACCGACAGCAAAACACGGAAGTGGTAGTGTGATAGTTTCGGAGTAAATTTTTGCGTTTCGACCAGGTGAATTACTTTTCGTTTTTAATATAATAGATGAGAATATGTATCTATATCACGTAAGGCAAATATTGTGCAAGTATATTACACTTGTTCAAAACTTTACATCTACCACCACAACCAAGTGATCTCAACCTATCGAAAATGCATGGAATAAACTGAAACGGAGTGTGAAAAAATACTAGTCTCGTCCAAAGAAATGGAATCATTTGGACGTTGAATATTTAAAAAAAAATGCCATCAGCATGCAACAACGGCTGCAAGAAGTTATTGAATAGAATAGTTACCCTACAAAATATTTAAACATGACTAAAAAAAATAATATAAAATTATTCAGTGTTCGGATATTAAAGCAACTTCAAAAATTACTTCTTCACTTAAATAATATTATTCGAAGGCTGTTTTAAGTCAATAAAATGTGTACTATTGTATTCCAGATACAAACATTAATATAATATCCGATGAACTTTTTGTTTCATTCATTAAACACAAAGATATGGTGAAATAAATCAAAAATCTGAAACTGTCCGGATATTACAGTTACTAACCACAAGCACGAGGAACGTAAAAATTATGTTCAAATTTTTATCTTAATGAGTTGTTAATGAATAAAAAAAATTACTTATAACAAAAAAATATCAAAGAATATTTTACTTTTTTATTTATAGTTATTATAAAAGTGCCTCGCACGGCACTCGCAGCGCAAATGTCCACTGATTTAGAGTTTAAAATGTTCTAATTTTAATTATTTTTAAACGAGAATTTATAAGGAATTGCAGCCTTTAATATCATAACAAAAAAAATTTGGCAGTATAAGTACCAAATACAAGGTAAGTTACTTATATAGTTAGTATTAATCCATCTATATCCATATATTTTAACATCTCAGAATAGTGAATAAACTACGTTACATTTTTACAGATTTTAACAACATAATCCTTTTATGAGACTAGTAGCTACCAAAGGCTTTAAGGAACTACTTATGACACAGTAATACCATAACACAAGTGATTGAAGCTGTGGTAGAAACCTCCCCCGCTGCTGCAATAAATGGAAGTCTCCTCAAACTTGTGAAGATAAAAGTGTTATCCGAAGAAAGTAATAATATTATAATTGTAATACTTATGGCAAGTATTTTAGATTTATATTATTGTATTTCATGATGTTACAATATTAAATAATAAAATACTTTTCACCATATATTTATTATTTATATTTCATTCAAATATCTGATGCAGTTTTAAATATATTGTCAATACATACCTCTTTTGAAAGAGCTTCACATGACAGTTTTATAAGGAATCAACATCCAGTGAAAAATTACTTAATTAATTTAAATGATTGGTAGGAAATGTTTATTCAAACTAGTACTTTATTTTGTTGTTCAATTATGATATTTAATTTTATAGGTGACTCTGGCTATATTCTAAGGGTGTACATGATGACTCCTATTGCAGTGGAACTCAAAGTTTCAGGAAACTAGATATTTTTGTAACAAATATTGTTTACACTGATGGGGTCAAGATGACTCCATCCTCCATGAATTGTTTAGAAATAAATATTTTTTAATTTATAATTATACTTTTTTTATTTAATAAAATCTATAGATTCCCACTTAACTTCCTAAAGAGATTAATGCATTTAATTAAACAATTTACTATTATTAATATTGTTTTTGTTTTCTAATTTAAAAAATATCTTATACTATTTATATATAAATAATTATCTTAAGAAATTAAGTCAGATCTAAAGGTTAGATCTCAAAATTAGAAGTATAGGTCAAAATAAAAAGGACATGTCTTTGTTAATATATGTTGTAATCATAACATTAACTAAGTCATTAGTGTTTAACTCTCTTTGTTGAGGGCCAAGTGATTCATCTCATTGCTTGTGTCATGTATATATTGCTCATGCGGGACAGTTGTCACCTTCTTCATGTGGGTGCATTCTGATTTCTGCTGTATATAACCTGCTAGATAAGATAAAACAAATTAAAAATGAAATCTAATTTAAAATATATATTTATATTATTGTTACTGTACTAGATTTTTATACTATTTAATTTGTACAAAAAGTAATAGACATTATTTATTAATTATTAACCCATGCATTACAGTAACATGTCATTAACTAATAGCCACAACCTAACAAAATAAATACATAAATAGAAAGATTATTTATTTACATATAGGTACAAAAGTAACTATACAAAGAAAAACATTAATGTAAACATATAGATTATAATATATCACTTAAAGGTATCAGTTGTGTTGTTTGATTATTATGATTTCTTGTTTAACGCTCTGTATTCAGTTGTGATACGAAATCAATTGGTATTGTTGTTTGAGATTAATGATTAACAACGTTTCACCAACTGTACATATTTCAAATCAAATTCAAATTTTAAAATATCATCTTATACATTCAAATCCCGCTGCGTTAAAATTTGTATGTTTCGCTTTAAGTATTTTTGTATATAATTTATTTGATTCTAAAGTAAGATTATCAACTTATTCAGCATGTTTTTGTGAAGAATCAAGTTAGTACATTATAATCACCATAGATGATACACTAATACTAATTTAAGAGATAACTAGTTTTTTAAGGTATGTAAATTTTACCTTGGCCAATCTCGTAATAAAAAAAACTAGTAAATAAATGTTAACATTAAAATATTTTACTAAATTATTCTGTTATTTATTTTTATATTTATTTCCACTGCAATAGTATAAACTAAAATATAATAAAATAATATATTAAATAAATATGTACTATATAACGATATTTTTTACCTCCTCAAGAGCTAACTAGCGCTGCACAATTTATTTTGTATGAAAATATTATCCCCCGACTTCTACCCTCAATTATGAGAACTGACAACTGACAACAGCTAAAACAATATGACAAAAGTCATAAAATTATCGTCAATCGTGTTGATTTGTTTATTTACGCAAATTTAAAAATTATTTAGTAATAACAATATATAAAATAATTTAAAATAGACTGCACTGAAAATGTTAATAAAAAGTAACGTTGAATTATTGTAATTCTATTATGTCAGCTCGCAATTACGTATTATCTGCCCGAGAAAGGAATATTAGTAAACTTATTGATTATTTGCCACAAATAAATCACCAAAAACTCGATTATCGTTCAGGCCAAGAGCTGCCTCCTCTCTCTGCTAATACTACTGGTTTGGTTAATCGAAATTTGAAGTACTCGTACATACCAGCATATGCAATTGATAGTCCTGAAAGAACCAGTACTCCATTTTCAGACTTCTTTTCAGAAAGTGAAACTGGTAAAAAATATTTTTGTAAAGTTGTATTGTATACTTTCTTTATGTTTTAATATTTCGTTATAATGAGTATGGTAAACTTTAATTATTAAAATATTACAGGTACACCTGATTTTAGAAGTGAAGAAAGTGACAGCAGTTCTGGTTCAGCCTTCAGAAGAAATACTGCAGAAGCTACAAAAAAGTTAATACAAGAGTGGGAACAAATAGAGAGAACTTTATATGATGAAGAAGGAGAAAAGAGCAGTAGACTTCAAATTATTGAAGAATGTAAACAATGGAGGCAATTGCATCCTCAACTCAGGTAACATTATCTTATCAAAATAATATTAACATTTTCCAGAAATTCTAAGTTTTTGATAAGACATAGATATTTTATTATCATTACTGCGTTAAAGGTATAAATATAATGTTGCAGATATTTTAATAAAAACATGGATATTGATTGTTTTAATATAAAAATACCGTAAAGTCAACAGCAGACTAAAATACATGTGTAAAGCCAAAAATATTTTTAGGAAAGAATACTTTATTCTTTTCCTTTTCTCTGTTGTAAAAAGCATATAGTTTAAATTCTATTCTAATTATTGACAACTTCAGGGTGATAGGTAAAGCTATACAATTACCGGAAAAAAGAATATGCTATAGACAAATGGATCATGAAGAAGTAATTGCAATGCATTACAATGACTATGAACAGTTTAGTGAAAGTGAAGAAAGGTTGTCACAAAGCAGCACCGATACAACCCCACAAAATTCTCCAAGAGTTTCTATTAATGAAGATATTTTACATGAACCAAAACTATCAAGAGAGAAAGTTTCATTTAAATTAGAAGAAAATATTGACTTGCCGGATACCTTTTGTTCTCTATTACATATAACACCTATACATATTAGAAGCCCATCCCATAAGAAAAGACATAATGCATCAATACTTAGATCTGATTTGGCTTCATCAAGATGGATGAGGAAAAGACCAGAATCTTCTATTCACTGTGAAAGGAACAGTGCCAAGTCTTTTGTTTCTTTAGACCCTAGAAATTATATTGCCTCTGACAATAATAAATTAATGAATGCTAGAGTGTTAACAGCAAGACATAGGGAGTTAGCTCGGCTAGAACCTTTGTATACAAATGAAGTGGCAAGAACAAGTAACAGTGTGCCACAGTTTAACTTAAGGAAAGTGTCACTGCCGCCGTTGCTTTTGGAGGAAGAAAAGAGAAAAGTGTCAATAGGATCTGCCAAAAAGATTTCAAGATCTAAAAAGACACCAAAGGGTAATAAGGATAAAGCAAAGTTTGCATAGAATATTTATGTAAATGCATAAATAGATGACACAGTCAACACTATTGAAATATTGTAAAAAAGTGTTTGTCGAAGATTTGGATCAATGAAGTAAAAATATATTTTGACTATCATTAGCTAAATGATTGTTACATCAAATGTATAACATAATAACACATCATTTTGGGAAGCAAGTATATGAAGAATATTTACTCTTAGTTTGATCATTTCATTTTATTTCCCATTAAAGTGGACTGAAAAATGCATATTATGGCACTCTTAAAATTCGTAGCAAATTCCATTTTAATATGCCAGTCAGTACTAGTAAATATTCTATTTCTAACTTCTAAAAAATTTAAAAATGTCCAAAGAAATTAACTGTCTGATATAAATATTAGTACATTTTTAAATTTTGAATCCAATTAAATCGAGACACAATTACATTTTTATTTTTAACTGAGTCTCTTATAATTTTTTATTGGAATACATAAACTATATGTACAAATGTGGAAAATCTAGTCAAGTGATGATAACAATGGAGATTTTTATTATTAAGTTATTTAAATCTGTTTTTATTCATTTAACAATATTAATGATTCAATAGCTCAGTCTGTCCAAGAAACTAACTCGTTTTAATTGTATAATGTGACGTTATTATGATATGTATGTAAAAAACTTTCTAATGAATAAAGTATTTACATGTTAATTTTGTTTTTGTATCTAAGTATTGACGTTGATGCGTGAAAGACCTTGACGAAAAATATTTTTTTTACTTCACGCTATATCCCGCACGTGGCAGGGTAGGCAGAGGGAACTGCAGGAACTATAGAAACCTAGTGTTAAGACACTCCGTTGCTTCGTCCCTACTTTCTCCGTCCCCGCTTTCCGCCTTTTTCGAGGCATTGCGTGTTGAGCGGCGGAACTCAACGCCACGCATTGCCTTAGTTGCCACAGCGAAAAAATTGAAATAGAAAAATCCATCTTCCCCGAGTGGGAATCGAACCCATAAACCGTTGCGTCACAGGCAGATGTTGCGCCTCTGCGCCACGGTCTACGTTAACCACTATTTGAAGAAAATTGAGGACAACCACTAGAGAATGTATATAATGACGTTAAAATCATGAGACATGTACGGTCTAGTCGCTGACCATCTGGTCACTATTGTAGACGGCGACTAGTCAAATTTTGCATTTTATTATTTTTAATAAGTCGTACAAAATTCGATATGTACCTAACACAATGAAACTTTTACTTTAATAGTCAGTTTTACCTTGAAAAAGAAAATGTCAATGACGTCGGCTATTATTTTTATTGTTTGGGTAAAATTCATTTTTCATATTTATCGATCGCGATAAGCTAAGACTATTTTTGCTTATTTTTTTTTCTAGCTTCACGCATATTGCAGGGTAGGCAGAGGGAACTGCTGGAACCATTTGAACCTAGTGTTAAGACACTCCGTTACTTAGTTCCTGCTTTCTCCATCCCTACCTTCCGCCTTTTTCGAAAGAAAATGGAAATAGAAAAATCCATCTTCCCCGAGTGGGAATCGAACCCTCATACCGTCGCGTTTACAGGCAGACGCTTACGCCTCTGCGCCACGACGGCCCTCGAAGGTATTTTTGCTTATATTGGTTGCTTACGGTTATAAGTGATCGGTTTGGCTGATTAGCCAGCTATTTGCTTTAATAATTAAATGTATGTTTAGGTAGATATCAGACACACAGTGCTAAGACAATCCGGTCGGAATCTATGACACGCGCTCACTGCATCAAAAGCGTTATATTAATTTAGAGCTTATGTCTGAAAAAAATAGTAGGCCGGACATTTATCTACTTTTTTAAATGTGATTAAGGGACATTATTCACGCATATAGCAAGCTAAACATAGAGAACAAATATTCAAAACACACAAAACGGAGTTTCCGAGTGTTAAGACACTGCGTTTTGTGTATTTTTAACGATGAAACTTAAGAAAATAAAAATAATTCGTTCTCTGCAAATGAGAACTGACCCTACAACCGTTGCGTTTGCGTAAGAAATTTAATTTTTGTATTAAATTACAAGAATTCTTCCATAGCTGCTATCACAGCTACACATATTATTAAATAGATTATCCAGGAAATGTTGCTCTAAGCTAAAAGTAAAGAAAAACACAATTTCAAATACAAATACAGAATTTATTTTGATATTTACATTATTTGCATTTTATTAACAATCAACATCAACAATATTAAATAATTTGTTCTCGTGGTGTGATACATTTCGAACAGTCGGGGTAATATTACATTTCCCGAGTTGTGCAGTCGTTTCGCTTTAGTGCACACAGCAACATTTCCAACTACAAATCATAACAAGCCAGTATATACTCTATTTATTAATTAGTTAAGAGCTATATTTCTTTAAATTTTGGCAGTTTGTACGGGAAGTGTTGCTATCGTACAAGTGTCGAGGCTTATGTAATATTACGTGATAATGGCAACACACAAAATTTGACTCGCTAATCAGGTCTCTAGTTAAGACTGACACTATAAAATCGATTTTTTCCGCGCATCGATTTTAAAGTACCAGCTATTGGTCTAACGGATGATACAAGTTTCCACCAGAATAAATATTTATCTAATTAGTGTATAAATAGTGATTACACGTGATTCGTTTAGCAAGAGACGTGTTGTTAGAGGAAACTCGTATGATCCTTAATAAGCGTTTCGTTTTTGTTATTTTTTCGCAAGTATTGTGATATAACTTTTTCAAATGGTTGTCTAGAAGCGGTGACGTATGACATTACGATATGAGAAATTTGAGCAACTGCGAAGAAAGCTGTGAGCTTGAGTTCCTGGGCTGCCATGAAGAATCCGGACTTTATAATAAATTACCAACGATTTATATGAACTAGAATCGATTTACATCAGGCTAAGAAAATTAAATGTGTTCCATCATAGAAACTGAACATACGCTTGTAACAAAATAAATGGCAACCCGCGACGTAAATGGTGGCATCGGGCCAGAATCTGGTCGACATATGGACATCGCTCTGTACCGGCACTGGCGTTTGCGTATTTCATAAATGACATTAGACATAGATAAAGCATTTTAATATATATTTCACTTACAATCTAAAATTCATAAGTAGCTAAATATAGGCTTAGGTATTATAGATCATATTAAACGTTTTAGGCAGTCTACGTTTGCTCTTGGACGCCTAACTAACACCGCACGCGTCAGTGCTGTAACAGAACAAAGACAACTGCATCGGACCGTCACTGCGATAGCGATCTCTTACTATTTTTTATATTTTCATTTACATAATATAAATTTAAATTGTTATATTTACCTCACAGCCATCATTATATATTGATTCTACGTTAATTAAGAGGACTATGCGCATAACACGACAGATGGCTTCGTCAGCTTACAAAAAGGTTCTAGCGTATATTCGTAATATAGAGCGTTAAGATTTTAAATACGTATATAATACATAAAAAATTTCACCATTCTGTTCTAAAAACGTTAACAACCTCAAGCTATTAGCAATAGTCAACAATGTTGTTAATTCTAGGGCTTAATTCGCACTGAACGTGGATCTATCTATATGCGAACAGGCTTTAGATATATTTAATATATAGAATTAATGAACGTGACTTTACACTTGACTCGTAGATACTTTTTGTATATGTATCTAATAAAATCTATTTTTTGTGCGTGACGCACGATATATAATGTGAATTTCATAACAAAAATAATAATTGTATCGTTTATATGTAATCTATGATCCGATTTGTACTACAACGTCGTATATTATTATTTCTGTACATAAAAATTATACTAATAACCCTTTGTAACCATTGATATCCATCGACAAATGGATTTCTATCTAACGATATACTATTTTTCTATAGATTTTAACCGGTAACTGGATATACAAGGCATCTATTGATATGGCGTAACGTCAAGCGCGATTTAGTATAGTAAAGAGTCTAAGATATTACTAAACAACCAAAAATAGAACATCTGTGGGAGAACGTTACAAATCGGATCGTTTAAAGTGATTAAATATAAGATGGCGGTTAAGTGGGTAAGTTCTGGTAACCATGTAGGTTGTATGTAGGTACTTAGCATTCATTACGACAACATTAGACCTCAAGCAAACACGCGCAGAAGGACTCAGCTATATTCTCTCTCGATAAGGCGATTACAATTAGACACTATTTAAATTGCACACTGATCCACCTCTATAAACTTTTAATTGCGATAAATATTTGTAATGCTGTATAAAAATATTAAAGGAAAAATCGTCATTTAGTAATTACCCTTACATTAACATTCATTAGCATGTATTTTACATTTTTACAATGAGACGTCCGAACTCTAAACCTATCTAGCATACAGTGACATAGAAGCCTAATTCACAACAAACTACACACGACAGTATCGAATATAAACTTTAAAGCAGCCGTAGCCATCTATTTTTAATGCAAAGGAGGATTTATTTTGAAAAACTCTTACGTAACATACAAAATTACATTTGACTATTTACAAAGAACTAGTAATGTTAAATAGAATTCGAGCATAGCTGAAGGCAGTACTCTACCCGTTAGTTAGGCATGCATGGCTGTCTACTCCAATAAATAACTAAATTTTTTAAAAATTTTCATAATGTGACTGAGGCGGCCGTCAACGTAAAAATCTTGGACATTAAACTTAAATCCACGTGGAAACGGGAGGCAGTTTTATACAATCATTCCGGGGAACGTCTGTGACACCCTTTATGATTTTTAACCGATAATTTAAACCTTGATCACTATTCGTAGTGATTACGGACTAAACTGCTGTTTGCTAAAATATAATCCTTATATAAGAATCTGGACAGACCAATAAATGGTTTAAACTACTTAACGTGCACAACCATCTCATTTTATGACAATTTAATGTTCAATATTGATGTTTTGTCATACATCGTTGACTATCTATACATCGACATTAATTTCGTGTCTCTATTTCCTATGTATTTTCGAAAATGGTGTTGTTAAGTTAAAACGAACGTGTGAGTGCGAATATAAATATGTAACTATTACTCGAATTTAAATAAAAAATATTGAAGAACGAAAATTATAGTTAACTTAAAATTACTATACACGTATGAATAATAACTATCTGAATAATCCTTTAAAATAAATTTTATAGAATGAAATTCGGAATATCGATTTTGGTTTTCTCATTGGTGATTACTGAGAATCGAATAAGATCTATCTCGATTTTTGTACTTTACCTATAGTTTTATTTGGTACGAGCTATAGTACAGTTGGCAGTATGTATACTCAATTCCGCTACGAATTAGTTGTAATTTCGTTTGGACTGAGCTTTTGTTAATGATAAGACTGTCGTATCTTTTTAAAACAAAGTAGCACCTGAACAAATTGCCTGTAACACTCATATTGTATAATTGAAAAAGATTTTAATTATTTAAATACTACTTCATTTTAGGATAGTATGAAAAAAATAATTATCCTACATATAAAATATAAGATTGGTATTGCTTATTCTAATAAAAAATATAGTAAAAACATTTGGTGAAACGGTGTTGTAATTACATTTATTTAGTACTGGCATTAGCCAGTACTAAATAAATGTACATTAGTACATAAGATATTAAATTCTTTTACGTCATTTTAGTTTTTTTTTTAATTTGACAGTTTCACCGCATGTTCAAGGCCTTAGGTCCACACAGATTATAACTAACAACAAATAACCAAAAATTAAAAGTACATACAACAGATAAACAAATGATCTACGATCTGTAAATGATAAATTGACACTTGTATCAACATCTTGTGTGAACATCGTTGTCAGTTTTGAAAATATCAATAACATGTCAATGGCGACTACGTCTGCATGAACCATTCGGACTATGTACAGGATGTTTGACAAATGATATTATTAACTTTTAACAATTCAAACATTTAACTAGCAGTTACTTGAGGTATTTAATTCGTTAACATCTAATGGTGTGGTGTTACGTGGCGTGCCAGACGCGATTAGCTGCGACTATACTAGAAACCTATACGTAAATCGTAATCTTCATCAAACATCTTGTAAATTAGTAATAAATTATTGCATTACATTCGATAACTAGATGAGTTTCTATACGACACTAGAAACGGTGAGGCAAGTCCGACTAATTTAATAAATTCTAAAAAAGGTACTCTAATTAACTGCTCGTATAGTTGAGTTGTTAAGTTTATAATTTGCTTGCAGTTAATCAAAGTTTTGTCTTATCTAATACAATAATCTATGAGAGTCCACAATCGTCAAAGCACCCGGAGTTAATTCTAAATACATCGCAGGCTTCAGAAGCCGTATTATAACAACGTTTTGAAAATAATATCACACATTTAGCGAAATTCACTTTCACACTGCTTCACGTACAACGCATTAAACATTCTCGCAATGGCAAACTGTATAAATTTATATAATTTTAGTTCTTATTTTTTTTGTGCAGCGCCACAACCACGTCCTTTGACAATCCCCGCCCTATTTTAGGAAATAAAAAAAAAACAAAACAAACCAAAAACATTTTGACAAATTTATTAAAAAAATAAACAAAAAATCTATAATAGTGATGTGATTGAGGCGATCGATAATTTCTGTTTAGCGTCAATCCAGAAAATATAAACCACCCAAGTCTACTCTATGATTACAATAATAAAATCTAATTGTAGAAGTTAAAATAAAATAAAGATGAGCAATGAAACTGTATGCTGACTACAATACCGTGCATCAAGAAGCGTGAAAGCCTTAAAACTAAATGTAGATTTCAATGCGAATCGAAACGTAGATTGAGTCAACTAAACAAAATGTGTAATGTGAGTACAATATCGATAAGTCGACAAGTGGATACAGATAAATGCTTAGAATATCTACATTATAAACATTAAAATGATCAAAAATAATCTACTGATAAGGAATGGATCAATATAAATGAAAAAAAAATTATATACTCAATAGTTATTATCTGTATAGCAGATGCAATTAAAAGTTTAAAAGGTTCCATAAAGTTGAGCATTAGTGAAGTCCGTTTTGACACCTACCCTCTTTGCTTAGTCTGTTGAGTCTTCATACTTGGATGTCTACTGTCAAAATCTGACTTGATACGACCTAATACACGACTAACATTGACATTGAAAGCTTTCTAACTATAATTTTGACATTATACATCCATTTATGAATTTTGAACATCCTGTATAACAGTTCCAGTTGAAAGCGACACGGATTTTCTAGGTGCTGGAAGAATGACTGCAGTGCAGTGTCCAGGAAATGCGGTCGAAAAGAGAAACAAGAAGGTAGTGAAAGAGAAAAGTGTATAGAAATGTTTGAAGATCAAATATAGGATAATTTTAGGGTAAAACAAAATCATCTAAAAAACTCATGTGCTGTGATTGTAACGACAGATTCACAAAATAAATTGAACATACACATATTGGTTATTTTTTTTTATAAAGATGGCAGCATAATTAATATTATTTTGTTCGAATTGCTTTGTAAATCTATTGTTGGTATTTGGAAAACTGAATTCGGATGTTGATAAAAAAAATGAAAAACTTAGGTAGGACTTGATAGATGTCTTATAAGGCTGCCAGATCTTGCAGATTCATCTAATCGATATCCCTATAAACATGAAAATATAATTTTAATGTTTTTGTATGTATATCTGTGCAACTGTTACAACAATAGGCTTTTTTAGTTTATTTTCAGGTAATATATGAAAGCTATAGAAATTAACAACAAATAACACTAATTTGTAATGGCAGTATAATATTTCGGAATATTTGAATAATCGGCGAATATATTTAGATCTGGCAACCCAAAAATAAAATTGATATCAATCGTATGATTGAATGTTTATATCGACAAAACTAATGCATGATCAACAGTAGATGGACAGCTTCTATGTAACACCGTAAATGATTATTAATTCTCATTAAAATAGACCCAAATTTCATAACTCACTTAAATTTTATCAATCTGGCAAACCTATTAAACATCTCAAGTATCAGAAAAAATTAGTCTGGCAACCTTTAATCGACTGTCGTTATAAACGGGAGGCTTACAATTGACATTATCAAATATCGGGATATTAGTCCCAGATATTTCCGATCTGGCAACCTCGTCTAGTGTAGGACTAGGGGTGGGTAGAGTAGGGTAGGGTAGGGTAGGGTTGTCGGGCTCGGGTGCCGGGGCCCTATATGTAGGAGTAGGGCCCGTCAGTGAGGGCGCTGCACAGCAATAGTCAGGACGCGTCGTCTTTGCCGGCGGCGCGGCGGCTCGAGCGGTACTCCACGCCGGGGTCGAACTGCATCAGGACGAACACCTGGCAAATAAGTCATAATAAGTTATTATGCGTACTAAAAATCAATTACTCAAATATATTTTTTTAATTACAAAATTGTTGCCTTTTATATATTACTATATCCTTTATCCGTGTAATATTTAAATAACGTAAACTTATATCAAAATAACTGATCACGTGCATAGCGTTAGATAAATAAACAAATGCTGTTCAAACTAAACATAATTTTTTTTTTTTTGCTTCACGCTTTATCCCGCACATGGCAGGGTAGGCAGAGGGAACTGCAGGGACCATATGAACCTAGTGTTAAGACACTCCGTTACTTAGTCCCTGCTTACTCCGTCCCCACTTACATAACATAAATCATTAAATAAAACAAAATTAACTCCAAAAGAGAAGCCTTCACTAACTAACATTAACCTAACAATCACTAAACAAAGAAACATAATATTTAAGCTTTCTTGGAAATAAAATCCTAAACATTATTATTATATCAAAAATACCAAAACTTCGTCAGAACTTCTCACCTGATCAGTAGGTAGCAAACAGAAGTCATCAGGCGGGTTTGTAATGACGTATCGTTTGCTGCTCGCGTCGCACGACGACGACGTGTCCCTAAACCTGTACAGTCCTATACACAGCATGCCGTACGTCCTCAACGCCGCCACGAACAGGTCGCCATACTTGCCCGCCTCACCGAATTGTGCTAAAGGCCCATCGTATAATGAGATTTGACCTACCCGGCAACGGTCTCTGTAATGGAATTATTCATTATTTATAGTTTTTGCTATTGTATTATTTTGAAATTCGTCTTTCATCACGTAATAGCTGAAAAACTGGGTAAGGTGTAATATGAATTCAGGTGTCTATGTATTCGGTTCATTTTGTCTACCCTGAGACATATATATATATATATATATATATATATATATATATATATATATATATATATATATATATATATATACATATATATATATATATATATATATATATATATCTATATATATATATATATATATATATATATATATATATATATATATATATATATATATATATATATATATATATATATATATATATATATATATATATATATATATATATATATATATATATATATATATATATATATATATATATATATATATATATATATATATATATATATATATATATATATATATTATATATATATATATATATATATATATATATATATATATATATATATATATATATATATATATATATATATATATGTATATATATATATATATATATATATATATATATATATATATATATATATATATATATATATATATATATATATATATATATATATATATATATATATATATATATATATAATATATATATATATATATATATATATATATATATATATATATATATATATATATATATATATATATATATATATATATATATATATATATATATATATATAAAAAATATTTTAACTGTATACTCCGCTATCTACCACAATTTAAGGCGACTGGGAAAGTGTATATACTTGAATAAATCATTATATGAATAAAAGTAAAATTAGGATGGTAAAAATTACTTATTTAACTGAGTGACTACGCACGTAAGATAACTCTCTCACGTAAATCGTAACAATTTATGCGAAGAAAAAATTACTAAATATATAACTACCTAGCATATGGAAAATATGATATTTTTTGTATATTCACGTTTTATCCCGCACATGGCAGGGTAGGCAGAGAACCTAGTGTTGAGACACTCCGTTGCTTACTCTGTACTGTAGAAACATTCATCTTCATCGAGTGGGAGTCAAATCCACAAACCTTTGCGTTTACATCATTTGTTTTTTATATATTAAACATATGAAGAAAGAAACGGTACTCGCCTATTGGCCAAGCTCTCCGGCGTGGAGTACCCTCCGCGCAGGCCCGCGCCCTCCGCCAGGATCAGCTCGAGTTCGGGCGTGGCGCCGCCCGTTATTAGCGAGCGAATTAGCGTCAGAGCGTTTTGGTTGAAGTATGTCTGGAAATCATTAGTATATCACAAAATTACATTATCATAGATAATGTAATTTATTCTTTCTTGTAGTGTACATAGTATGCAACAGATTGTCTCTGGGCTAAGTCAAAGTTAAATAATTTTATTGAAAATAAGAAGTGGCATGCTTCATTTTTTGAAAAATAATTTATATAATTTGCCACTCCTCCTCTCGTTGTGAACATATCCATAATTTTTAATACGCTTTTATTAGTTTCACTTGTATCTGAGTAACTCTCCTTGGACTGAAAAACCGTGGGTATTACTTGTCAATACACTCACATATCGTGTGTGTCTCGTTAGCCGAGCGGTCTAAAGTGTAGTTTGCAGCTATTTTTTTGCAGTGACTTTACACGCTGTGACCGTGGGTTCGAATGCCGTCCGTACCAGTGAAAATGTTGTATTTTAGTCTATGTTTATTTGATTTTTTACTTTTTATTTTATTCACTAATTAAGTTCAGTAATAAAATAAAAAAATTAAAAAATATTTTTTTAAGTATATCAAACTAAAAAGTAAACAATAATTCTTAAAACAAGTTAAAAACAATAATGATCGAAAAATACTAATATTATTGTGAAAAAGCGTGGGGCGCTTTGTGTCATGTTCTGTTATTAACTTTAATTTTTAAATAATATTTCTTAAAACAAGTATACAATTTTTTAGTTTGATATACTTAAAAAAATATTTCTTAATTTTTAGTTTTTTTACACTATATTTACTTTTCTTTTTTTCTATTAACATCTAGAACTGCTATGTAATTTTCAACTCACAGTAGACATGAGCGAGTCCAACACACTGACTGCAAACGCCGTGCCGCAAGCGAAGGGCTGCGTCAGGTACAGCTCCGTGTCGGGGTCGTCGTCGTCATCCTGGTCAAGGAACTGGACGTTGCTGTCGTTTACTAGTTCTAGAGGGGATGGAAGGTTTAGTTTCATATAAATAAGGTTTAGTTTTATTCAATTAAAAAATGTGGGAAAATCTTTCGCAGTATAAAATTAAGCTATTTAAAAATAATAAATACGTTTTATAAATAATAAATAGTAATTATTTAGATGTATTCATTAAAATAAGTATATATAAAACGTTATTTTATTTGTAATTTTCTTTTAGTTATTAATTGCCAGCCAGTAACATTATATATGTCAAACATAGAACAAAACGTCTTAAAATGTTAAAAATTATCGATTGTCTGTATTAACAATAGAAACTTTTAATATTGTTTGTTTGATGTTTATATTTTTATATTTTATATTGATATAGAGATAAATGGAAATCACAATGGAATTAATCATGTTAAATATAACATGATCATTTCCGTTGTAATTTTAGATAAGTATACAGGTGGGGCTGTTACCGCGACCTTCATTTAAAGCATAGTATTAACTAGCCTTCATAAACTTGGTAAAATTATAAAACAAGTAAAATTTTTAAAAATAAAAATAAAATTTTTTCAAAATAAATAATTAAATCATTGCAAGCGTACACTATCCTGTGAGAGCGGGAAAGACATATATCCCTTTCTCATTAGGTTATTTTTTTTAATGAAATGTGACACTTTGACAACGTTTGATAGTACGTGCGTTATTTTTGTAGTACGTGATCGTGACGTCATTCGTATTTAATTATGACGACCTCACGCGATACTCAGCACGTATAAATATCGTGAAATAGGAAAAATGATCCTGTGCCTAAACTATTGATAATTGTGAATTAGATTTTTGTATATAGCCTTGAAATATTTTCCCCTGTAAGTAATTTTGATAACAGCCGCCGTGTCAGATACAACCTATATATGTGTAAGCATAAATACATTTGGGTTAATATTAAATGATTAAAGGACCATCGTGGTGCAGGGACGTGGAGTCTACCTGTAAACGCGTTCGTTTGTGGGTTCGATTCCCACTTTTTCCATTATTTTCGCTTTAGAAACTAGGCAAAGCGCGGCGTTGAGTTCCGCTCAGCACATAATGCCTCGAAAAAGGCGGGAAGCAACGAAGTGTCTTAACACTAAGTTCCTGGTTCCCGCAGTTCCGTCTACCTACCCGGTGTATGTGCGGGATAAAGCGTGAAGACATGTGAAAAACTAAATCATACCAGTAATCATAGGCACATTAGCGCCATAGACGGAGCCGCGTCGCTGCAGCAGTACGGGCGCGGGCCCCACGGGCGCCGTATTGTTGCTTAACACGCCGATAGTGTCGTCGAAGGTCATAGCCTTGATGTTCAACGAAGCCAGGATAGCTTCCTTGTCGGCCAGCGTCGGGTCATCGTTGGATGGCACCTTCGCTGACAGTATGCAGCACATGTCGCATAGGTTCACATTAACTGCACGCAAGTCAGCCCGGCTTAGCGGTGAACCCTGTATAATGTATGTAAAGATATATGCCATATCTATCTGTATAATATATCGTAATTGAGAAATAGGACTTGTTTTTAAGAAAAGTTTTTTCATGGGTTAATTTGTAAACGACTTGTAAGTATTACGTAATTTTAGTTATTATTCTAAGGAAAAAACAGATCTACATATAAAAATATGATTATAAAAATGACTGAATGAATATACTATATTTTCACTTGATGCCTATGTGAAGTTAATGTATGTATTTGATTATTTATATTTGTACATGGCCAAGTTAACAAATTGTTATAAAAATTATGAAGACGAGAAGATCCTTATAAGTATTTCCAAAAAAAATATTTTCAACGTAGGCAATATGTTGTGTCAGTCATAAAGTAAGTCAGTCAGTCATAAAGTTCGCAACTTCATTACATAGTTAAACACAATAAACTCACATTCAAAACAGAAATCTTGGGTAGATTCTGCAACATCTTCCACTCTCGTCTTATATATTCAACGCTACCAACTATGACGACGTGCTTCAGCTCGTGATAATGAAAGTTCGAGGCTCTCAGCGGCATGACCAAGTTCCGTAGACCTATTAACGGCGAGTCCGGATCCGCGAATAAGCAGACTACAACGTGACCGTTGAGCACTGTCATTGCCGCTTGGTTTCTGTCCTGTTAAAAAAAAAGCAATACTTTTTCTTGTTTTTCACGTAAGAGGGCAACAGATTGTAACAGTTAAGTAATAGATCTAAAATCGCATTTCCATAAAAGTTTCCCTGGGGAAAATTCTAAATTATGAATAAATATGATTTTATATTCGAAATCAAGATCTTCTCCAGACACGTCGCCTGTTATAAAGCATATTAAATTTTAGAGTTTGTTCAATACATACTAATATACAATCTTCTAGGTTTCTCGCTGGACTCCAATGAAACATTCCGGTGGAGTCATACTTCATTTCAGTCTTTTCGAAGTCGAAATCTTTCGACTGGTCGTCAGCAAGGCCTGCTGGCAAACTGACGCCGTTGCTGTTTTGATTGCCACCACTACTTCTACTCGTTGGCCTAAATTAAAAAACAATAGATCATTTGACATTTTCAATTGCCGCCATTTTGTCGTGTGTCGCGTGCTCTGTACACAGTGCGCAATTCAAATTTCATTTGTGTGCGTTTTAAATTTGCTCGTTGAATTAATTGGTGATATTTTAGTGAATTTGTTTATGTTTACATAAGGGAAGTTAAAATTAAAAAAATGAATATACCAAGTTACTATTACTATCAAAAATTAAAAACTACGATTATCTTATCCGTACATTATATATATTTTTCTTTTTCAAGATATTCTGTTATAGGTATGTATTTTTCCATCCTTGGCATATCCATCACCACTACGAGAATAATTTAAATAATATAATTATATAGCAAATTATATAATAACTGCACAATGCTAATTTCACTATTTCTAATAACATCGGTAACTAAATTTTATTATACATACACACATATCATTGTATACAGATTAAAAACCAAAAGTGCCGTGATTAGATAGATATGTGATTATGGTGAAATAATAAAAAGGAAAAAAAAACAATACGATCGAAGAAACAAATCTACATCTACACATAGCCGGTCACTACAAACTGAAACAAAACATTATCAACGTCAAACTACCGATAGAAAATATCTAGGTGATATATAATTATATAGAATTACATGAGTTTTTTCACTTCGTAGGCTAGATGATAGGCTTGGTAATTCGTATCTTGGTCTTGAGTATTCCTGCAAACAGGGCCAGAATTTCGTCTCCATAGTTTCGATGAGTTGGAAAAGTGCAACACAATGGAAATTATCATAGACAGATAAACATGTGCCGTGCAGACATAGTGCACTTCGTGCGAGCAGACATCGAATGCTTGTAAAAAGCAGCAATAATATTAATTTGACAGAAAAAGAAAACTTAATTTATACAGGGTAGTTTTGATTGATTATAGATAGGTATATTAACAAGATATTTTAGATGCCTATTTAAATTTTAAAGTGATGTAGGGAATTACCTAGGTATAAATAAATATTATAACATTGTCTGTAAATACATAATTAAGTATTCCATAGACAAAAAATTAACTTTATCTGTAGAACATTTGAAGTTCTATATTAATTATCTATACCAAAGGTATTGCCAACGTTAAAATAAAAATGATTCACCTGTACACTGTAAAGCAGAAGGGATGTTATAACATTAGTATTAGTATTTAAAACATTTACTACTAAATATCTAAATGACTTACGTATCAGGTGGTGCCCTGTTAACGTTCGGTTTGACTTTGTTCACTTGCCTCGTCGTGTTCATGAGTTGGTTCGCCGTAGGTGATAGTAGAGCGTTCGGTGCACTCCGGTGATTACGATTTATTACTAGAAATTGATATAATATTACAATATGATTTTTTAAAACGAAATATATAAATTTAATAGTTAGTGTAGCGCTATATTATATTTCTAATAAAATTTGATATAAAAGCTTTCCCTTAAATTACATTTAAATATTTTTCTTTGTCGGTAAAATGTGTTAAAATAAACAAGGTCAAAAATTTAAAGAAAATATATAAAACAGCGTGATTCGAACCCGCACCCTCTTGCCAAACCGTGCAAGCGAAAATATTTATGTTTCATTTAATTATTTTTTCTATTCTCATTGCGTATTAACACTATAAAATCATAATAATAATAAACACGATTATTTTACTATTATTGAATTTATAATAGATAAAACAAAAAGTAAACAATACTTACAGCTAATATCTTCACCTCTTTCTCTAGCGATTTCACCTTGAACAACAAATCAAAATGTAATAATTTATTAATAATTATAAAATAAATTCATTAAATAAAACGAATTCATCACAAACATTATGCAATTTACGAAGGACCCAAGCTACAACAACAAGCTTCAAGAGCATACATAGGTTTAAAGAAACATTAAGATGCATGAGAGGTTCGCAAGGCAAAAGGGTACAAACCAGAAAATATGAAGATCCGCTTTAGAGTTAACCAAGAAGCATAGATCAATGAAATCTTCACAACCTGGGTTTTTATGTGATGCAAAACAAAACTGTATTTAGGTCGTTTTAAAGGTCCTAATCGTAAGGGGAGTTTCGCTAGCATAGCGACAGTAAGTCTAGCTGGGAGCATGCTCGATAATGCAAGTGAGACCTCGCGATGGCTTCCAATGCCATGTGCTATGAAAGGCGTGAAGCATCTAAGTGCAACTTGTTGCAACCTATGCTGGCTTGTAATTGTGTGGACCGATGAGTTAAAAGTAAAATAAAAATCACACTTTTATTAATCTTATAGTAAATTTCATATGGAAAATTCTGGATGCAGTGATGTGTATTCCACTTTGGGAATCGAGATGGTCGGCAAGTATTCATCAAAATTTGGGTAAGTGACATGAAAGTAATAATCTAATTATTTAAGAAAGCTTAAAATATATGATATTAGTTTAGATCATACTTTATTTTTTAATTTATTATAAAATAACCTTATGTCAACACATGTCATTAGGAAATGATATTAATAAGTACAAGAATAAGTTACACATAAGTATAAATTACACTTTTTTTAATTAATTATATAATTATACGTATATATAAAAATGCGAAACCCAAAGCAATTAACTGCGTCCGTAATTGTCCATATAAAGTTTACAGTGTTAGTTAAATCTCCTCCGTGTGTGGTTAAACGCTAAAAATAATAAGAAATCACTCAATCCCGTGGGATGTACCTCGAACATGGACCTTCTTGGGCAACTCTGGCGGCGTGAAGGTGGGGGGAGGATGGTGGTCATCTGCAAAACATCAGCACAAGTTCGCATTCCGATACACCACATAATAATACCTACACATCGCACGTACTATTACCACTTGTATGAAATTCAATGATACATTTACATTTATAAAGAAATGATCAATCGGCTTCACCTTAAAACAAAGCAAAGTTTCCAAAAGCTGTGCTAGTTAAAATTGACAAGCTTTTTTTAGATATGTATCAAAAGGTGAAACTGATGTTGAAAGACAAATTTACCATAAAGAAAAATCAATTATTTATATATTACATTAAATTAAGTTAATATAATTAGAACATTCACATGCAAACACACTACAACTAACACAGACAACATTTAAACAAATACCAGACAAGCTTGGTGTGTACTAAAAACTAGGCTACTGTTAATATTTATTTGTTTTAGGTAAATTTCTTTAATTATGAAATAAATGACTAATGTTAGTGGGATGGTATGATATTTTAGGGGTGATTTCGGAAGATTCTGAGCTTTTCTATACATCTAAATTTAAAGATAATTTGAGCTCTAATAATGTAATTTTCAAATCTTACATAAAATACAGTAGCGTATACCAAATTTTCGACGGATCTGAGGCATTGATCACAGCATCGTCCACATATTTCTATCGAGGTGGGGCCATCTAATTTTTAAATAAAACGTTTCCTATTGCAAGATGATGAGAGTTAGAAAAATTTTTGTATCAAATATAAGCACGTAATCATAAAACTATAATGTTACAACATCCATTTCAGAAGGACTATCGATGCAGAATTAAAGTTCAAAAATATACACCTAAACATACGTTTATTGTTTACGATATTTAACATTAACAAGACCATAAAAAAAATTGACATCACAAATTTCCCTCTATGTTTACGTTACGTCTAATAGAGTGGCGAAACATCTAACTGCTGTATGCACATAGATAACGTATACAAGACAATGATAACAGGACACGATTGCTATATTTGGTGCGTGCGAGTTGCGACCACCGACACCGTATCGACACGACATTTAGGTCGTACGCGGACTGCATAATTGTGTGATTTGGTTACAAAATTGCGATAAAACTTAATTTTGAACGATCGGATCACTGGAAAATCCAATTTATAAAAGTTGGTAAATCGCAACTTTGGAAGCAACAGGCCAATTTGAAGTCCACGTACTGTCACCCGTACATTGAAACGATTACAAGAGTTACGTACTTGCCCGGCCAACCATCTGGACGGCTCGTACGCCTTTCCTGAATGTAGCCACTGAATTAAGAAACAAACGTTTATACTTTGATAAATTACATTATGATTAAATCCTGCTTATTTAAGGGCACTTGGGTAGGAGTAAGGAGGTAAGTAAAATATATATATGTATATATGTGTACATTATATACAGACAGAGATGCAAAGCTTAGAGCTGCTATATATTTTTATTAGGTGACCGAAATTGTTTTCTTTTGACTTTTGGTCACCAATATTTTTTTATTGAACTATTTTGAATTTTTTCATCACTATTGTTTTTTTGATATGGAGTGTTTTATTTTTAACAAATATCTCCGTAATCGTTTTTTGACGTGACAACGTCTTAAATTAGGTTGTGCGGCTCGGAGTCAAATATGAAAATGGTAACGTAACGATGTGTCAACTGTCACCGAACTATGATCGGTCCGCCGCGCGTATCACTTGACACATGTACAATGTTTTAGTAAACAAAATATATTTTCTATAGTTAAAATTTGTGCAATTTATACTATAATTATTATTCATATCAATAAATATTCTACCAAGAAAAAGACGTTGTCACGTAAAATTTTCGCCCGTAAAACCCACTTTACAGGCAACCATTTTTTATACAAGTATTTTAATGTAAGGACTATTGGTATCCAAAAGCGCTATTTTAGGCGTTTCCCATTATACCATGGTATTGTACCATAGATAAGCAATATCCTAGTCATTATTTGTGTAGTAGCCTCGCTAACTGCGTGTGTGGAATTTGTGAAATAGCATACTGTAGCCCAACATTATATTTTGTTAGTTATGCGGTATATTAGTATTGTGAGGTACGGTAATAGTGATTTTACTTCGTACCCTCGACACTTTGGTACATATTAACACTTTGTTTCACCATCCCCGTCTGCATCATCATCATTCCGACATCTGGAAAAATCCAAACACTGACACATACGTAGGCTCTCGAGGATATTGGGAACTTGATGTCTGATAGAATCAAATTTTTAATTTCCTAGATTATGGACAGAAATTTATAATAAGTTTTTCTCTTTGGGAAATTATAAATTTGAATTCACCAAATGCGATGATATCATAATGAGTAGCGACCGTATCTCTGGACCGTGCGTTAGTTTCATTAGCACAGACAAGCTGGAACTGTTCTATGAAGCCTTTGTTGTTCCGAAGCTCACTCCCTATGAATTCCTTAGCGTCTTTCATTACTCTGATCTTTCTGAGACATGCTTTCGTGGATTTGCATTATAGACAGTGTTTAAACTAAAGTGTTCGGGATTAAATGAAGGTGCAAGTTGCTTTGCGAAATTCAATTCTACTTCAATAGCATGCATATGCCTGGGCTCCGAGTGCATCATATCAATTTATATCTACGCCTCCATTCGTTCTAGAGTGTCAGAAAACGTGACCAAGCATTGAAGCTACAAAAACTTTGCTTGCGATTGTGGTGATTGTATACATTGTATGATGCACTGAACAAAACGTAGGGGCAGGAATCTCTCAAGAGGCATAGAAATGATATCAGAGTGCTTTGAGTCCATTCACGAGCAGACAAACACAATGAATGCTAATCGAGCACGGATCAAGTATTTGTAGCCGATCCAGTCTGTGAGGTACGGACACCACTAAAGCAACTCAAAAGTATACACAAAAATAAATTGAAAAACGTCAATCTGAATGCTTAGGTGTGGTGCAAGTTACCTATATCGGCTCCAACCTTCCGCTGGTGCGCGGTCACTAAAAGTTTAGGCCGAATATATTAATTTCTCACATATAGTATGAAAATTGTGACACATCAAGATCCTATCGTGTAATATGTGACATATAAAAAATTAAAGTGTTATCAGTGGTCATTTAAGACTCAGCAAGTGTAACTGTTCCAGAAAGAATGTCACAGAATCATATTAGTTATTAAAAATAGATATTAATAATATATTAGTATATAATAATATTGTAATTATTTTGCAAAATATATTGAACTTTCCTTTTATATTTATAAATGAATCATTAGTTAGTAAATAAAGCAAAGATCTTACAATTTTTGCATTTGCATTTCTTGATGAGAGTCTCATCTTTGATGTCTTCGTGACACGCTTTACAATAATACCACGCTCTGTAAACACAAATAAATATATTTAAGTATTGGCATAAAATGTACTTTATATCTCATATTTTAATATAACATATTTTGTTATGTCAAAACATATATAAAATATAGAATATATATACATCTTTACGCCCCAAATAGCAATCAATAAATTAAATTCTCCATTTCTTCGATCCATACCATGGTAGGACAAAGAACGGCATTGAGCTTCTCTAATCAATATCTTAATTGTCATAAAGTAGAGAATATAATAATAAACTAAGTTAATTAAAGACAACTAAATATTTACAAGCAGAACGCTTTCAGACTGACCTTTTAACTTCATCAGCTGATTGAGCAATAAAGAATCCTTGTGTGTTCGCGTGAATCTTCGCGTTCCGTGGGTTGATCGATATCTTGCTGTCAGCACCCTCCTCGCCTTTTATCTCGATCGCCAATAACAACAGCTTAAGTTTCGTAAAACATAACCTACAAATTTATCATTTCGTTTCATCCTATGCAATTGTTCTTAAACACATAGTCACCAATCATATAGTAATATAAAAGAATGGATTAAAGTTAGTTGAAAGATACATACAAGAGTTGTTAGTAACTTAGACAAAAAGACAAACATGAACTTAGAAGAGTTAAACCAAAGCAAATCGGACATCTTACTCGCTTGCTTGTGGAAAGCTCATTCCTGTGAAGGACGTAGACAGAGTTTCTGTGTACATTTCACAGCCGGTACCCTGGAGGTAATCGTTCTGCCAAGCTTGCGTGTCGGGGGACTGCAATCAAGTGTGAAGTATGCTGAAGCGAGTGTGTGTTAGTTACAGGCGTTTCCAATCGTTATGGCATCTAATGTGCAGGCACACGAGTTGCTGTGTACTAATTTGGAATAGTATTTTGGATGAGTATCCAAATTTTGAAATTTGTATATATATATATATATATATATATATATATATATATATATATATATATATATATATATATATATATATATATATATATATATATATATATATATATATATATATATATATATATATATATATATATATATATATATATATATATATATATATATATATATATATATATATATTACGTACAATCTTAGTTTTATTATTAACCTATGAACTAAGGAAATGTTTACTTCTGTATATCCTTGTATATTTACAATAAATATAGACACAATACCTCCTATAAAATGTCACATTCCCAAGACATGAAAGCATACTCGTGTGCCAAATATTAATTAAAACCACTTATGTCTAAAATACAAAATTAGTTGTCTGCTATTCCTATAATTTTTCTATACTAATCGGGTAAACTGTAAAAACAGTGCCAGCTATAGGGGTCTCGGAAACGACCTAAGACAGACGGCAAGCGACGTCAAGCTATTGTATGTTAGTTACGTTCGTCGACATTGAACTAGTACGTAGCGTTCAATATCAGCCTGCAAACGGTCGTTGACTTACTCAGCAGCATGACTAAATAGTAATCCGACAAAGGACGAACTCAACGTTTCTGTATACATTTCCATTCCGGTACCTCGTTTGTAGTCATAAGTCCATTTAGCTTTTCGTCGTGACTGCGAAAATGCCGCATATAATATGTTAGGTTAGAATATCCGCGATGTTAGTTACTATCGAATAAGATGCAAAATTTTATTTTATCTAGAAGATAAGGGGATCAGTTGTCTACTTTAGCCCAGGTGATATTAAACGAAAGACAAATTCAATGTTGCAAAATATTTTGACTATCCACAAAAAACTAGTAAAACATTATTGATTTATTATAAAATATTTGTTTGAGTGGGAATTGAACCTACTTTCACACCTAGACAATAACCAACACATCAAGTCAGAATAATTAAAAGGAGTGAAAATAAGCTGACCGTTTTAAAACTTCTCATAGCAAACAAATTGGCCATCATTGTGGAGAATCCGGGCGCGAGACAGCTCTGCGCTATGAAGCCTAGCTTCAATTCTGCTAAGCAGATCACGTCGTCGCCTTGCTTCCAGTCCCATGATGGAATGTTTAGGAGGTAGGCCTGGAAATTACAAAAACATAAAATTGATTTAAACATTAGAGAAAATATGCAAGTGTAATTAAATAATAATTAAACTTAAACGTAGTATAAAATTACACATTAAGAAATTATATTTCAGAAAAAGTTAACTTTAATAAGAAAAAACTACGATAAAGCAGATATTAAAACATTTCCACATATTACCTTGTTGTGATACTGCATTAACTGAATAATCACTCTGATGTCATCCGAATAGTTCTTGATAGAAATAACCCTCATTATGTTAGCAGCATCCTCCGCGTCTGGATCTTGGCAATATTTGTTGGCCAATACTAAACACGCGTCTGCCTCGTGTACCTAATATATAGTTAGAGATAAAGTTTATGTTTTATCTTTTAAGTTTCATATCAATAAGTTCACTGTAACGTCTCAAGGGACTCTAACTCAAAATAATGACTTCATAAGGGCTTAAAATAGCCAATAAAAGCATTTAGTATTGAAAGAGGGAAACCCCTAGAAATGGGCTTTCCCCTTTCAATGCTAAAGCCCAACCCAAAAACAATGAACCCTACGTTCTTCGAGGTGTATCTTGTTACCAGAGCTATGAAACATTTTCCCTCATTGGGAATTTAATCCACAACTGTCGCGTTCACAATCAGATTGTATGTACTGCATACAATTTTTTTTTATGGTTAATGTATGTTACCTTATATGTCTTATATTGATAATGATGTACTTTTTAGTATTATAATAGGGCTGATTTAGGTGTATACATTTAGTTAATTATAAATTATTTTCACATAAAATTATGAATAAAGATTTTTTTTAATAAATTGGGAATATTTGTAAATTATGTTATTTTTTTATACACTATAATTACTTACCAATTTTTAAGAAGAACAAAATTTATACTCTCGAAGTTTAAACTAGAAGTGGTTTAAAACAAAACATACCACACACATTAGTTAATAAAGCAAACAGGAAAGTAAATGTACTAGAGATATTGATAAAAGCTTCAACAGTGTTTTAAAGCTAAAGCTCAAGAGATTAGATGCATAATATATGCTAATGATTGGATTGGAATACATAATACCGGCATTAGTCACTTTAAAGGAAGAAGCAAATGGATTTACATGTCACATGCAACTGTCATTCCCATACAAACCAAGCCATGCATCTAAGCTTACCGCACAACAATATGGACAATCGACATCTGTACTTTAAACTACGAAATCAAGCCAATTTTGATAAAAAAAATAAGGAAACTCTTTCAGCGGCAACCATTAATGCCAATTTATTTTAGCACTATATAAACACTCTTTATGTTTGTGTTAAGTACATTGTAATATCGATTGTTTAGAGAACACTTAGTGGCCAAACTCGCACACAACACCGAGTAAGGTTTACAGACATGTATATCGGCCATGTGAGCCGGCTGGGGAAAGACGAAACATCGATAGCGAGCACACAAACAGCCAAGTTATGGCATTAGAAGGGAACTGTACACTTCGACGATAGAACGTCCTCTCGTAACAGTATAGAACGAGCATCGCTCTACGTCTATGGAAAAGACTGCACAGCTTCAAACCGACACCACTCCCAAATATCACATTGTCGTGTTGTGCAGCTACTTACTTTCACCCTTTGTAGGTCGATTGGATTCATAATGGTGCCTTGAAAGAATTCCACAGTGGTAAAGTGTCTCTTGAACAGGCCTTCGAGCTCCAGGTCGGGCGGTTTCCTGCCATCAACGCTTAGTTAACTTTACGGACCAGATTTAGGCCAACCCGCCGCCTGTTCATTCGGGCCGACCAAACCATGCACTCTATGTATCAAAATACGCAGTAGTGAAGTGGGACGGGAGCGCCCTCTGTTGGCCGACAAGGTACCCCAGTCCCACCGGAAGCAATGATTGCGTCAAAATAATCACAAGATAAAATTACCAAAGTGATAAATCCTACTGTGACTATGAAACAGCATCTTTACAGAAGAAAATATCCTTATGCATAAAAAATGAATAAAAAATACTGATTCGTTTAGACGCGTTCAATGATAAATAAGGGCCGTGCGGTATCTAATTGCCTGCGCTATTTCGTCTTACTCTAACCTTGACTCGCTCAAGGTCGACGGCATTCATCATTGTACCCTGAAAAAACTCGACGGTGGTGTAGTGACGTTTCAGGAGACCTTCCAGCTCTAAGTCAGGCTCCTTTCTGAAAGCGTCGTTCGATCGTACATGATTCACCACCTCTAGACTCATTAGTTACCGTTCAATAATATTTCAATATCATGTTATCTTTTTTGACATTACATACATTTAATCTATTATATTTCTATGCATTTATATAAAATTTATTAAAATTAATTACTATAATGAAATCCATATTTATTACCTGTGTAAAAAAACAACCTCAACATCCACATCCTCACGGTCCTCATGTAGGAAGTCTTTTAAGAAATGGCTCACTGATTCGTACGTTATATGTCCACATACGACTATATGCCTGAAATCGTACAGATATATTAAAGTACTTTTTCTAATAAGCTTTCACATATTTCTACTATAAACTCAATACTTTACAAGGAAAAATAAAAGCAGTTAAAGCTTTATTTTAGATATTAGCGTTTATTTTTTTTTATTTTATCTTTATAAAATAGCACAAGAATTGTAATTTGCTTCATTTTTGTAAAAAATGTTTAAAAAAGCAAATTCCACAAAAGCTAATTCACAGACAGTCGAAAGAAAGGTAGAAAGAAGTACAGCAACATAAGGTTTTATTTAACATCTGCGGTTCACAAATATGACAGCACAAAACAATATTCAGATATCAACAGAGTCAAATAAAACTATAGATGATCAAGCGTGATAGAACTACAAAAACAAAGACAAAATCTTCATTCCAGCTAAAATGTCGTTTGAAATCAACTATGAATTACGTGAAATGTATATTGAGCTGAAGTAAATATGTTCAAAAATGAAGACTTTGCTTAATTGTGTGTAAACCATCAATTACAATTAGCCGTGTTCATTAACTTGTGATCGCTTAACTATCTAAAATATATTTCAGAAAACACGTTACAGTATATCTAAAGCTAAACAGTCACAAATTATTGAACAAACTCAGTTCCCTTCAGGATTTTGTAGCTATCTACCGCACTAGACAAAACATAAAAAAAAACAGCAAAATGACATCACTTGGGTAATAACCACCACTAAAACAAATAATTAAAAGTCCCTTTTTAAGTTCGCGTAATATTTCATTAAGTATGCTAAATGTGTAATGTACAGTGTAAGAAAGAGTTCTTAGTATAGTGACTTCAAGGTGAATGTCGGAATGGTCTTCAACACATCTATAGGCAATTTAAGGAATGAAGTTTGTTTGTGTAAATAGTTGTACGATTTGGTTTCAACTTAATAGTAACTACAAAGTCCAGGATTTTAATTAACATTCACAATTGCCTGTAGATTATAATTCTTCAATTGTTTTTAATAAAGTAAAGGCGTGACGATACACAAAAGCTTGCCTCTCAGTACATTTTTGGCTAAAAATATAAACTATATTTCTGTGTACAAATAAACTTGTAATTAATACGACAGGGCTCAATTCTTTGTAAGTTCAATTTTATAGGATTTAAAGGGGAATTTAAAAGGCACGGCATGGGTGTGGTGTGGGCCAAGTAACATGTAGAAACAATAATGGAGTAAGGTGAGTTTACATTTATATAACGTAGAATAAGGAAGAGCAAACGTTAGTAATTGACAAACAAGAAAGTTAGTATTTTAAAAGATAAGAAATAAAATAGATCAGTCAGCATTAACTAAACACAGCATGCAATATACAATATCTATGTATTCATCTAAGGTGTGGCAAAGGAACTGAATTCATTTTGATCATAAGACGTTACAATCTACATTATGGCTGCATCAATTCGCAAACAATTTTTAATAATTATTATTTTATATTTTGTATGAATGATTTGTGTATATTTTCTCTAATATGATGTCAATCATGACATGATGGTATGCCGAAATCTAAACTAATTTGGCGTTAAAAATGTCCTCAATGCACACAGCCTTGCCACGCTCTATGAATTTATACGTTAAATACATTACACTAAAAACCGAGGGGTCGACTGAAAGAACATAACATATTACAAAACATTAAAGAGGGTCAACATTACGAGTACAGTACATTTACATAAGACGTGCAGGAGGGAGGTGGTTGTAGGAGGGTAGGTCGCAGGGCATCGGATCGCATCAACAGCCCCCCGCGAAGGCAGGAGGCGAGGAGCTGTCGACCGGAGCACGACATACACGACATACACGACAACTCCAACAACACACTACTGTACCACTCAACATTAACTCGCCGCAACTAAGCTTTACGATTACCATTAACATTCCTTATTACGTACGTACGTACACTAACAGAAATAAACAATGATACCTACGAGTATATGACGAGCGATTACACTAGCCACTATCTGCTGGTTTCTATTCAACTTTATTAATACCAATTTAAAGTAATATAGTTTACAATCAATATCGACTCAAAACATAGACAACGCGCGGGACTCGCGTCCCGCCAAAGATAAGTGAGAACACAGAAGCGTGCTAAGAGAGGAAAGGAAGATATAGATTTACAACACGGAACACATTCAACGGAACGGAGTGAAGACAGCGGCTCACCTGCGTCCCCGCTCATTCTTGAGGGTGCCGCCATACTTGGGTCTAGTGCCGATTAAGTCAATTATCTCTGGGATACAACTGGCAAATATCGCCTAAACGCCGACAGACAAAACAAGACATTCACATTCAAGTCAAGTGAGTGAGTGAGGCGCGGAAGGGAGCCGTCGCCGCCGCCGCTGCGTCGTAGGCCGGTGGCGGTGGCGGTGGCGGCGGCGGCTCCGATGCGCGCAGAGCGGCGCGGCAGTCGGGCGCAGAGCGCGGGGGGGCGCGCGCGGGCACTGGCTGTGTGTGATCTCGGGACTCGTGGCGAGGTGCCGGAGCTAGCGCTACAGCGTGGCGACAGGCATCGTGTGCAAGCGAACAAACCAAACACTACTTCATCGACAGCATTACAAAACATCGGCTCTCTCCACATCTAGTCTCGTTAGAAGGATTAAAAAGCTCAATGGTATCTCGAGTGTAATTTACGAAAAAAGGCATGTAGTAGTGCGTCGGTCGACCGCGCGCCTGTCTCTCGTATTCGGGGAGAGGGGCGCGGCCGCCGGGAGCTAACTCTTCGAGCATGCGCCACGGCACCGAGAGACCGATTCTAGTGAAGGATTAATAAATTTCATTAGCAAACTCCGCATTCAATCAACCAAGTCAGATCGAAACCGTGAGAAAGCCTGTGGAGCGGGGGCGTGAGAGCAGGGTACCTGCGGCGGACGTCCTTGTTGTACCGGCCGCCGTATTTGTTCCGCTGCGCCGCCAGCTCGGTTATCTCGGGGATCCAGCTGGCGAACACAGCCTACGATACACAGCAAACACCGTGAGGTGAGCGACGGCCCGCCCCCCCGGCCCCCCGCGCGCCCGCGCCCCCCCCGGCCCGCCCCGGCCCCCCCCGCGGCCGTGAACCCTCGCGCTCGCACAAGGCTGTGTGGCTTGAGTGTCGTCTGTCTGCGTGTGGCTGTGGCGTGGTGTGGACGTGCGGGACTTGGGTGCCGTGCCGAGCTACGCTAGGGAGCTACCTACAAGCCGTGAGGGACTCTACCGGTGGTTAGCCGGCGACCGGGTGCATGCAAGACGATAGTGCGAAACGTACGCTAATCGATGAAACAGAACTTAAAAAGAAGTACTTCGCCGGTGACTAGACTAGTAATGGGTATAGACGCATGGTAGTGCGCGCACACGAGGCGGCCGTCGCGAGAGGCCGCGCGACGAGGCCCGCCCGTGCGCCACGTCCCTGCGAGGGCGTGACGCCGGGCGCGGCGCCGCCCGCCGCCGCCCGCTGGGTCGCCGGGTGTGCGCGAGTAGATAACACAATACATCTGACGGCACTGAGCAAGCTTGTAGAGGTGAATCAACATCTCGGAGTTCGAGCGAGTCAGGCCGGACGCGTTGGGCGCGGCCTGACTCGCTCTCGCTCCCTGTGTATACATTAAGTTTATACCTTTTTCCATGTTCACGCTTCAGCTCGCCACTGTACTTGGACCTACTCCCTACCAGCTCTATAATTTCGGGAATGCTACTAGCGAACATTGCCTGCAACAGACCATGGTGTCGAATAAGACTGCGAACACCATCGTGTGGTGCACGACAATGAACCGGTAAGACTATGGTGAAGTAGCGGATAGCGGAGCGAAAGTAAAATAAAGGGAGGTGTGTGTCTACGGTGATGTGAGCAACTGAACACAGCCAGGCACAGGTGCGCATGCACAGATCGCGGGGTGGGAGGGGAGGGACGCGCGCGCGGGCACACGGCGCGCGGTGGCGCCTCCGCTCCGACTACAGCCGAGCCGTGCCGAGCCGGTCCGAACTCGGGACGTGGACGCGATACGCGACGTCCGAAAGCTTGTTGACGGATCCTCTGGCAGCACATTGGTAATCACATAACAAAGCAAAAGAAAACAAAACAATCATGCAATTAAAGTCGGTCCGAAGCTCGTTTCGATAGATCCTTGAAAGCGGGAAGTTAGTAGCACATCGAGAGACGCGCGCGGGCCCGGCTGTCCGCCGTCCGCCGCCGCCTGACACGTGGCATGCTCTAGTGAGTGCACTACTCAGGCTTACGGTCATTCAACGAGCTGTGCGTTAAACCAGTAAGTATAGATCTCTACCAAGTCCCATGTGAGCTATTAAGATAATCTTATGGCAAGAATCGTTATATTTTCTTTTGCTTTGTTATTTGGAGGGCTTTATGCAAGGAATAGCAAGCGTGTCGCGATATACAATATGTAATCTTGTCGCTTCGGCAGACAGTCATCGAGAGATTTTACTTTAGACTTGCCTCTCCTTGCAAATTAAAACTTAAAGAAAGTTTTGTGATTTTAATTTTGATTAGAATATAGATATATATAAGTTTACGATTATTATAAAGAAATATGTGAATGAAACTTACCAAGCCGACGAGGAGAAAAAAAACCAAAAATGTTCTGCCTAGAACAGTGTGACAGAACACGTCACCGTAACCTACAGTGGACATTGTGACTATAAGAAAGTACACGCAAGTCCAATATGACAATGACTGTGCATTGTCAAATTCTAGTGGATCACCAGAATTTTCCAACTGAAAGAGGACAATAATTTGGGATTTATTTGAATATTTGCTGATTGTAATATATTATTTTATGTAAATGGTAGTTTTAAATGATAAATGCTTTCAAAAGCTTTCAACATATTGAACTTACTAAATGAATAATGCCGGCTGCCGTAAGCCACACCGATATAAAGATAGAAACTAATTGCGCCAAACGAATTGAGCTCGATGTCTTTAATATATTGAGGTACTGCAAAATATCAGGCACGGTCATTAAGCGTAGAGCTCGGAGAAACCTTAGCCCTGGAAGAATAAATGAATTTATTGTAAACAATTATAACTGGTTTTATTAGCTTTACATATCAAAAAAGTAAGCTGAAAGTTTAAAAACACGTGTAAAAATGTCTCTTGGCAAAAAACGATAACGTTTAGAAATATCCTTGTATAAACTTTATGAAAATATTATAAAGGGCTAGCCAAAATACCCAAAAGTCTATGACTAGCCAGAATCAGTTTGCATACGTGCACTTTGCTTTTGTTAATGTTAAAAATTATTAATTATTAAAAAGAAATAAATGAAAACATAAAAATAACTGCATAAATATATATAAGTAATATAAGTCATATAATCAATTTCCTTACCTATCCATGTCCTATCCAGGTATATTGATACAAAGGATGGGGGTATCGTGAAATAATCTACAAATGAATACATCTCGAGCATGAACCATAGTTTGTCACTAGCTGCTATAAACTGAAACGAAATAAAGAATTTTTATAAAACATTTTGAGATAATATAATCTAATATTGTAAGAGATTTGCAATTGAGCAAATTGCAAGTTTTACAGTGCACTGTGTACCTGCATATAGAGATGTAGGCAACATGTACTTAGTGTCAAGATATTCAGAAAAACAATTTTTTATTTCACATATTTAAAGTCGTGATTCAGATTACTACGCTTCATTTTTCGTAGTAATCTTAACTTTCACATTAAGGTAATTTTTGAAATATCCTGCTGCAACCCTAGTGTTTTTAGCGTGAAGTTTTACCTCGCTTAAAAAGTGTCACCATAAAGAACCTAGTGATAAGATTCTCTGTTCTCTATTTATCACCAAATCATCAGAAATCGAAATATGTGATGTGTGTAATAGATTAAGAATATATTATAATATACGACTATAGTAGAGAATTAAAAACAATTCAACCCACCTTAGATTTTTTATTTAGATTCAAAACCTCATTAATTACGTTTACAATTAAAAACCTATAACTTTGTAAGCTACAATGTTACGTGCAACCATATAATTAATTAACTTACTCGTATAAAAAAGTAGACCATAAAAAATATGTTAAAGGCAAGGTCGATCTGCTGCGTAATATTGTCACTCCATTTCTGGCATCGCTCAACCTCCTCACTAGAAAGAAATATCATTATTTGCGTACAGCACTCAAAAGGAGCACAACAAAATACATAGAAGCTCTATACAGATCAGCTGTAAAGTTAGGGCCAGCGACACTAGTCAAGACGGTGTTGTGCCGCAGGTAGTAGTGTTATAGCATAACCATTTGCTCGTGCCTAACTTAACGTCTACCTTACAATAGCTATATATATATATATATATATATATATATATATATATATATATATATATATATATATATATATATATATATATATATATATATATATATATATATATATATATATATATATATATATATATATATATATATATATATATATATACTGGTTTAAGTGATCTTGCTTTAATATTATATATGTATGCATAATACAAATCTATGACACATGAAGCGAACACTTAGCGCAGTATGAAGCGTTTAGTATGTTTGTTTATATATTTTTAGCGTATCTTGACTAATATCAGCACAAGCCCAAAACAGAAGCTAACATATAATATACAGCAAAACATTTGATCACATTGATATTGTAGGACTCACGTATTCCTTAGGAATTCAGCATTATAAGATACGTAATAATTAATATTTCAGCTACAAATTGCAACTAAACTAGCACTAAGAAAATAATTTACCTGGACGCGTCGATGAAGTAGATGATGAGCGATGCTATACTCAGAATGAACACCAACACTACCTGGAATGACAGAAATATGTGAAAGTTTGCTATATGGCTATATGTCATTTGTATCCCGCTAGTTATAAAGCGTAAAGATGTGTGTTGTGTGCTTTATTTGTATATAAAGTAATTATGTTGCATATCGATATACAATTAAATTTCTTCAATTCGTTACGTTATGTCTAAATTTACAAGTTGTAGCTCTTTGAAACGTTAAACCTCGTTCTGTTGTTATTTGTCTATTAATCACTCAATAACGAAATATTTATATACATATGCCCTCGTTAAGCTAGATTATGATATAGCACAAAGTGTCTCCCTTTCTATTAAATCTTCTTAACGATCAAATATTTCGAGAAATACTTATAAACATATAAAATATTGACATAAGCAAAAATAAAAAAAATATGTCGATCTTTACAATATTATGCTGTGATTACATCCAATGAGAAGCGCAGTGAAGCAATAGATTTCGTGAATAGCCTTCGAACAGTCATTTGGTAACTAAATACCATCTATATGAATAATTCCATCTCATTAGCCTATACAGGATGAGTCATATTATATATGTACGAGTATATGTCATATACTTAGACATATATAATATGACACATCCTCTATAGGCTAACGAGTATATAGGTTATATATAGCTTAGTTATACGCTATATAGATTACATAGAATTTAGTAAGCATCTCGTATCTTTTATTGATTGAAAACCAATCAGCAGACAAGGATATTATTGTATTGTTAATATATTTATAGCATAAAGATAATTAAGATAGGAACTGACAGATGATGTAATGTTACAAAAAAGTCTATACAATTTTGATTAATTCATAATACATTCATAACTATTCATCTAGTGTTCAAAACAGATTATCAAACAAATTACTTTTGCATTGCTATAATTATTTTTTTATTTACCACAGATCATAAAGATATAATAAAAAAAAACTCATTTATAACAGAAGAGTGATAGCAACACTCAGCTTTAATGAATATAAATTATAATTAATAAGTAAGGAAAGATGAGACCAGTAGAGATAAATTTACCTTTAATCCAGGAACTGGCTGCAGTCCATATTGTTTAACCTTCATAATTGCTTTATTTGCGTAGTTATTCCACGTCATATTAGGTTGGCACTTTAATTAGTATCTTAGATGGAAACGTAACGTGTCAATTGATAGTAACAAAAAAAATATTTTTATATAAAATAGAAGCTATGGTGTGTTTTTGTAAAGAAACTTTATATATATTTAAAATAAATAAAGTTCTTGTGATGAATATTACTTGATCGATTATGATATATTAATATTAGAGTTCTAGAGAGAACTCTTTCCGTTCTGCGTGGCTAAAGTATGAACGTAAAGAAAAATTTGCTTATTTACGACAAAATGTGATAAGTTCGAAATTTTTCGATGTAGTTGGTGCATCCATGTTTTTTATCCATCCAACCCTACATTCAAATTTCAGTGTATATATTTAATAATATGGTGTTTCAATATGTTTTAGTCTAATGTCAACATATTAAAATAAAATAAAAATGAGAGGTCATGGAGCTGTGACACGTTATCTAGCTGTGATAGTGCTGGTTCGATTTTCATTCTGATGAATGTAACTATATTTTCTTTACAGCAAAATAAGCTATTTAAGTTCTGACACTCAACACACAACGTATCGAAATTGCATGGAAAGTGGAGAACATAGTGTCTTAACACTAGATTCACTCTGTTTACACTACTATTTGCATTGAAAAGCGTGAAGCTATTTATTTAATATTTTTTTTTAGCTTCATGCTTTATCCCGCACATGGCAGGGTAGGCAGAGGGAAATGCAGGAACCATAAGAACCTAGTGTTAAGACACTGCGTTACTTAGTCCCTGCTTACTCCGTCCCCACTTTTCGCCGTTTTCGAGGCATTGCGTGTTGAGTGGCGGAACTCAACGCCGCGCTTTGCCTTAGATGCCAGAGCGAAGAAAATGGAAATAGAAAAATCCATCTTCTCCGACTGGGGATCGAACCCAGTAACCGTCGCGTTACAGGCAGACGTTGCGCCTCTGCGCCACGACGGTCCTCATTTTCATTTCCTTTCAATTTAATATTTTAAAATTTAAATATAGAGAAATTATTAAATCTATAAAAGTAACCCAACCTAAACGATTATCATTTATATTGTCGATTTTCTAAATTTGCTTGTAGAAACACTCCTCTAGTAATTTCAATTTATATCTAATACAATAATTTTCATTTTCATTGATTCATTCTTTATATAGTACAAAACAAGTTAAGACACTCTGTTCTCCTTTCTGAGATTCGGGAGTGACGAAACATCGCAAATTGTTATGCTAGAGTACGAAATAGTAAATAATTTTTTTTTTAGCTTCACGCTTTATCCCGCACATGGCAGGGTAAGCAGAGGGAACTGCAGAGATCGTGGGAACCTAATGTTAAGACACTCCGTTGCTTAGTCCCTGCTTTCTCCGTCCTCATTTAATAATTTACTTCTTGAATGGAAATTGAATTCAAAACTATCACGGTTATTCAAATGTAGGCACTCTGCCTATTGGAACTTTATTTAACATCTAATATCTCGTAGCTGCAGATCACGTTTCAAAATGTACTGATAATTAATATTCATAGCGGCTCTTATTCATACCTTTGCCGGTGATCTCATGCCATCATCCAATGAGTTGTGCATGAAGTAATACTACTAATTTAGCTTTAAGGCTGAGACTACAAGTTATATATATTTTTACCTTACTTATACCTTATTTAGTCATTATTCCAAACAATTTTATAAAAGGGGGTAGTTTTACAAAAGTGTTGAATTTATGTCAATCGTAGCAGTTGCACGTAGGCAACGGCCCATACTGGAAGGGAACTATCCTGAAGTATACTTATTGAGTGATTTGGGTATATATATATATATATATATATATATATATATATATATATATATATATATATATATATATATATATATATATATATATATATATATATATATATATATATATATATATATATATATATATATATATATATATATATATATATATATATATATATATATATATATATTTATATATATATATATATATTTTATATATATATATATATATATATATATATATATATATATATATATATATATATATATATATATATATACATATATATATATATATATATATATATATATATATATATATATATATATATATATATATATATATATATATATATATATATATATATATATATATATATATATATATATATATATATATATATATATATATTTATATATATATATATATATATATATATATATATATATATATATATATACATATATATATATATATACATATATATATTTATATATATATATATATATATATATATATATATATATATATATATATATATATATATATATATATATATATATATATATATATATATATATATATATATATATATATATATATATATATATATATATATATATATATATATATATATATATATATATATATATATATATATATATATATATATATATATATATATATATATATATATATATATATCCTATTCCCAGTGTCCATAAACGATAGAGAAATAAATTGAATTCATCACAGTAATTTGAGTAACAAATATCCTAATGTAGGCTTCTTATTCATTATACTCTGGCTAGCTTTTACTTGCTCTTGAAATAGAACTTAGAGAATTAACTACAAACTTTGAATGACTAAAAAATATAAAATATATTATTATAAAACCCAAAGTATAATAAAACTGAATAAAACTACTATAAATATACAAAAAATGTTCAAAACTTCAATGAGTTTTGAATAAACAAAATAAGAAATGTATATAGAGAATATCGTGTAATTAAAAATTCAGAATTGTGTCAGTTTTTATAAATTTAATGACGAACGAGGTCATGGCACTAATGACGTAGTGACGATAAAATCAATCAGTCACTGTCGATCACATTTGACTGGCCGGCGACATTTTTGAACCAAAATTGCACAAAATTTTTGTATTTCTTAAATTTACGCATCTTTTCCAAATATTAAGAGGAAAGTAGCCATTTTGTTTTATATTATCAAGGAAATGAACCTAGCAGAATTCTACGCCGAAATCGTTATAAACTTGGTAGAATTTATTTTTATTACTTTCGTTTTTTTTTTTCGAAAATTGATTTGAAGGTATAACATAAGAGGCCTAGAAGAGAAATAGAAAAGATTTCAGGGAGGTCGATGTGATAACGTATATGTATATATTTTAAATAAGGCTGATTTTAATATTTTTATTTAGCTTCACGTTTTATCCTGCACATGGCAGAGTAGGCAGAGGGAACTGCAGGAACCGTGGAACCTAGTGTTAAGACACTCCGTTGCTTAGTTCCTGTTTTCTCCGTACCCGCTTTAAGAATATGTTTAAGAATGTGTAAATAGAAAAATCCATCTTCCCCAAGTGGGAATCGAACCCACAAACCGTCTCGTTTACAGGCAGACGCTTACGCCTCTGCGCTACGACGGTCCTCAAATAAATAATACGAACAAATTAACCCAACATAATTAAAGGAAGAACTAAAACAGAAAGCATAAAAAATAAGACGCGCTCTTTGACTACAACCTTCCTATAAGTCATCAGATTCCTATGCAATTTGAATGCAGCCACCCGCATACAACGCCCACGCCTTGTATCATAATTATTCTTATTTAGTAATGTTCATAAATATTAAAAAGCTTGTCGATCGAGATTAAAGTCCATAACAGCTATGTACTAAGAAATAGATTCATTGTGATTTGCGATCAGTACTTTAAAATAACAGATGAATATTAAAGCTGCCACTTCTATATAGGATAAGAATAAATTTCAATAGTATGCTAATTTGGAAAATTTTTTATTGTTTTTTTAACTTGAAAGCTATAAATAGATCGTTGATTTTATAAATAAATCCAGTAGCATATAAACCTCCACATTAACAGAACAATAATTTGAAGTTAAAAGTCTACTATAATTAAGAATTAAATATGTGAAGTAAAATGAAGAAGGCTCCGGGTATATGCCCTCTAATTAACCTTCGTCCGAATTCAACTTTTAGATCCGGATTTTATTGAAGCTATATTTTGATTGAAGAAAAATCTACACAAAAAAGTAGCCCGAATCTACAAATAGCCGGTTAGAGGTACCCAGGTGTTAAGACGCATTGTCTCCCACTTTCTGGCCAATTTTCAAGACATTGGGTGTTGAGTGCCGGAACTCAACGAAATTAACTCAAGAAAGTAAAAAATCAATTAATTACACTCGTGTAATAATATTTGAAACCACTGCTACTACTTCAACTATTTTTAAATTTATATTGTACGTAAAAATAAACCAAATAATACTTAAATAAGTAAACATCAAATAAAATCCAACTATGCCAGAATTTAAACTAAATAAACAACCGAAGTTTTCATTCATAAAACTACAATTGAGCATTCATTGTGCCAACTTAAAATGTCTCGAGAGAAAAAAAGTTAGCAACTGCACCTACTTAGTCAAGAGCCGCCCACTTGGCAAGCCTCCGATACCATCTTAGCTAATGGCCACAAAAACTCTGTCTTCCATATTTTCATTTGCTCTCGTCAAGTAGCTACTTGCGACAAATTGTACAAAAATCTCGTTTATATTCCCTTTAAATGAGGTATAATTTTTAGGAAATTAAATTCCTAAGACGTTCAAGCTTATTGTATGCAAGCTTTTTTGACGCTGCCTTTTGGTGTGGCACCGATCTAGAAATATAGTTTTTATATCTGTATTCTGAATATTTTGCCAATATGTCGAAATCGTAACACATTCTACACGTGGTTTAACGTTGACTTTGCCAAAATATATGCACTGGTTAATGTAAAAAAATACTAGGTAATATGAAGTAGTACTTGTTATTATCTCTTTCGAAATTTCTATGTGAAATGTCTCAATATGACATTCATTAAAATTGGATAGCAATATCATTTTTTAATTATCCAACAATTGTTCGACATATACGACCTATTTCCAACATCATACATACAACGGTAAACAAAAAAGTAATAATAAGCCATAACATTTGAAACGAAAGTGGATTTTTGCCTATTGTCAATATTGTAGTTGGAAATATTTGAGTAATGCTCAAAGGACAACATGACATCGCTGAGTCACGCTTGAATCGCACGTCATCCTACATCGCATTTGTCATCTTTAATTCAAGCTACCGTCTTTCTTATATATTTCCCGTAATAGTGGAATAAAGATATTTCGTTTTCGTTCTCTTCTTCATTAAACATATTATTAATACTATTTTTGAGGACCGTCGTAGCAAAGAAGCATAGTGTAAACGCGACGATTTGTGGGTTCGATTCCACTCGGGGAGGATGGAATTTTCTATTTCCATCCTCTCTTCGCTCTGGCAACTAGGCAAAGCGCGGCGTTTTCTTTTTTTTTTTTAATTTTTTTTATTATATTATCCGGGTAGGCATATGACTCCACTCCACCTGATGGTAAGTGGACGTAATGACTCGAAAAAGGCTAAAAGTTGGGGGATTTGATTTCTTCGGTTCCTGTGGTTCCCTGCCTTAGTACATGCGAGATACAGCGTGAAGCTATGTAAAAAAATAGTAGGTAGGTATAAGAGTATATGAATATGCTTTTTTAAAAGTTATAATACTTGAAACACTAAATAATCAAATTTGTTTAATTGTATAAAAAGTAGGTGAATGGTAACACTCGGATTTTAGCTATAGTATGAATATGATGAAAAGGAAAAATAAGAAATTGATGTTAAAGGCGATCATCTTTATAGAAGATTTGTTGAAAAAGCTATTTTTGTGCTGTCAATTAAGTGGTGTAACCATTAAATAATGTTACTATTGGAAATAAATAATGAAACCCCAGAACCTAAACCAACGATTTTTAATTCACTTTCAATTTCACGCTTTATGTTCAGCAATGTTTCAAATGCAGTTTATTTCTTAATGTTTAAAATATATTTTACTTCAACTGACAAATAAAAAAGTTATATCAATTTAAAGTGGAAAGGTATGTGTAGGATGAAACTGCCTTAAAATGACACATTACTTTGCCAGATAGACATAATTGTGGGCACAGCAATTGTAGTATACAATATACTACTACTAATTAGCCAAATTTTGAATGTTTACAAGCTCTACTCTTCTTTGAAGGCGATATAGTACTATTAAAAAAGAGTAACTGTATATTTAAGTAATATACTGCTTTCATTAAACTCAGGTACCCCCTTTATGATGTACATACATTAGATTAACTAGGGCAGAGTACGCAAGCAAGGAAATCCAATTAGTTGTATCCAATTTGCAACGGCATCTTGCAAGGCTGTGGCCTTGACTTAAAGGACTGAGTACTTTTGATCTTCAATTGATATTAGAGACACTATTTACGTGTGTCATTTACATCTTTATATTCTAAATATATAGTCAATGGGTGATTAAGTAGAAAATGGATTCCTTTTGGGTAGCGTTCCGGAAATAGTTTTAAGTTTATGGTCACCATTGAAGCATTTTACGATGGCAACATTTTTGATTTTTTTAGGTTCACGCTTTATTCGGTACATAGCAGAGTAGGCAGAGAGAACCGCAAGAACCATGGGAACCCAGTGTTAAAACACTCCGTCCTCCGCTTTCTAACTTTCGAGGCATTGCGTGTTGAGTGACGGAACTCAATGTTGCGCTTTGTTTAGTTGCCAGAACTAAAAAGATGGAAATGAAAAATCCAAATTCCCTGAGCGCGAATCGAATCTACAAACACTGAGATGTAAAGATGTAAAGATTAATAAAAATATTATTCGTACTGATTAAAATGAGAAGTTACTTATAGTTATTTTTATATCATACTAATACTAAGTATTATTAAGTGTTAGCTACCTCCTACTTTATTTAGTAAAAGGGGGTAGTTTTAGATCATAAAGACTATAAAAGCGTTGAATTTATGTCAATCGTGGCAGTTGCACGTTGGCAACGGCCTGTACTGGAAGGGAACTACCCTGAAGTACTGTTATTGAGTGACTTATGTCATTTCATGTAATTACGAGGAATCTATGTCCGAATATAGTCGAACTTGCGATCAATGTGTGTTTCTAGTGTTTTCCATTTTGAATTAACTTTAACCACTTCTGAGTTTGCTAATATAAGGTTGATTAATTATTAAGTAATTGTTAATCGTCTAAATAGGTTTCACTATGTTTCTAAGGCACTTAAAACATTATTTCACCTCAAAGAAAATGAAATGTGGTAAATTAAATTTATTATTTTTCTATCTACAGTCCGAAACAGTCAAAATATACACGTTTCATAACTTTTATCAGTATTTGAATTCGTATCCGTATCGCACCCGCTTCACGGCATTCAGATCAAAGTAGTTTTTATAATGAACTTTGAGATTATCATTCCAAATATTGCAGCTATGCTCTTTGATCTTTTAGTGAGTAGCGTTAGTAATCTACCTCGTTTTAATGAAAAATCGTGAATTTTGGACAAGAATTTCGCTGAAATAAGAGTTTAGAAGGAACACCAACTTAACACTTAAAAGTAAACACAAAATTGAAAAGTAAAACATGCATATAAAAAAATATTTATATCGGTATAATTTATGTCCAATACAACTTTTAAGTATAATTTGAATCAAAATGAACGGCTAGTGTTTTTAAAAATCTCTTTACACCATTTAAGAGTCAAGAGCGTTAACTGAAACAAAATCTAGTAGCCCCCGAACGAAGTATTCACGAGCAATTAAACAAATATGGCCACATTTAATTTTTACGACATTCAGTTTTGCGTTGCAAGTATTGCAAATAAATTGCACAGGTAATATCAAATAAATATGAAGCCATTATTGTCGTCTGTCTAATTAAAACATGGAGTAAACTGTATAGAAACAAATGTTAAAGTTTTTTTATCTGACTTTAGTCTAAAATCATTAGGTTTATTTATTTATTTTATTTATTTATTTATTAACACCAACAAGACACACATTAATAAAAGCTATAGAAACGTAGCCGCCATATTCCACCAAGCTGTCATGGTACATCAGCGAAATCATCACGACGTGTTATGTGTTGATACAACTGATGGCAGTAATATTTTTTCATTTTCTCATTTCAGAAGTATTGAGCTCCGCATCTTAAACTTAAACAAGTGCTAGTAGTTAAATAATAGTGCTATGTTATAATTATATACCTAGTACCTTATTATCACTGTCGAAGTGTCTCTCGCGTTAACTATTCAGTTTAGAAAAAAATATAGTAAAAACCAAATGGAAATTACAAAAAGAGTGACTGTGGCATACAGACGGACAGGTTACGTTTTTTGCCATTTGGCTACAGAACTCCAAAAATAGATCTACTTTGAGCCAAACTCACGGTTTATAGGTTCCGTATCATTTTTGTGTTAGTTATGAAAGAAAGTTTTGATTAGACCGCAAATTTCATTCAAAAGAGTGAAGAATGAGAATTTAACAAAGTTAGCTTTTACAGTGCTCCAAGGGACTGCAGTACGTACTTGGTATTAATTTCAGCGTGATAAAAATATGTGAAGATTTCCCAATTCCTTTTCTACGGAATCCTAAAAGTAGTTCCTATTGTGTTTAGATGATATATTTTTCTTCTTGCACAAAGAAAAATCTAATTAACATTGCTTTGCTCAGAAAGCTTACTAGAAGAAAAAGTAATATCGTTATATAACAAATGTCCTTCAGTCTGCATTCGTATTCTTAAATGGCTTATGAATTATGAATAGTATTGTTTAGCATTGGAAGCATTTCAATAATATAAATAACAGCTTAGCGCATGTAGGCTTCCTTCCCTTGACCTTTGCACCCTATTAGCGCGTGTGATAGTCAGTGCTTCGCCCTCGCCCTCCTACTGTCCCACTTACATTATTGGTTTATATAAATCAGAGTTACGCTTATTAACTTAAAAGCTCATTTTTATTTTAAAATCATCTAATGTTCTATCGTTTCAAGTTGAAAATAAACGTACAAAGTTTCTTAATTTGGCAGTTGTTAAGGATGTCATTGTACCCGAGGAAATACTATAAACTTAAATATTTTGGCAAAAACGCAAAATTCGTATTTGAATTACGTAACGGCTCTATATTATTAGTAAAGTTCAAAAGAGTGACAGTATATATACGTTAAGGTATATAATAAATTAAAATTTCATGTGAATAACTGAAAACTTTCATGAAAATATTAAAATAGCATTTTTCCTATAAATATCGAAGAAAACGAAAACTCTATAAACATTCAATGGTTTACACACACACACATACTTAAACTAAATAGATGATCATAATATTGTATAGATTTATTCAGAGGGAGGCACCCTCCCGTCTGGGAGCCTATTTGGAAGGCATCCAAGTGGATTCTATTCGGTGCTTCGATCAAAGCAATATTTACGGCCCTACTGCCTTTCACAAACAAATTGTATTGTACTTAAATATTTCAAGCTGTTAAATAAATACTCTTTTTGTATGAACAGTGTGAGTTTAACAATAGAACGTTTTTGGCAATGTATGAGTTATGTATGAACAGCTAAAGTATATTATTTTCTACTTAATAATCTAGTAAATACTCTATGTGTAGTAAATACTGGTTGGTGGCCAGAACTATGAAGAATTTAAATATTTTTTTTAAATTTAAAATTATAATTAGTAGATTAGGAAATGTTCACAAAATTATTAAGCATTTCCTAATGATATACAAAAATAAATATTAAGTGCTATCTAAATACTAAGGCTAAGTCATTCATGTTGAAATTCATTTATATAAAATTCTACACACACTTCACACATCAATCGATTATTGACCCTCAATAACACAATATCACACCCAATCTTTTGTATATTTTTATTTTTGTATATTTTGTAGGTATGATAAAATAATATATTATCGTTTTTTATTTAATAAATTTGTTTTAAATATTATAATTAAAAACTGTTTCTTTTTTCAAGCAACATATAGCAAAATTTCTTTATGACTTTCTTCACTTTCAATGCATCTTAGAATACATTGGATTGACAAAACTAAGCATAGCATTACTATATACTATAACTATATTGATGAAACCTTTAGAGAACAAGCACTTAACAAATTATGAAAATACATTTTCTTTTTAAATTAAAGAACAACTAGAGCACGTTAAGTGTACAGTGGACGCAACTTACTGAGATTTGCTTAAAACTGGCTATGTTTGGAGCTTTCAAATTGCAACAGCGTTTGTGCTGGAACAATGCGGGTCGGATTATTTCCGTCTGAAATGCTATTTACATTATAATTAAGCTCAAGCTGAAAGGGGTTGAATGTTTGCGGACTCTCTCCCGGTTTAGTACGTTTTGATCATTATTATTCAACTCTGGGTAGAAATATTCACCGTCGTTATATTGGCTTGAATGGCAATTGTCTGTGAATAGATTTAAGAGGGAAATGTTACAGTTAAAGAACATATTGGCATACATCTTGATAGCAAATGTTAGTTATATAATTCAATTATCAACTACACAACAACGTAGTCGGAAAGTGAAGAGTGGAGTGTCTTGACACTAGTTTTTCTCTGTCTACGTGACATGTAATAATTAATTTATTTAGATGAATGCTAATGATTTATGATGTTTTGTTACTAAGTTGTTCATTTAATCTGCGTAGGTTTATAATCTGTATTAACACATCAGTGATTTCTTGACATTAATATAATATAGATAATGTAATTTGCGATTTTGTATGTGTGTGAACATTTAGATGTTTAACAAATTAGGATTATAAAAGTTTAAGCCAAAGTCAAATGTTCTGGAAACCATTCTTACCGAAATAATTCACAACAGAAGAGGATATGAATCTATTATGAATATACAATTATATACATATTTAGAAACTATAACCAACTAAACCCTGACACTATCTTAATGTAAAAACATATAAAGGCTCGAGTTTCACAACTGGGTGAAAATTTACACTTTACAGTTATACAGTATACACGTACATATATGTATAATATTTCATTCGCCCTATTTACAACTTTCAAAGCACATTATTTTAAGCCAACATGGTCGGGTTTTCCGTGGCCGGCGTGGCCGATGTCGCGCGCTGTGACACGCTGGTAAATTTAGCTTGAGTAAAAATAGCCCACTCATATGGACTGTGGACATAGCACGCTTAGCTTCGAGTTGTTATTATCCAACGTAATGTCGCCTAGCTCTCTTTTCGGTGAATTTTCTTTTAATTTTTAAAAGCAAATGAAATATCGTGACTTTTTGGTTGGAATCTATTTGAATACGACCTATATTAAATTTACAGGAAACATATGTATGTATGTTGAAAACAGGAAGCGTTTCGTTATTCTTAGAGAAACATACAATCAATTAAAAAATAATAATAATAAACAGCAACTTAAAAGTAGTTATTAAAAGCTCGTCAAATAATTTGGCTATTATTTAAATGAGAAAGCTTTTACTTAAAGAAAACATATAAAATATGAAAAAGCAGTGGGATTTTTATTTAATTTATTATGTTTATTTATGTTTAAGTATTTTTTTATTCCTAGTGTAACACTTTAAAAATAATAAATATAAAAGCTTTTTGTAAAAACAAAATATAACATTTGTACAAAAAGTACAAAGATATATAAATAAAACGCATCCGACAAACACAGCAGCTATCCAATATTCAGTTCTGCTAGACGACAGTCTATTGTCTCAAACTGAAAAGTGTGTAAGTGTTACAAGTACGGCTTTAGTAAAGTTGAGAATTCTCTAATGCCCTACAACACTGAAGCTATGCGGTTATAAAGTCATAAGCAAGATATTATCTTGTCCTATATACACATATATATGTTATCAGAGCGATATAGTCATCTATTGGTTATATACAATGATATTATGTTGTCATATAAATAATATATGTCTTCTAGGATAATTTTATTGTTTTAATCAAGTTTTATGTGCACGAAGCGAAGTGGCGTAGCATGACGGTCATAGGTTCGATTTCTATTCGCGAGAGTGTAGTATATTAATTCTTCAACTCAACAATACAGAGGCGCAGCATTGAATTCAACCACTTCACACGCAATGTTACTAATTAAAGTCATAAGGTTATGCCTTGATGATAATTTTACAAATAATCGTTTAAATCGATAAGCTGAAAAAAAATGGTTAATTAAACAGATTAAAAGTAACACAAATTGTAATAAAATAGTTTTTATGTCTAAAAAAGTATATAAAATCATAACTTCAATATTTAAAAACTATTTCCTTTCACAAATCCAAGTGAGTTAATCTCGAAGACGTCTTCAATCGTACATCCTCCTTACAACACCGTAGCAATTATATAAACGAACACGTACCTCTCGCATTGCTTAAAGGCCTTAATTACTTCCCTCGCGTCGAATGTGCTTGAATACGGATGTTTAGAATTTGAGTTTCTGCTCATCCTCATTGGAATCCATGTATACATTTCAAAGTACTAATTTTGCTAATGATAATATTTACCATCATTTTCTTATATTTTCGTCTTTATTTTAAAAAAAAATGTGTTCTATTTTAAGTTAACGAACCCTAACGTAATGACAAGAATCTACTGATCAAGTATTATTTTATTTCTCTCAGTTGTAATGTTCAGTCATACAGTCTGAAAGAAAACCTAGAGTATATATATATATATATATATATATATATATATATATATATATATATATATATATATATATATATATATATATATATATATATATATATATATATATATATATATATATATATATATATATATATATATATATATATATATATATATATATATATATATATATATATATATATATATATATATATATATATATATATATATATATATTTATATATATATGATTTTTCCCGCGTAAATCCCGATCCTGTGATGATTCCAGGCTAAAAAGGAAACCATATGTTGGTATAAAATTGATTCAGTTGTTTCAGAGATTAACCTCGATAAGCGGAAATACAGACATTCCCTACATTAACCGTGCATTTACAAATATAATATGTAAATATATGGAAATATGTATTTAAACATCTCATATATCTTCGCCAAATCGTTGTAAATTTAGTTTGTATAACATCCATGAGCTTAAGAGGCCAGAGCTTTGTTCAAGCTAAAGTTTGCAAGGCAAGTCAACGAACTTTCATAGACAAAATGTATGGATCTCTGTTGCCGTTGCTAGATCAATATTTTAAGCCATGCTTTCTCCGACCCCGCTTTCCACTTTTTCGAGGCACTTTATGTTGAGTGGTGGAACTCAACGACGCGCTTTGCCAAGTTGCCAGAGGGAAGAAAATGGAAATAGAAAAATCCATCTTCCCCGAGGGAAGTGGGAATCGAACCCACAAACCGTCGCGTTACACGACGGCGCCACGACGGTCCTTTTTAATTTTGCATTTTTCGAGGAGACAGAGGATATAATGTACATATATTTCACATTGATGGCATCGAAATGTTTTAAGTTTATGTAACAAAGATGTTTATTATAACAATCAAGAAATGTGACATCTAAGCCAAAGGTCACGACGCGTTCTGTCTTGTTGACCATGATTATTTATTCAGTGGTAATTTGTATAATTTTATGACAAAACATATTTAGATAAGAAAATATTATATAATATATAGTTAGGAATCTCTTTTAAAAGAGGATAGTCATAGATGAAAAATATTAAAAAGTTAATAAAAAAAAGCGACGAAATTAAGCCAATTGGGGCTTGTAGGCAACGCCCTGTATGGTGGATAACTTAGTGTGTGTAAAGAAAAATCGATATTGAAATCGATATTAATATAATATGCTAGAATATAAATATTAGTAAGTATAATATTTAGTACGAAAGTGAAAAGTTTATATAAAAGCTCCAGGTCTAGGTGAGCTAGGTGATTGTCACCGGTCGATACGTACAGAAATGGTAAACAACGATAGTGGATCAACAAACATTTTAGAGAGACTTTAAAACCGACACGTTAAATATATAAATAGGCAAGCTTTCGAATAATCGTCTGTGCTTTTTTATTTTACAAATTATTATTTTAAAGTCTATATTTTATTTTGGATAGCAATTTCAAGAGATACCGTCTGATTATATATAGTATGTATATTATAAGTTTACACACATGATAGTGAAATATTTCTCCGCTTTGATAACACAAAAATAAAACGTAGAGTTCCGCCAATTATACTATTGTGGATATATATTTCTATAAACAAATCTTATGGGAAAAGATCAAGAGTCGTATATTCAGTAGTTATTCACCGGAGGCTGTCAGCGGGATTCTCTTATAAACCGACGATAAGTTTCCGTAAGATTGAGCGTCTTGATATATATATTATAAATTGACTATTAAAATCATAACAGTGTCAATATCGAAGCAATTATTTGATTGAAATATATTTTAAATATAATTTAGTTTGTCCCGTTTGATATTTTTCAATAAGCTTGCGTTTTTGTCATTAATATTTATATCTGTTCTATCATTATTATTATACATTATTTGTGGAAACGCTTTAATTGCGCACACTTAGAGAGGCGAATCTTTATCTAGAATTTTATGGATCTTTTATAAGGATCTCGAAAAGATGGATAGGTGAAAAATATTAGACGACATTTATTTAGTACCAAATTCTACACAATGGCCAATTAGATTTGCTTGAAAAATATTTATGGGGGCTCTTTTTGTGAGTCTCAAAAACTCTGTATTTTAACAAAAAATTTATTAACTTTACCATCCCTAAAGGGTTAAGCTAATAAAACAAAGTACATGTGCGAGCGTAATCAACTAGTATTATTAAATTTTCTATAATTGCAACACAGTAAATGTATGATACATTTCATGTATATATATATATATATATATATATATATATATATATATATATATATATATATATATATATATATATATATATATATATATATATATATATATATATATATATATATATATATATATATATATATATATATATATATATATATATATATATATATATTAGCTTCACGCTTTATCCCGCACATGGCAGGGTAGGCAGAGGGAACTGCAGGGACCGCGGGAACCTAGTTTTAAGACATTCCGTTGCTTAGTCCCTGCTTTCTCCGTCCCCACTTTTCGCCTTTTTCGAGACATTGCGTGTTGAGTGGCGGAACTCAACGCCGCCTAGTTTTCCAGAGCCAAGAAAATGGAAATAGAAAAATCCATCTCCTCCGACTGGGGATCGAACCCAGAAACCGTCGCGTTACAGGCACACGTTGCGCCTCTGTGCCACGACGGTCCTCTATATATTTATGTATATTTTATATATATTTATATTTTATATATATGTATATTTTATATATCATTATCTTATAGTCCTGGTATCAGATAAATAAAAAAGCTTATCGCAAAAAACATTTTCCATCTGAGGAGACACTATTTCTGTACCCAAGATCGACAATCGAGATAGCAGAACACTTTAGGCTTTTCTGGTAGCAACCGTATCCTTATTTTGAAGATAGAAAACTCTTCATGTGCATGGCTCATTAAATGAGAACAATATATTACAGAATTTTAATATATCTGGAAATTTGTAGTGACTTCACTATTATGACACTATACTTATTATGATATCACCATACACATACCTAGAAAAAATATTATTAAATTAGAAATGTATGTATGTATGCACTCAAAATACTTACAAATTAATATTATAACGCAACCGGGTAGAACAAAAGTCAGGGTCTCGGGCTCTGTCAGAATTTGAAAATTAGCCTTTTGGATAGAATCCAAGCCAAGCTAATTGCATTTTGTAGAATGCAAGGTTGCTATATTCTACTTTTCATACGTATTACACGAATTTTACTATGCTATTATAAAAATTTTAAAGTTCCTTATAAAAATAGATTGCACTAATACTTTAGACATATTCTATTTGCAAAGGAGCAAGCTAACTCCCACATGCCCTGTCCTATTTCCACTTGTATGTTTCATGAACAAATAGTCGCCTAGGTCAATAACCCGGTCTAGGAGATCTACTAATGCTTTAGTATTTACGTGTTATCTATTGTTTAGGCCAAAATTAATCTTTGTTTTGTATCCAGCATCTTTTGTTGTTCTTTATTACTATCCAGAGACAATCTAATAAGATAAACTATTGATATCTATATATATTATGTTGTAGTTTTAATTCCGAATTAGAATAAAGCAGGTTATCAAGTTAACTTGTATTATATGTATGACTATATATACTTTAAAGCAAGTGCCCTAAATTTAGTGAATTTATCACATTACTGCATATGTCGATAACTAAAAAGCTAAAAGACAAATCCAAAATAAGCATTATCGATTCAAAGAAATATTGTAATTTAAATATTTTTTCACACTTTTAATAATGAACGGTACGTGCTTGAACATTTTTTTCACGTACCTTAACCCCGTGTCGGGTAACAAGGGCGTTCGCCTGAAGTCAAACGTCGCACAAAGGCGGTATCTATACATTATGTATATTGCAGTGCTGGCTGCACTCACTTTAATACAAGCTAGTAAGTCGTAAGATCAGTAAAGTGGCTTTACTGTCAATTTGCTTTACCAAATGTAATATAAAACTTGCTATTTTTCAGCACTGAACATAATGTCACGACATTATATTCCTCACTTTTCACTTAAATTTTAAAAAAATTGTGAAAAGAATACGCCCAAAACAGAGAAATAAAAGCACTTCAATACATAGTGGGAATGAAATCCAAACCTTTCACATTCATATGATGAAATAAGTCAAGTTTCAAAATAAAAAAAATACTGTCATTGTTCGCAATACACACACATATGCCAAATATAGTACTATGTCCAAAATAACATACTCTACTATTATTCTACTATAACATAATCTAGCTATTGTTTAAATTATTTTATTGCAATATTGAAATAATTTAGACAAAAGCTGCAACCTTTCGACGCATTCAACCTTCTTTTGTTAGTGGCATTAGTCCTAGCGAATAGTCGATAACGATTTAAATCCAATATGAAAACGATAGAAGTGCTCATAGAGATTCATAAATTCTAACGATGTTTACATACTGTCAAATAAAAAGCATTCTGTAAAATATACTATGTAGTAAATATAATTTACGTTTCTATAAGTCCATAGTCAGAGAACGGGTTTATTTTTCATTTAAGTGGAAATGTTTTAATTTAGTTTACAAGTATGCAACTGAAAAGCGTGCTGGTAGGCTGTTCACCTTAATGAGGATCTACAGTGGCATAGCTGGTTACTTTTTTTTAAATAAATCTACTTCATTTAGAGTGTTGACTCAATTATTTTGTTTGCTTTGTGTGAGAATTTTTAACGACCTGTCTAAGAAACTATGTTTAGATATAGTGTTTTATTTTTATTAATGTTGCCAGTTTTGGTTAAATCAAAGTTTAGAAGAGTATTTTATATATTTAATACACAATTTATATTTTTCGGGAAACAAAGATTTATATTTATATACTATAACAATACCGAAGTTATCCTAAATTAATTATATTAAATGATGCTTTTCGTTTTTGATTAAATTATTTTTACTCACAACGTCTCATACGGAGTATGAAAAATATATAAAATTATAGTAGTAAGTAAATATATATTTAAAATAATATATATAACACGGTTTTTTAAGTTTATTTTTTATATTATAAGATGGCGAACGAGCACCTGACGTTAAGAGAACACCCTAGCTCATCTACAATCTGAGAGGATGTATATGCATTGCCAACTAAATATCCAGACGAATCACCCTTTATGGGCTTCCGGAACTCTCACTCACCTGACGAAACACAGCAGCATTAATATGGTACTTTTTCACGACAGTATTCTGTGAGTGCATGGTAATCACCCGGTTCGAACCTGGCCCATTTATAAATATCAAAATAACGTAAACTTCTAATTGCATAATAAAATAAAAAGCACGTTCAATATTGTTCATTTCTCGAAGAATAATAAATTTAGTTTAGAAGCTGGCTTCGGAATAAACAGCCCTACCCGTAATCAATATTCGATAGAGTTACATTAGTGTGGAAAAACACGCAAACTATAGCCATCCATTTTACGACCTTGTCAATGATTGATCGGCGGAATATCTATTTTGTGATACATTTTCACAGTGAAAGAATGGAACCTTAAAATATTTATCTGCTAGTATTATAAAGCCGTTGAATTATTACAATTTAAAGAGCGTACCTAAGTAAAAACAAGTACTTAAGAAATTCTTAGGTATTTATTAATTTCGTTCAACGGTCATCGTCTTCTGTTTTTAGGTTATATTTGCATACATTGTACACTGCTACAGACATACAGTTTTTGGCCATTTATCAAAATTTTTGGCGTTTTTTTTATTTTTTTGACATTTTTTTACTTTTTTCCTATTATAAAACAATATAAATGAGGACCGTCGTGGCGCAGAGGCGTAAGCGTCCGCCTGTAAAAGCGACGGTTTCTGAGTTCGATTCCCTCTCGAGGAAAATGGATTTTTCTATTTCCATTTTCTTCGCTCTGGCAACTATGCAAAGCGCGGGGTTGAGTTCCGCCACTCAACACGCAATGTCTCGAAAAAGGCGGGTCTTAGCAACGGAGTGTCTTAACACTAGGTTCGTATGGTTCCTGCAGTTCCCTCTGCCTACCCTGCCATGTGCGGGATAAAGCGTGAAGCTATAAAAAAAACAATATTTCTAGGTAGTACACAAAATTACATGCGTACATGCCGCTAGGCTACCTTTAATGCCATTAAGCTCTACTAACTTGAATGCAGGTTTTTTTTACACGATTAAAAAATATTTCGTCTCTTTGACCACCTACATATTGATGTTTTTATCATATACAAGCCAAAAATCTTCCTCAATAACTGGATCACACAATACAAACATAATTTTACTTTTTTAGTTAGGTTAGGTAGTTTCTGAGATTAGTGCGATTGACCAAATTAACTTTTCATATAATCTCTTTATGGATGAATCATGAGATCGTCCGATTAATATAGGATCAAATATTAAAATTCCCGTTGCTGTACAAAAATAAAATGCTCGGTAAGTTAATTGCTGCTATATAAAATTTTTGTCATGCCATGTGATTTTTAATAGCTTTCGGAAGCGATCGTAAATTTTCAGCAACAATGACATTATTTTATGAATATCTTTTAAAGTTATATATAGCAAAGTTACAAAGATATCTTTCTCAAATATTTTTGTATAGTTTACTTCTTTATATGACAACTTTATAAAAAACTAAAGACCAAAAGTTTGTAATACTGTAATGGTTTACAAATATGATATTATAAAGAAAAAGTGTAAATTAAATTTCAATTTTTTTTCACATAAGCGAAAGTAAAACATTTTAAGGCGGTATAATCTTAACTCAGTGGGATTCGAACCAGCTCTTCTTGTACACCATCCAAGTGCTTAAGCCAAGTAAGCTATGAGTTTTTATGGAACTCACTAATGGAAAAATAGAAAAGACGTTTTGGTTGACTTCATACAAACACTCTTTAGAGCAGCTTTAATAATTATTTGAAATTTACAAGGTTATGTGTCAATTTAATTAACCTCTGTTTACAAAGAAATTTAGTAACTGTAATCTAATGGATGATGTGATTTGGTCTTAATTTATAATATTTTTTATAGCTTTGCATTGAAATCTTGAAATATCTAGTAGTACCTATATACTAGATATTTCAAGAAATTTACCGCCCACTTTTCGAGATATTGTGTGTTGACTGGCGGAACTCAACGCCGCGCTGTGTCTATATAAGAAGACTAATTAACTACCTGCTCAAGTGGTCTTGATAATTATGTTCTATTTCACACGAGATATGTATACATATAAGGTATTTTAATCAAGAAAATATTATTCTATATCTACAATTCATCAATTAAGTTAAGAATTATGTATAAAATATTTATTTTAAGCAAGTTTTTGATCCTAAGTATTGTAGCAAACACTCTCAACTTATACCAAAGGTGTTATTCTAATATATATGTATGCATATATTTATCATTACCAACAACCATTATTATCATTTCCGGTACTTTTCGGTAGGACAAAGAGCAGCGTTGAGCCTCGTGATATACAGTGTCTGAAATTCATGCGGAACGCGAGGAGTGCTGTCTTGACACTATTTTTTCTTACCAGCTATATACGTAATGAAGCGTCAAGGTAAAAAACAAATGAATACTACAAACATTACAGATTATAGAATGACTATTTACATATTATTCTACAAGGAAATCTATACATATGCATTTATTGTACACGATTTAAATATAAATAATCATTAAATATATATAAATAAAGCCTCAATCAAGATATTCCGTCATTAATTATATATCAACAAATACAAAACACGTTTTTCAATTGCGCACTATTTATTTATTACTGCGTACTGCGTATTAAAGCTACGACAATATTGTGTTTATTTTCTTACCTTGACCGTGAAGACGTCCCGTCAGTTGTGAAGTATGAATAAATAATGTGGGTAGGGCTAACAATTATTATCTTATATTATTAAATTGATTGAAAATGGAGAAAGGAGTGTTACGACACTGTGTTTCCTCTAGCCTATTAGAATGAGTGATGAAGCGGAAAGCTACTTTTGATTGAACAATTAAGCTAATTAAATAATATATTTTTTTAAATAAACAAGTGTTAATGTAAAGATAATATATTAATTATTAATAATATAATGTATATATTGCCTCCAACAGCGGTATGCAGAAATTAATCAAAGCAGCTCAGCAAATAATTCGCTTACGCCACTTTAACCGAGCGGAGTAATTTCACGCGAATTAAGCCATTAATACATCAATATACCCCTAGGGCTAATTCATACGTGTTTTACACACATTTTTAAGGTTTTTTTTATGTCTTCACGCTTTATCTCGCACATGGCAGGGTAGGCAGAGGGAACTGCAGGAACCAAAGTAACCTAGTGTTAGGACGCTCCGTGCTTAGTCGGTGCTTTCTGCCTTTATCGAGGTATTGCGTGTTGAGTGGCAGAACTCAACGCCGCGCTTTGCCTAGTTTCCAGAGCGAAGAAAATGGAAATGGAAAAATCCATCTTCCCCGAGTGGGAATTGAACCCACAAACCGTCGCGTTTATAGGTAGACGCTACGCCTTGCGCCACAACGGTTCTCAAGCTTTTAAAATTTTTAAAAGATAGATAGGAGTGCCACCTCTTTCTTCATTATTTTACCCACTATACAGATTTTTGCTCATGGGTGACGGAAACCAACATGTAAAATGTTTTTTTTTAAATAGTAAACATTACATGTAGGTAGGATAGGTATAGGTAGGACCTATATAAGGTAGCTTAAGTTGGTTAAGTGTATAAGACGTTAGAGGGTTGTAGGTTCCTTTTCCCTAAGTGGGAATCGTGCTTACAGGCACATACTTTTAAAATACATCGTATAACATTATAAGCTTTATGTAAATAGCTTTAAGCTTTTAAGCTTCATTTGCGTGACGATTTTTATAGTCACGAATAAGTTTCTTGGTTCATAAAGACATTGTCGCGATGCCGTTAGAACTAGTCAAACTATTATATAACACGCAATGTTAACAGGTTTAATAAAAGTAATATAAAAAACGATTTTAATAAAATTTTATGCATATCTGAAGATTCCTCGTATAAATCTGTAGTTTCTAAGCGTTATATATATACATATATATATATATATATATATATATATATATATATATATATATATATATATATATATATATATATATATATATATATATATATATATATATATATATATATATATATATATATATATATATATATATATATATATATATATATATATATATATATATATATATATATATATATATATATATATATATATATATATATATATATAGAGCGTGTATATAATATATACAACCAACTTACTATGTTAATTTTCCGGTACGATTGTATTAATTATAAAATACTTACAAGTTAGCCGACGAGGCTTACAAAGCCCCTGCAAGTAATTTGTTTACAGTGTACCCCGAAGCCTGAGTGGCGTAATGGAGTAATTTCAAAGCAAGTCAAGCCATTAATTCATCAACATGCCACCGGGAATACACGGGAGTGGGGCGGAGGATTTATATGTGATATAATTTTTTAACCAACTGTATCCTGATTTCAAGTAGTATTTTTTTAAATTTTAACTAAGTTTAGATGTTTAAGTTTAATAAAAATATATATACTTAAAAAAAATATAAATTTCAATGCTTCGGGATTTGTACCCGCGCCCTCTTGCACCGTGCAAGCGATCTAATCACTGACCACTAAAGGGCTCGCCTTTAAATCCCGCTGCATTCAAATATTTATGTTTTCTTTAAATGTTTTTCTATCTACAATGTGGATTAACATGTTAAATATCGTAAAAATATAACAGTGTATATAATTGTATATAATTAATTGTTGCTAAGTAAGAAAATATATCGACAGCCGTAAGGATCGCACTCATAAATATCCCGCTTACAGTCATAGTCGTAAAGCTACGATAGTTTTATTAAAAAAAAATGAGTCATAAACTAAAATCGATCGACCTTCAGTAAGTATATACTGATACATTATAAATTGAATATTAAAAAAATCTATTTAAAAAAGCAACAAGCGTGTCACGTAGCACTTAAATAACGCTAAAATAAACACATGAATCAAAACGTGGGCGCTCGAGTGATCACGTGTTCGAATCCGCGATTATAATTCAAAACAAAACATTTTATATTAAATAAGCGCAATGAGTGGATACGGGGACAGCTCATATGGCGGATAGCCAAGGGAAAAGTGTATTCTGCCAAACGTACAACTATGACGTACGTACTCACTACAACATTTATTTCATATACATATATAAAAAATAGCATAAGTTAATTTTAAAATGAAATATTGTATAAATATATATTTTATTATTGACTAATTGGTGGTATAACGTTCGATTCTCATTTGTTTTTAATTCCGCCTCAGTAGACTAAGATTGTCCCACTGAACGACGATCTCAATAATATACGAGCATATGATATATTTTTTAATTTACTTCCAGTACATTTTTTATCGAGACAATTATAAAATAGTAGACATAAGACACTCCGTTCTACCTTTAAATTCGAAATATTGTATGCTAAGTGGCGGTACACAATGCTGCAATATACAGTGAGATATTTACATTTTTATTATTATATGTATAGATATTATGATAATAAACATTTCATCTATATATAGAAAATTCTATATATATGTATAAAGAAAATTATGAATCAAATAAAATGCCAGTAATAAAGACACAATATTTATGAAATGAAATCGAATATGTCTGATTATGGATTGAAATAAATAAAATTGTGTAAATAATTTTGATGTTTCTACAGAAAAATAAATATATAACACTGTAGGTAGTTGAAAAATAAACTACACTATATGAATTTACAATTTCGACCAAAGTGGGCCGAAATAAGAAGTGTAAATGAAACACACTACAATATGCATGAGCGGCCAAAAAGACATTTGCATATGCAAATGGTCAAATTTGGTATATTTATGTTGTACTGCTACATATTATGTGTATTTTTTATATGAAAAATATATGCTTCTAGGACTTAATATATCAAAGTCAAAGTAATACATTCGTTATATATATATATATATATATATATATATATATATATATATATATATATATATATATATATATATATATATATATATATATATATATATATATATATATATATATATATATATATATATATATATATATATATATATATATATATATATATATAAGCACACAACGATTAAAAATGAAAGGACCGTAAGTCTTGAGATGAGTTCATTAAAGCTTCATAATGTTATATTTATCCACCCACATTTTCATAAAGGACGACACCACTGTGTCCTGATATATTTTTAACAGTATTTTATAACAGTTCAGTTCAGAAAAGTCAAATTCAATTACAAATCAAGCAAAATAATGTAATGTATGTACCTATTTAATAAAAACGATCAGAACTAGGCAACCACCATGTATTAATTTAGTTAGTATAGCTAGTTAAAAAGTTTTTAGACATTGTAAAATTACAATGCATTTATAATTTGACACTGACAAATATTCACAGAATATAATAAAATGAATTTGAACAAATAATCCAAAATGGCTGAATTCACAAAATGGCGTTACACTTTTTGGCGGGCATCGAACGAAAGTCTAGATTATGTCATTTTCAATAAATAGTATTGAGTAAACTGAAGATTCATATTTATAAATCAGTAGTTTTTTTAATCAGGTTCTATAAATGCATGATTAACCAAATATTCTTTAGATTAAAATGAATATTTTTTTATATGAGTAAATATTTTAAATACAAATTTTCTCCTTTACGTCCGAAACTATCGCGTTTAGATGCGAACACTTCACATTTGAACGATTATTCAGATTTTATTTAAATATCCAAAAAGGTTTTATCTAAGTCCTAGTAGCTTAAGATTGGGCCATATTTTAAAGCCACAGAAAGTCAGAAGGCGCAAAGTCTTATGTAACTACTAATTACACATATAATACCTACCCACATCTAAAGCGAATCTACGATGGAAAAAGCACAAATGCTTCAACTCCTTTATAGGAACGTATTTCTGCTACTTTATTACTGAGAACGGACACGCAAGCGTTTTAAATTACTGATGAAGGAGAGTTGAACCTTTTTTCGATTTATTATTATCTGTTGCTTATTTTTTAACGTTCAATTTTTTAGTAAATAAAAAACAACTTTCATTTAAACCGTATTTGTCATGTAATTGAACAATATCAGCATATGACGTAATATAATTTAGAAATTTTTATTACAAGCACGAGAAATAATTAAATTTGAACTAAAAGTTTGAACTAAGTTATTGTAGAACACTACAAATACATATATAATATATTTATATTAATTATAATAACAACAAAATAAATACTATAACCCATAGATAATGATAACAAAATGTATTAAATAAAAAAAATGAGCATTCGCCTTTGACTTGAAACGTGAGTAAAAGCTTTCCTGCGAACCGCACAAGTGGCGGCAATCGATAGGACTCCACCCATTGACCTATTTAGAGATTAGGTCCGCTACAGCCTTGTCTTACGTTTTCATCTTGTAAACCGAGTATTACAGACCAATTTACAGTGTATCTTTGCTATTGTACGTTTCTTTTGTGATATTGTTCAATTGTCGCATCTATTTTTATTGTTTTATGTACTATATATTGTATTAAAACTATTTTAAACACAAATTGTGTTAAATAAATTGTATATCGTCAATTTCTACGTCACAAGGCCTCCCTCTGTTAATTTTTATGTAAGTATTTTGTTAATTTTACACGAATAACATAATTTTTTTGAAATAAAATTTATTTATAATTAAACTAATATTGCTTTTAATTTATGCTTTATTTGGATAATGATGACAATAGATTATAATGATGCTATATCCACAGGAAACCGACATATTAATATCATTATTACCGCTTGATATAATCCTAATGAATGTTTTATAATGTACTACCGCTTTAATATTTTAAAAGATTAAACGTAGAAAGCTTGATATGATGGTAATCTTATTAGTTGATAAAAATTATAAAAACTTTGTTTGATTACATCACATACTTTGATAATTTAATATTATATGTTGTACTTATTACTCATAATTTATTGATAACCTATATATACATATAAAATATTGTATTTAAAAAGTATTAATGTATAAATAAAAGTATATAAATTATAAAAAAATCATTACATTGTGATATATTCACATTATAACTTAATATTAAGACAGTCTCATCTTCACTTCTTTTCGGAATTTAACTCAGCAACGTACCAGCGTAAACGTATTAATTAATATAATTCCCCCACTTGTGGATAGAATTCACAACCAAAGCTTTACAGCCAGATGCTATACCACCACACCATAATAGCCTCTATTATAATTGAAGACATAAGTGGATGAAGGGGATATGATACAATTAAAAAATGTGGAGATAATGGACATTTTATTGTTAAATATGAACATAATTATTTGCATCAAATTTTAGTTAATATAATGAAATATTAATATGAAGTGAAAAAATAAGATAAAGGTATACAAATAATTATTAATAAATAAAATATGTACGTAACTCCTTCATTCAGCATAAAAATCGGTTTTTACAAAAAATATTACATTCACTCACTCACTTGATCCACTCATGTCTTCAATTAATATTTTATATTAGCTCGACATATAAATGTTTGTCTATTACCTAAATTATTAAAATCGACATTTATTCAACTTACGTAATTTCTACGTCACTACAAAAAGTAAACAGATCTTTAATAAATAGTTAATTCAGGAACTGCTGTCCATAAAAAGTGTTTAATAATAACTTAGTAAGTGTTAATAGTTTATAAATACTCTATTTTTATATATAATATTTTAACATATTATATATATTTAAAAAGGAGGTTTGTGGGGACTTTAGCGTTTAGCGCTCCTTGCTATAGGCGTATACGACGTCAAATATATATATATATGTATTGTCATTAAAATGTATGTGTCAATTTTTTTATACAATCACCTTAGATCATTTATTGAAGTAGTTGAATTATCATCCTAAACTAAACGTTTCGTTATATTAAGTGTTTTATAGTTTTTGTCATTTACTTACTGGGCAAAGATAAAGCAAAAAAATTAAAAAGCTTAAACCATTGCGAAATAGATTATAAATTTGAAACAGAATTTTCGCGAGGTTTAGTCTAAATGAAAATTTATGTTTACATCAATTTTTTTCAAAATTATATAATATATGTGTGTATATATGTACAATATATATGTGTATGTATGTAAAACAAAAAATCTAAAAAAGCTTGAACAATTGCGAATTAGATTATAAATTTCTAACAAAATCTTCAATTGTCAAAATGAAAATTTATGTTTAAAATTTATGAAAATGTATGTGTATATATGTGAAAATGCGTCTCACGTTGTTCTTTTTCACTGTAACATTGAAGTAGTGTTTCCTCCGAATAGAATTTACAGCTTCAGTTTTATACAACTTCCACTGCTAGATCGATATGCCAGTTACATAAAAGGACAGAAATAGGTCACAGGCTTTGCAGTTTTACAATATTTAATAGGATGACCTGTTTAAGTTGGAGACACAAGAATTTTGTGAAGTCCGAAATGACAAAGACGTTTTAAAAAATAAATGTTTAGTTGTGTTTAATTTTATATCGCACTTCTAGACGTATGAGTAACCAGATCACACATAATTGTTACTCGAAATAACGTAATGAGAAAATCTGAAATTTTACCTCAGTATACGCAAATGAAATTGTGGCCTAATGCTCTTTGCTTAATATGCGATATCGAATATAAAATTCTAAGCTTTAAAAGTCTTCTATAAATTGCATAAAAGTTTATTATGGACGTTCAATTTATCGAGACGTTGTCCAAAGGGAAATTGTAACGGCTAAGGCAATCGTCTGAAAGTAGGTTACATATCAGTTACTTTTATCTTAGCGTATGTAATAAAAGTAAATCTAGTAAAATATCTAAATATATATATATATATATATATATATATATATATATATATATATATATATATATATATATATATATATATATATATATATATATATATATATATATATATATATATATATATATATATATATATATATATATATATATATATATATATATATATATATATATATATATATATATATATATATATATATATATATATATATATATATATATATATATATATATATATATATATATATATATATATATATATATATATATATATATATATATATATGATAGCAAAATTGTAGGTCACAAATTGTCATATATCTAGTTCTGTTTTTGTAGGAAATTGTTGTAGGACCCGTTTTTAAAAAGGGTGGCATTCTCTAATAAAATTTGACTAAGAATAGTTAAAAAGAATTAAATAATTTTAACAACAAAACGCTTTAAACTACAGCAACAATTTAATTAATTAGCATTTTAGTTATACGCCATTATTCGCACATAATCTATATAACTTACGTTATATAGCTCAGGTGGTTTCTGAGATGGACTACTTTTGACTAAAGAGCGTCGGTTTTCACTTGGGCGTAGCGTATTTAAGCACTTGTTCGTGGCTAAATATGACTTCTTTTTAGGAACACTCTATTTACTGTAGTTTCTTTTGCATGGTTATATACTATAAGAATTCAAAAACTTCATTTATGTTATTTTTTTACAAAAGCTTAAATTTTTTTATGCAAGTACCTATGTTATAGAAACTGTCATGTTCAAATTGATTTTGATACTCGTAGTGTGATTCAAATTTATTTATTTTATTCCATGGAGAGAACAAGTGAGGAAATATAGCTGAAAAAGGTGTGAAGCAAAAGTGAGTGAGAAGAAAGGTAAGGGGACGTCGGTTGCCCCTCTTAGATACTGGAGGACTGTCAAGTAAACGTCATAAGGACCTCCTCAGAGGACATATATGAAGAGGTGGACGGTGGACGAAGCAAAAGAGGTGTGAAGGGAGTGGGGATATAGTGTGAAGATATATATGTAATTCCACTTCATAATATACAATATTTTAGAGGTGACTTGTTCCAGTATGACATTCGCATTTGGTGCTCGAGACAACTCTAAGCTCTTACATAGAAACGATGAACACAAATATTTTTTTATTGTGAACCAGTAGTTTTTGAAATAAGCACTTTAAAATAATTTATTTTATTATTGAATCATTATATGATTTACTAACAATCAGTTCCTTTCAATTCAGAACAATTGGTACTTGGCTCTTATTCATTCCATTAATTTTATTAGTCCTTTAGATTATATCGATCAAAAATTATATAATGGAAAAGAATTTTTTTTTTAACGTCTTCACGCTTTATTCCGCACATGGCAGGGTAGGTAGGGAGAATTGCGGGAACCATAGGAACCTAGTGTTAAGACACTCCGTTGCTTAGTTCCTGCTTTCTCCCTCCTCGCTTTCCAACTCTTTTTAAGGCATTGCGCGTTGAGTGGCGGAACTCAACACCGCGTTTATTTATTTATTTGTTAATTATTTATAAATTCAATTGTTTCCATTTTCTGGTCCAATTGAAAATAATTGTGTATATCTTAAGTATCTTTGCAATTTAGCACGTACTAAGTCTTCTTTACGAGCGTATAACGTCAGTATCATTGGCTTCGTTCCTTATTTAAGATGAAAAATTGCTAATATTGTAATATTATTGCCGCTTACTGACTCGAGTGAGTAAGTTATTTTTAGAGCAACATGGTTTTATTGACATACTATTTACTAATATAGAAATAATTTTAATAAAATTATAAAATACAGAGCGCCGCCTGCCTATAAACGATTCCCACTCGAGAATGGATTATTTCATTTCCATTTCCTTCACTTTAGCAACTAGGTTAGCGAGTTTGAGTTCCCACGCTTAATAGAAGGCGAAAAACGGAGAACGGAGTGTAACAACACTAGATTTCCTACTGATTTTTCCAAACATGAGCAATTCAGAACTATATACCCGATTAGGAATTGAATCTACACCTGTTGTTGGCCTTATAATATGTAGTTACAAAATACGTACGTACCTGCCTTCCTTTTGCATTAAAATCAAGTTAAATTTTAACACTCAGAAAAGGTAGTATAATAAAGTGGCCTCAGTATTCTTCTGAGATCTTAATAAGTTCCAGTTATATCTAAAACCTTTAGATCGACTTACCAGAACAACCTTCGGTAAATCGGGGCCCGAACCGACATCCACAGAAATAGAATAATCCACTTGGAAAGGTCAAATTGTAAAATAGAACCTTTGGTATACATTTTTAATTCAGTATTTGCTTTCAGGCACAGTTTTAGCTGCTTTTAGAATATTCTAAGTTAACTTGTTCGGATTTAGATGATTTTGAGATAAATGTAATACACATAATTATTATTTGAAGTATGAATTATAAATAAAATTTAAATATATTATAATTTTAAATGTATATTTACACTGTGGATGTTAGTTATAACTTTTGAATAGTATTTAATTGTAATTTTCTTTAGTCCCATACTATTTTTGATTGACGTATAATATGACAGCGTCTATAAAACGTTTATATAGCTTTGTACCGTGGTTGTTATGGTATCGAACAAAAAATGTCTAACTTTACACTAAGATTTTACTAAGATATGTTGGTAAAGGTGTTTTTTAGAGAATGCCAGTTAAGATGTAGTTTCAATAAGCAGTAATAAACGTCAGTATTTTAATATTATATTAGATTGATAGCTTTCCCTAACCTCTTAAGATCTTATTAGAAGCCTTCAATATATGGAGAGTTAGGGATAAAGAGAGAGAGAGTAAGAGAGTTGTCAAATTATCGTTCTTGGTCAAAACTCTGGAAGAAAACAGCTAAGCTTTGTGTCAAAATTGTAACACAAGTATATAAACTTTGTCTTGAAGGCATGTATACGTATATAATTAACTATAGTGCTTGGACAGTAAATTAAGAGCCATGTATAAAAATACTACACTTTAATTAGTATTAGAAATTTATATATAAGCGGGGACAGAGAAACCAGGGACTAAGCGACGGAGTGTCTTAACACTAGGTTCCCACGGTCCCTGCAGTTCCCTCTGCCTACCCTGCCATGTGAGGGATAAAGCCTGAAGCTAAAAAAAATATATATATTCCACTTTCTGAGAAGTTTTTAAATTGAAAGATAACCCCAGAGTCTGATCTCAAGTTCAATAATTCATCAACAATTTATTTAAATAGACAGTACTTTCGTCTATTTTTACAGTAAATCAATATCTATTTTAATACCTTATAGTGTAGCGGAAACTTACTAGACTAGACTAGACATGCATGTGCAGTAATTAGGTCGGATATAGGTCAGTCACAATATATCACTATCTGACTGACTTAGGAACTATATGTATATATATATATATATATATATATATATATATATATATATATATATATATATATATATATATATATATATATATATATATATATATATATATATATATATATATATATATATATATATATATATATATAACTATATGTATATATATATATATATATATATATATATATATATATATATATATATATATATATATATATATATATGTATATATATATATGTATATATATATATATATATATATATATATATATATATATATATATATATATATATATATATATATATATATATATATATATATATATATATATATATATATATATATATATATATATATATATATATATATATATATATGCTTGCTATGCAGCTTTTATATTTATGGGCTATAAAAGCTGAGTTCGGCGAGTTTACGCTTATTAAGCATTTTAACGGATAACTTGTCGGAAGTCACAGGAAGCATTCGTTTCAACATGCCAGATCAGCTCATTCCTTGAGTTTTAGAGGCTTACTTTTAGGGATTATTACGAAACCTTTACTTTACGTAAATCTTTACATACATTTTTATTTGACGTTTATTTTTGACCATTTCCTGTTGGATTTGATGAAAAGTTATTGTTATACTTATAGTTTATATTTAAAAGTATGATTTTTATGTTATCTAACGATAACAAATTTTTAACTATGACTGTTATATGGCAGTGAAACGTGGGTGTTACAGAAGAAGAATGAAAGGAAGATGAATGCTGTGGAGATGCGATCTCTTCGAAGGATATGCGGAGTCAGCTTAGCTGACCGAATCCGCAACGAAGAGGTACACAGGATGGTAGGTACCAGCGAGGATGTCACAGTAAGAATGAAGAAGAACGTGCTCAGGTGGTTTGGGCACGTCGAAAGAATGAGTGACGAAAGAATGGTAAAAAAGATATACGATGGAAAAGTGTGTGGTAAGAGAGGTAAGGGGAGACCTCGGTTGACTTTCGAAAACACAGTATCGAAGATACTGGAGGAAGGTCACGTAAAAAGCATTAGGACTCCCCGGAGAGCATGCATGAAGAGGTTAATGACAGTAGACGAGGCGAAAGAGGTATGCAGGGACCGCAGCGTTTGGCGCTCCGTTCTCTCTGACTACCCCGCTAGGGATAGAGCGTGAAGATATGTATGTATGTATGTATGTATTGGAGGAAATCTAAATCGTCATTTTCGATTTCCATGTTTTTTTACTACCTATATTAGGAACACTCGAACACTAGATGTAGCTTGACAAAGAGGATAATGCTTTTAATGTTAAAGATAATTTGAAATATTTTAAAAAATGCATAAGCACATACAAATTTGAACACAACAGAAAAAAAAAATCATTAAAATATTTTAATTAAAAATGTGCTCTTTTAGCTTATCTATATCGTAACTATAATATTATTACATTTGTATAGTTTAATCGATCAAGACACCTGCGATGATTTAGTATCAGAAAAAACGACCTTGATTGATTGACCAAAACTGCTAGTGTTGGTTAACTAATGTATGTTTTTTTTAGATTTACCCTGCATCCGGCACAACATGGTAGGCAGAAAGAATTTAGTGTTAAGACACTCTGTTCTCCGCACTATAGACATTTTAGACTATCCTATTCTAGTAGCTGATTCTGGCGTTATCAGACAAAAAAAGTTGTAAGTGGCGATAACTTAACTAGTAACTTAAATTCAAACATTACTATGTTTTGAGTGGACCTTAGAGTTAACTTCTTTCTTACTTTACAACGAAGTTAACATTTCGTTTTCTTTTTTTCTGTGTATTTTTGTAAAAAACGACGAAAAAACCGACCGTGGTAACCTAGTGTTAAGACACGCCGTTGCTTAGCCTCTGCTTTCTCCGTTCCCGTTTTCCGCCGTTTTGGGGGCATTGCGTGTTGAGTGGCGGGACTCAACGCCGCGCTTTGCCTAGTGTACCAGAGCGAAGAAAATGAAAATAGAAAAATCCATCTTCCCCGACTGGGGATCGAACCCAGAAACTGTCGCGTTACAGGCAGACGTTGCGCCTCTGCGCCACGACGGTCCTCTTTTCATTTCCTTATTTACATTTGGAATTTATATAACAAAACGTACGAGTACTGCTATTTTCATTGTTCGATAATAAAATTATACTTGAAAATATAAAAAAAATGACGTGAATATTTTCAATAAAAAGTATAGTTTTATATATAAACTAAGTTTTATAATTAACGTTGTAGTATCCAAACGCAAAAATAGCAATTTTGCGCTGTTGCCGTTCCGTCGATTTTTAAATATCTGGTAAATTTACCTACCAGATAATTAATCGGAGAGATAGATGGCGAAATAGAAAAAAATATAGCATCCTTAAATGGTAGACAGCATTATTTATAGCTAACTCAAATTTCATCTGCAACCCGTGCAAACTAGCCCGGCTCGTACACTCGAAATTCAACTAGAATTTTTTGCCAAATTATATCTACGTATGTAATTAAGGTAATAAAAAACTTATACGACGCATAAAGTAAAAAAAACTACTAGAAATTTACATAGTGTAGGTTTCTATACTAAATATACATAAATATTTGCTGAAACAAAATAAGCTAGTAAAAGAAAATAAGAAAGTTTCCAGTGTAAAGGGCTTGCTGCGACTACGCTCATAGCCGCATCGCTTCAATGGGAGAAAGCGAATGTACTTGAACTAGGGGGTACATCGATAACGGAATCAGGTCAGGGTCCATTACGCGTCGCGTGCTGTCGGCGCTGGGTCTTGTTAAGCGAGCGCTCTATGTAAGTTAGGCGTGGTCGAATTTTCGGGATTGTCGATACTATTGACAGCTTGCATTGTATGTCTTATATCATGTATATATTGGATTAACTATGTTTTAATTAAAATCATCGATTTTTTATTTGACTCCTAATTGAGATAAAACAGCACAAGAAATTTTTTAAAACAATTCTGATACCATCTGTTTGGTGTAAAAATATATTCTCTTTTACAAATTGATTATTTAAATTAACACAAAAAAAATCATTTCATATCCCAATTTGTAGATATAACATTAATTGGATTCGAATAACAAAAAAAGAAACACGTTCCTCAAATAAAATGTACTAATTTCACCGTATTTACTTTATCTGCATATGTATATGTATATATGTATATGTATATATGTACAGATAATATCATGTATATATATATATATATATATATATATATATATATATATATATATATATATATATATATATATATATATATATATATATACATGATGGATGGCATCATTACGAAGGAAACGAGATAATCTTGGGCAATTTTTTTCTAATTCAGCAGTGACAGAAGAACATACCAATAAATAAAGCATGGTGCCAAGACACTCTTTTATAGTAGGGTAGACCTAGACTGAAGGCAAATCTTTATATGTCAACGTCATTATCACCGAATTCCTGAAGCATAAAAAAATAAAGCCAAATACAGTGATTATCAGTGATTTTAAAATTTTATTTAAAAAAATACAAAAATTTTATTAAAAAAAAAGTGCATTATAAATTGTAAGTAAATATACTAATTATACATTAATTACTACAATTGTTTTTCATAAAAGTAACATTGCGCAATGAGGTTTTAATATATATTCTGAACACGTTTAATAATGGATACCATTTTGGTAAAGTTATGACGTAGCTACATTTATAATATGCAATCGGTTGTATTCGACTGTTCTAGTCTTTAATACAACCTTATTTTTATTATAGATGACCGTCGTGGTGTAGAGTTCGATTCCCATTTGGGGATTATTTCCATTTCTTCGCTCTGTCAACATGCATTGCCTCGAAAAACGGAAAGTGAGGAACGGAGTGTCTTAAGACTAGGTTCCTGCGGTTTTCTCTGCTTACCCTACTATGCGCGGAATAAAGCGTGAAGCTATATTATAAATGTAAAGTTTGTGATTTGTTTTGTTTTCACATAAATATTATTGAAAGTATACATTAGATTAATGTATATTCTATAGTTTATAATAAACGAACGCAATTTATTTTACTATTAAATAAATTAGCGTGGTTCAAGCAGGTAAAGCCACGAGCGTGACGCTAGTTTATATTAAAGTTATTTTATAATACTAATTTGGTTTGATCTAAATCCATTTAAACCCTCTAACATGTATTGACTTAGCAAACAAAACTTTGCAAAAGCTCACAACGGGGTAAATGTACCGACAGAAAAAAAAGACTACTTTTTCTAACAATAGGCACCAGTAAAGTAACAAAGTAGAAAGCCTGACTTGGTTATAAAAAAAAAGCCTTTGAATCAGATATAATATTGAAAGTATCTCTGACATGTAACCGTTTTATGTGCGGAAGGCGTGGCCTGGGCTGTTTTTATTTGTATGCGGATGCGTAGGCGTGTGCGCGGTACCAATTGTTCTTAAAATATTTATGCGAATGTAAATTTTATATAATTACGTCAATTTATGACCATTGGTCTATAACTTTTAATAATGTTATTGTGTTTATTATTTTTAAATATAGAAATCATTATTTAACATTTTACGTTTAATATATCTTATTTCTATATTTTTTTTTTCATTTTATCATATGAAATCTTATCTATTAACCTTTTCAGACATCATCCCCACTTTATATTTGGTATATAGATGCACAACGTGTGAATTGAACTAAGCTCTGTCTACCTAAAAAGCTTTTATGCCAGCTTTATAAAATGATATATAGTTTTAATACGCTCGAGCTCTATTAATTTCACACTTTACCCTTTAAAAATATCCCCTTTAAAAATATACCCTCGAAAAAATTGACTTGAAAATTGGAAGAGGAATTTACAAAAATTAACGTTTTAAACATAAATGAAATATTTATAAAATATCACATACAAATGAATACCTATATTATTAAAACACATGCAAGTGTTTAATATCACTAAGCGTTATTGTATACACAACATTTGCGAACCTTCAAAAACATTCTTAATTATTTTCTTTGTTTTTTTTTTTTTATTTTTTTTATAGCTTCACGCTTTATCCTTCACATGGCAGATTAGGCAGAGGGAGCTGCAGGAGCCATACGAACCTAGTGTTAAGACAATCCGTTGCTTAATTCCTGCTTTTTTTCGTCCCTGCTTTCCGTTTTTTTGAGGTATTGCGTGTTGAGTGGCGGAACTCAATGCCGCGCTTTGCCTAGTTGCCAGAGCGAAGAAAATGGAAATAGTAAAATCCATCTTCCTCGAGTGGGAGCACCCAGAAACCGTCACGTTTACAGGCAGACGCTTACGCCTCTGCGCCACGACGGTACTCAAATTATAATTTAACAAACATAATTCAATACGTAACTAAAATAGGTAACAATGGGTAACTAAATGAGCCTGACATAAAATGCAACGGCATCAATCAAAACACTTCTCAATTGGGGGCGAATCTTGTAGAAATATTAAGAGCCTAACATGTAATTTCTCGCAAGGCCTTGCGGGAAAGGTGGTTACTTCTACCCATATGCGGGATAGAGCGTGAAGCCATAATAAATAATTTATTTAAGAATCGACAAAGACGTTTGTCTTACTCGTAGTAAATTATAACGTTTCATTCATCTTATTATACTACATTTTTTTTATTTAGTATACTGTTGGTTAAAATGTTTATTATCTCGTTACTCAAAAACTTACTCCTGCCGTAATAGATTGTTTTGATAAAATATGATTCATGGATATACCTATTTAGTTACCTATTGAATTATGATTTGAAAATCATAATTAAGTAGATATGTTTTTAAAGGTGACTTATATGTTACATATAATCATTTTTTTTTGTTTTTTTATATGTATGTATATTTGTATATTACTTAAATATGATTAGTTATAAAAGTAACGTCTTGATTATGAAATATGATGGCTAAAACGCAGTCCGATAGTAACTCTAGAAAATACTATTCAAGAAAAACGTTTCGACATTTATTATTATATTTATTTATTATTTAAATATTTTTTATTTAATTAGGACATAACAAGCCCTGTTGAATTGGTTTTTTAACGGTAGCATTAATGATGAGACTATGTGGAAGGGAAATAACATTATCTTTACATTAAAATATCAGTAGTGTCATTCCTTGAGGAAGTTGCCAGCAGTTTAGGAAGCAGGTTCTGCTGATAAGAGACGGCGAGAACTCAACAGTTGCTTCTTTTAATCTTGACACTATGTTTTAAATTCAGTAAGGAAGCTAAGTGTCTTGACACTTTGTCTACCATGCTGTGAGTACTTTTTTATGTAACGCAGGTATCTCAAGGTTCTTCCTTTAAGAAGTTTATTTATATTTTATAATAAATAAAAGGAATGTAATTTAATGGTTTATATATATATATATATATATATATATATATATATATATATATATATATATATATATATATATATATATATATATATATATATATATATATATATATATATATATATATATATATATATTATATATATATATATATATATATATATATATATATATATATATATATATATATATATATATATATATAATATATATATATATATATATATATATATATATATATATATATATATATATATATATATATATATATATATATATATATATATATATATATATATATATATATATATATATATATATATATATATATATATATATATATATATATATATATATATATATATATATATATAGGTATATAGGTATTGTTATTTAAAACTTTACAATAAAGAATAATTTTTCAAACCAGAATTCAGTGTCTTAAGAGAAAAAGAATTAGAATAATTTACAAAGGATAAATTAAAAGCAGCGGTGACTGTACAATATGAAAATTTGAAACCAAATTCTATATTTATTAAAACATTAATACAGATTTCGGTTTTAAAAAAGTCGATGGTTGGAACTGAGAAACGCCATAGACATCGGAATCACAAACAGTGTAATTATTGATTTATCTATATTGTAAGACTGCTTTTAAATACATGTTTCCTATAGATATTATATTAGTACGTTTAAATATTAATAGTATCAATTATTAACTATACCTACATTATATTTTTAAACCACTTATTTATCAATAAAATTCTAACTTAAATCAATATATAATACGTCTCCATCTTTTGTTCTTAAATGACAGTTTAATCACCTGCCATTATATTATCTTTAGAGATAAAAGCTACATTGATACAAATATATATTAAAAGTAAAAAGAAATAATTTTAACGTTATTGTGTGACACGTGAAGAGAATTATGAGCTATTATAAATGAGAGAAGATTAGTAAGTTTCTATATACGTGAGGACTTCCTTGTAGGTCCTTGGGAAGTAAAAAGGAGCCCTAAGAAAGGATTACCTGAAATTCCGACGAAAATTAAAGAAAATCGTTTGTCGTTTAAATAAAAGGTTATCATCTTAATAGCTCAATGTATCACTCAATGCGTAACATGATGACGTCATAAAATGTAAATTATGCCAAATTGGTGCCACCCTACCCCAATTATATAATTCTTAAATTTATCAATTATTGTTCAATCTGTGGTAAATTAGTTAGTCACTAAAGAACATGCTAACTTTGAAGTCCTTTTAATACCCTTCAATCAATATATATTAGAAATCATGAACGGAAAAATGTTTTCGTCCAAAATAAAGTGGGTCAATCTTAGGTCACTGCCATTATAACAAGTGCGTATCGAGTGGGTAGGTCGAAGACAGCTTACGTGAGATCATGAAGATTTGATAATAAAATTCTATTACTTTCAAATAAATAGGAATGTTTATGTGTTCGTTGCATATATACGTTAACATTTTTATCGAGCATCAATTCTACTACGACATTTTACAAGGCGTAAAGTAAATTGATTTTGTCGACGTCGATTATATTAGACTAATCTGGTTATGAAATCAAGTTTATGCAGGTATGATACTATGAATGGCAGATTATTAAATATTATAGCGTAATGAGATTACAAGTGGATTTGCTGTATCGATTATAGTTTTATATATCAATTATTAATTGAGTTTCAGACTTATCTGCTGATGAATGCTCAATAGTATGAGGATAACAAATGAGAAACACTTACCAGTATTCGTCCTGTGGTGGTCTGGCCGGAGATAAGTTCGCCGGCCCAGTCCTTGGCCTCGGTCATGAAGGTGCCTTCGAACTCTTGTTTCCCTTGTCGGGCCGCCTTCTGTTCCTTCTGCTTGGGGTCGTTGGGCGAGAGCTCCGGCTCCTTGCGGCAGCAGACGAACGCGCAAGCGCGCCATAACAACACCACGAGAAAGCCCGCGAGGAACGTGAAGATCGAGGACAGGAGGAAGCACCACCATTTCCTGACACTGAGGCATTCTGGTTCAGACGGCGCGGTCGTCGTCCCTTCCTCGGACGAAGCCATTCCAGGGCGCGAGGCATCCAGACAGGCGTCGGCGCGTCGTGCACGTGCGACGCGCGCGCTCGCACGCTGCCCGCGCGCGACTGAGCGCGGCCGCGGCCCGCCGCGCGCTCGATGCCGCGCGATCGATCCGCGCGTGCGCCCGCGAGCCCGCCGCCGCCGCCCCGCTACCGGCCGCCCATGCTGGACCTGACGCCCGCCCTGCTGCGCCCCGCTCGACCCACGGCGCCCTGCTGCAGCCCCACTGCCCCAGCAGCGCCGCCGACCTGTGCCACTGCGGTGACAGCTGGCACGCTATACACACCTAGTCTATCTAAACCGTTCTGCTGAAATCTCCGTTTGCTGCAACCCCCAGGAACCCCACTATCGCAAATAGGCTTCAGATATTCACTATTGTAACGTTCTTTTTAATTAAACGCGACGCAGAAATGCTCGATACGTTTTCGGTTATTGTGACACTACCGCCTCGACGGACCCGAGCAGACTACGGCTCGGTGTTGCCACAAAAATAACGTGTATTTGTTATGGCGTTCAGAATATTTTGTAGGGAATGCGGAGGTTTTAGAGAGGTCAATGATTTCGGTTTCGCGTGACTGCCGCCCTCTGCGTGCGTCACTGTGCGCTACGAAACTCGTAGACGTCTACGGAAACGCAAAATGGGACATAGCTTTATTGTATGTTACGTGAACGAAATTCGGACTCGTCTACTATCTGTATTGATTATTAAGCGAGTGCTGTACAGCGATACAGAATATAAATATACTTACAAATAATTTAATTTTATAGGATTGTCAAAAGTTTAAGATTTATATTCATTGCATTGTCATGCGCCGATTTTATTTGAATCAAATATTTTTACAACTATTAAAGTTGTAATTTAAATAATTTATTTATTTGTTTATATATTTGTTGTTGTTGTTGTATTTTAAATAATTTAAAAAAAACACCATGTGCTATTATTTATTAAATAAAACTCTCTAAATTGAAAGCAAAACATATAAAAAGATATATTATCTTGGATGCATATTATTTGCTAATAACCCAAAAAACTAAGGTCCCTGCAAATTTACAAAGATTACTTTCAATAATTGGCTCTAAATATGTCCCTCGTAATTTACTTTCGATTTATAGTACTCGATTAAACCCAGTGCTATGTCTTACTCATCCAGATCAAAATGAAAAAAAAATTGCTACTTTATCATCCATCATAATATATTTAATTGTTAAGACAAATTAATTAGCTTTTTATTGCTTTGGCACGAAAATGCGGCGTTAAGTTCCGCTATTCAATACGCAAATCCTAACAAGAAGAAAAATGGGGACCAAAGTGTTTGGACACAAGGTTACAGTTCCCTGTCACCCCTGCTATGTGTGGTATATCCAATAAAGATAAAAAATTAAAAAATAAGAGAACATGATCAGTTAAAATACATTTTATTGAGTTTTTCAACATTTTCAATATCTATATTTCTTAGATATTAGTTTTATATAATGCTTAAAACAAATCTAACCTAATATAATAAATAATTCAGTCTTAGTAACATAAATTATACATATATGTATAAAATTGTATGTGCTTATAATTATATGACTATATCTATTAAAAACAAACGACGAGAAAAGAGATGTTGTTATTAAAATAAAATGTTATTTAAATTATGTATTGCTTTTGGGTTTGATTCTCACCTGTGGTATTATTTTCACTTCACTTTAATAGTTTGTAGTGTAGTTTTTCACTCTAAACAATGACTTGAATTTTAGCAGAAAGGACAAAACTACTTTTATTTATTTTTAACTCAACACGCAATGCCTCGAAAAAGGCGGAAAACGGGGACGTAGAAAGCAGGGGCTAAGCAACGGAGTGTCTTAACACTAGGTTCCCACGGTTCCTGCGGTTCCCTCTGCCTACCCAGCCATGTGCAGGATAAAGTGTGAAGCTACAAAAAAAATATTCTATTTTGGGTTACCTATATGAATTCCATCCTGTCATGTAGAACTAAAGTGAGAAAAAAAATTAAAAAAAAAATTGTCATAGACTATTAAAAGCTGCAATGATAAGTTATAGTCTTGTTAAGTTGTTTTATATATAAATATGTTAGTTAGCTATTGTGCATATAAATACATTTTTATGTATACAATTTCACATGTTATATAAATAAATAAATAAATTCAAATATTAATTATTTATTTAGGTATTTTAAATAAAGTTGTATGACGCTCACATACACATAATATACAAATTCTGTTTATAAAATCAAGTATGAATCAACTCAAGCTTACTGAGAAAGCCTATAGAATAAAGCATTTAAACTTATCTACTAATCTAAAATGAAAATAATAAAAAAGTATTGAAAAAAAAAAGTATTAGAAAGATTAAAAAAATTATTTAATTTTCAGGCAGCATGTCTCCAATCCACTTCAAATATGGTGGGTTACCATTTTGGATGGGTAAAGAAATAACTTCGCACACTTCATATGGATGGTTTGAACGTACATATTCCGTCAGCTTATCGATGAGTGATGTTCTTGTTTTAATCATCAGTAGAGCCTTTAAAGAAAATAAGTAATTTCTATTAAAAACCAAGAAAATTTAACATTATTCTTTAAGCATATAAAGTGTTCATCAGTATAGAAGAAACAATTTAGTTCTAAGACACTTTTTTCTCATTTTTTTACTTAATTGAGGCACTCTATACTGTATGTGGCACCAAAAAAGCAGTGTCTTACCAAATCTGGAAAATGAAAATAATTAATTTCTCAATATGTCCCCGCTGTCAGCCATAGTTTTAGTTCTAAATAATATTAAATATAAAAAAAAAAAGGAAAGATGTTCCTTATGATAAATATTAATTCTATGTATTAATATAATCAATATTTGTAATAAGAACATATAGTGTAAGTTAAAAAAAGGGTACGGACTAAGTGTCTGTAGAGCTAAATTTTTATATAAAAAAAAACAAATATCTCAAAATGGGGATTTTGAGCTTACATTTTTGTTCCTTGCTTGCTACTTTTAGATAGTTCTTTTAATACAAAAATGTGCTGTTAATAGTTAACAGTATATATCTATGTTACTGTCTAGATGTTGATATATCTTCCTAATGTATATTTAAGTACACATATACATAGTGTGACAGTCAATGAAACTATGCAAACCTTCTTATGATATAAATAAGACAATTCATAAAATATTTCTTTGTTAAAAAATAAAATAATTTCTTATAAGAAGTATTATTCCTATAAATCAAAAATATACAAAATTAATATTGATGATATGTAAATAAAGTAATTATAAATTAAAAACAAGTACTGATTACAAACTAAGAATTTGTAGTGTTGTAATAGCCTCTAAGTTATATTACTTTATAAAAATGAGGATTTCCCGGAGAGCATGTAGTCAGTGGGTAAGCCGGAGGTATAATGGGAACCCAGCATTTGGCTGGCTAGTCAACTAGTCCACTAGGGATAAAGTGTATTTATATTTGTATTCTATATGCATTGATTTAACATAATTATCAAATATTTATTTGTACTCTTAGGTAATGACTTGTAAGTGGCTTATAGGTTTTGCATATTTATGGAAGGACGTGTTATCATCTCTGTTCTTAATATATTTACATACAATACAATTATTACATAGATACAATAATATAACCAACCTCATTGTCTTCATTGATTTCATTTTTCCACTCATATATAGACGTGACTTGTGGAACAATGTTGACGCAGGCTGCAAGTTTGTTCTTAACTAAGCCATGCCCAATTGTTTTACCGACATCAGTATTAGGTACTGTCACGTATGCCACTGAATATTTATCTGGAATAATAAAAATGGTAGTAAAGCATATTAAGTTTTAATAATGAAGATAGATGTTCACTATTATTATTGTCACTGTAAGGAATTGAATCAATAAGTAAATAGCAAAGAGTAAATTAATTTAATTAAATAAATAAATACCGGCGTCTACGCTTCCCGACATGTTGTTTATACTACTACTTGCTCGAACTACTATAATAGGTCTAAATATTGACAGGTATATAGCAAGTAAATCTGTAGACTTCACTCTGAACATTATTTACTGTCTAATTCTTTTATATATATGTAGTTATTGTTTCTGCATGTGATAATTTCTTTTATTAATGATTTTTTAATCTAAAAAACAAAAAATAACAAACACCCTTCAAACTTATTTTGTTGCTTGGCCCATAAAGTAGTAAACAACGTATAAAGTAGTGATGTTCCCTCCAATTCGATGTTTGTATGGATCGATACAAATTACAAGGGAAAACGATCCAATCATGAAATTTTATGTCTATGGATCAAAAATAAAAAATGTCTCATACATTTTATAATATATTGGTTAACAACAAAAGTTTTTGGAGACGTAGAAATGGATAAACTCAATTATATCTATAGTGTTAAAAAGTCTATGACTTACAAAATATGGTCCTATTCTCAGTTAAATACTCTTTATTCATAAAAACAATCACAAACAATCTTAAAGATTCATTGTGACCACAAAAAATTAATTTAAAAATTCTACGACGTAAAAAAAATATTTTACTTATTAATATAAAATTTGAAGGTAAAATTTAAACACAAAAATATCAATTTATAAACACTTGAAACGCTACAGAATAAATCTAATAAATGGTGTACTGTCAGTAGAATCTGTTGAAATATAGAATATCAATACAGAATATTAAATATTTAACCATCTGCGGCCTTAGCCAAGACGCAATTTGACAATTGCTTATGCTAACAATATGTATGGAGTTAACGACAAGTCACGTGACTTAAGCCAACGAAAAGAAAAATGGTAGCCAAAAACAAAACGTCAACAAAGTCATTGAGTCAATCGCTAATTGACAGACATGTTGCTCATTTTGATAATCGCAGTGTTAATTGTCAACGCTCACATATCGAAGTACGAAACCCGGCAGAAAACGCCTAAAAATTATGGAAAAAGAATTTTTCACCTTAATAATTACAAATTTATAAGTAAATTAATAATAATAATTTAGCCTTTTATTCCGAAATCAGACAAGAATTTTAGATATAGAGTAACAGTTCTTAATAACACAAGTAATAAATAATAAATTTGCATAAACGAACAAGTTATTATTGACTTCGGTGTGCCTTAAAGCATAGGCCTCCTCTAACCATTTCCATTGCTGTCTGTCGCGTGTGATCCTCCTCCAGTTTGGGCCTGCTGTCTGTTTAATATCATCTTCCCACCTGGCAAGCGGCATTCCCCGGCTACGTTTTCCATCCCTGGGATAACAATTTATCACTGTCATACTCCATTTGTCTTGACTACCTCGCATCATGTGTCCCGTCCATCGCCATTTTTGTTGATCTATTCTTGTGAGTATGTCGGTAACTTTTGTTTTTAAACGAAGATCTTGGTTTCTGACTCTGTCTTGTCTTTTTGAGCCCGTCATGCTTCTCTCCATTGCTCTTTGACATCTGGCAAGTTTTTCTCTGAGAGTTTTGGTAAGTGTCCAAGTTTCGCAGCTATATGTTAAGCATGGGAGTATACATATGTTGAAGGTTTTACTTTTTAGTTTTATAAAACACCAGAGACCTTAGCCTTAGCTTATAAGTAAATAAGGAAGTTATTAAGTGGATCGATTATTAATTAATAATTACGTAATAAATTTTACGATTACATTACAAAATTTTATTATTTTCGTTTTATTTTTCAACATTAATAATTTTGAATACATCGGTTAATAATTTTAATTATTTAATTTTAGTTTTATCTACGTTTTTTAACATATACTTAAATTTAAATTTTCTATTTCTATTAATATTTGTTTGAGAAGTGTATATTTTTAATCTGTTTTAACCAAATTAGTAAACATTAAATTCTTACACATGCAACATTGAAATATGTGACGTTACAGTCTTCACTTGACGTTTCAAAAAACGCAAATCCCAGACAAATATCATCGATGTCTTCTATTAACACTGTAGATGAAGCGTTTGGTGTTGACATGTGTTGTTGGCTACCAAGTTAGCGATATCTAATTTTTATCGCTGAAGCGCTTTATGGAATAGATACGGAGCGTTTGGTTTTTGGCTAAGGTCTTTGGTGTTTTATAAATTGACGTTGATATTTAAGAGGGAGAAAATAATGGCACCACATTAGAAAATGGAAAAAAATGGGCGAAGTATGAGCAGAAATTACTTAGCCATCAGCATTCCATTAATTATTTGTCATGGCTGCTGAGTCCAATGTGCTGTAGGGAGGGAGTTCTGAACAACACCTGGGACTTACACTCATTTGAAGGTGTAAAGGGTCTTCTTTAATATACATTAACACTCCGCTGTTAGAGCTCCTCTCAGTACCTAGTCAGTTTCGAAATTGTTCTACTAGTGCTGCACTCAAAATCTGTTCGACAGGCCTATATATAATATTTTCAGTTTCATTCTCACACGTGTCTATATTAAAAGTCCAATTAGGAGCTGGATCTAAAATTGGGAAATGCTTTTGTGTGGGGTTTTTATAGATGCTTTCATTTATAATCTATTGATCGCTTATTAGTATTACATTTCTTTGTGCTCTTGTTACTGTAAG